>JAMPIV010015213.1:0-477530 GCA_024509875.1 Oreohelix idahoensis
GGGCAAGGATAACACCAAGTACACACTACACAACATTTACTGTCCCCCGACCTCATCAAAAGGTCTGCCTGAGTTTGAGCCCATACTAAAGAAAACTGTTGTAGCTGGTGATTTTAATGCTCACATTCCTGCTCTAGGATACAGGCGGTTTAACAGTAGGGGCCTAGAGGTTGAGGAGTTGTGCAGCAGTACCAACTTAATGCTGCTGCAGAACTTGGAAACTCCACCAACACTCCTTCACAGGGCAGCCGGCCAGATCTGACATTTGTTTCAGCTGATATAGCAGAAAATAGTATCATCAAAGTCTTAGAAGATGTGGGAAGTGACCACCGCCCTGTTTTAACAACTATTTTAACACCACAGATGACACAGAAGTCCCTTGGTAAACCATCCTGGAACTTCAGGAAAGCAGACTGGGACCGCTACGGCCGAGAAACTGATGCTGGATTCAGTCAAATCATTAGAACTGATAACATTAATACTACATACAACAACATAAGTACCACAATCCTAGCAGCTGCCAAAAAGTGCATCCCAAGGGGGAAGCATAAGAAGTATAAACCTTACTGGACATCTGAACTAGCTGAAGCAGTCAAAGAGAGGAGAGAGGCTAGAAAGAAGGCTGAAAAATACCCTACCACCCTAAATAAAACAGAGTACAACAGGTGGACAGCAAAAGTAAGGTATGTCACCAAGAAGAATAAACGGGAGACTTGGAAAGAAAATTGCAATAAACTAGATTTAAAAAGAGAAGGGAACAAAGTTTGGAGACTCCTTAGTAATCTCGAGGGAAGCAAGAAAAAGACAAACCCAACACCTATGGTGGATGGAAGTGGTGATGAAGTAACATCAAGCAGCAAGAAAGCTGATGTCTTCAACAATTTTTACGCCAGTGTAAATAAAACACAACAGAGAAAGAAACTAGGCAAAGTGCTCCTAAAGAACACATCCACGTGTAACATAGATCAGGCCAATATGGCTGCGTTCGATGATCCGTTCCGCCCACAAGAACTGAGAATGGCACTACGGAAACTGGCCAAAAATAAAGCTCCAGGACCAGATAAAATTAAAAATGAGATGATTTGTCAGTTAGGGCCAAAGGCAAAAGAGACACTTCTGTGGTTCATCAATAGAACGTGGAACGAGGGACAGCTACCATCAGCATGGCTGACAGCAACCATCTTGCCTATATTGAAGAAAGGGAAACCACCGGGAACACCAAGAAGTTATAGGCCCATATCCCTCACTTCATGCTTAGGCAAGCTGGTCGAGAGAATGGTAAACAACAGACTATATTGGTGGTTGGAAAGCTGGAACCTTCTGGACAACAACCAGGCAGGCTTCAGACGTAAGTGCCGCACAGATGACCCCCTCTTCAGGTTCACACAGAATGTGATGGATGGTTTTCAAGAGGGAAAAAGCACAATAGCTGTGTTCATCGACCTTGAGCAAGCCTACGACAGAGTTTGGAGAAAGGGACTTTTGCTAAAGATGAGCATCTGGACTACTGATAAATATCCCATTCTGGCAAAAGCCAAGATCAACAGAGCTCTCCTTACAATGTCAGTATATTGTGAACTGTGGAAACTAAAAATCAATACGCAGAAAACTGTATACACCACTTTCTCGCGCAGCCACAAAATAGCAAAAAGACCTATCAACATCAAACTGAATGGGGAAACGCTAACAAAAGAGGAGCACCCAGTCTATCTAGGAGTAAAACTGGACAGACAATTGAAACTAGATGGACATATCTACAACCTCAGGGAAAAAGCATGTAAGCGTCTAAACCTCATCAAACGGCTAGCTAGTACAAATTGGGGAGCGGATAAACTAACACTTCGTCAACTATATCTCGGCTATGTGAGATCAGTGATAGACTATAACCTCCCCCTCCAGACCATTGTTGAGTACTAATACCATCTCATCTCTGGACCGTGTGCAGAACCAAGCTCTCAGGTTAATTTGTGGAGGGATGAGATCAACACCCACAGCCGTATGCGAGATAGATGCCAATATAGAGCCACTGGATATTAGGCGTAAAAGAGCACTGACTGAAGCTGTAGAGAGATACAGGAGACAAGAGAAAGACCACCCAAACAAAGTACTTATTGACACTTGGAAACAAACACGAAGACTGAAACAACTATCTCTCCTGGACATAGCCAAAGAGGAAAATGATAAACACCATCTCCCGCAAGAGAGAGAATTGGAAAACAAATACTTTGGACCACCCCCTTGGGAAAACTTCCATCAACCAACTGTCAAAACACAACTGATAGATAAAACGGCCAACAAGGAAACACTACCCACAGTCTTGAAGACGTGTGCCTTGGAGACCATAAACAGCAACCCAACGTCAGCAATCCAGGCCTACACAGATGGTTCTGCTTTCAAGACCACCTCTTTTGCAGGATATGGCGTCTGCATATGGTACCTGGATGGATCCTCTTATGAGTTCTGTGACTCCTGTGGTGAGAATTGTTCAAATTATGAAGCGGAGGCTGAGGCCATCAACACAGCCATTGAATTACTACACCAACAGTTTGACCTTATGGAACGAAAGCCATCAGATATAGTGATTTTCAGTGACTCCATGTCTGTTCTGGAAGCACTTAAACAGACTCCATATGAAAACAAAGACATTTTTCTTATAGGAAAAGCGGTTCATAACTTGATCACAGCCTACTCCATCAGTGTAACTCTACAGTGGATCCCTGGACACAGTGATCTAACTGGAAATGAGACAGCTGATAGACTTGCTAAAACAGGAGCCTCTAAACAACAAAAGGACAGACCCTGCAGCATGAGAACAGTCAAACAGATTCTCAGAAACAACACAAGAGAAATCTGGCTGAACAGATGGGCGAACGGGCCGACTGGCCGAAATGTCTTTAATGAAATGACCTGCCCAAAAGACAATGACAACATAAACAGACTCAGCAGGAGAAATCAAAGTTTTATCTTTCAGTTCCGAACAGGACACACCAGAGTCAATAGCCATCTAAACCGTATCAACCCTCAGCACCTACCCATGTGTAGACACTGCTCTCATCCCTATGAAACAACCAGACACCTCCTCATGGAGTGTCCATCACTCACAAACGCCAGGAAAAAACTTTTACAGACACCTCTGACAGTCACCAACTCACTATAAGGAACGTTAAAACAACTGCAGAAAACCTGCACTTTTTTAAGAATGGCATTGGGCTGCCAAGAGTAGATATGCTCAGCAGCTATGGGATATCGACAACAACAACAACAGCCTATCTCTATCAATTGATGTCCTCAAGTGTGTATGTCTATCTAATGACAGCATATCTCTATCAACTGATGTCCTCAAATGTGTATGTCCTATCTAATGACATCCTATCTCTATCAACTGATGTCCTAAGTTTATGTCCTATCTAATGAGCCTATCTCTAGCAACTGATGTCCTAAGTGTATGTCCTATCTAATGACAGCCTATCCCTCACCTGCTGGTATTTGTCTAGTTCTCTCCAGATATAAATAACAACGACAATACATTATTTGGTTAGAATAATGTGACAATAAGATACACAGCCAGTAGTGTGACAAATACGATACACAGCCAGTAGTGTGACAATACGATACACAGCCAGTACAGTGTGACAATACGATACAGTCAGCAGTGTGACAATATGATACACAGTCAGTACAGTGTGACAATATGATACACAGTCAGCAGTGTGACAATATGATACACAGCGAGTAGTGTGACAATAATATTCACATTCAGTATAGTGTGACAATAAGATACACAGCCACTAGTGTTACAATAAGATACACTGTCAGTAGAGTGTGACCATAAGATACACAGCCAGTAGTGTGACCATAAGATACACAGCTAGTGTGACAGTCAGTACAGTGTGACAATAAGATACACAACCAGTAGTATGACAATAAGATATACAGCCAATAGTGTGACAATAAGATACACAGCCAGTAGTGTGACAGTCAGTACAGTGTGACAATAAGATACACAACCAGTAGTGTGACAATAAGATACACAACCAGTAGTATGACAATAAGATATACAGCCAATAGTGTGACAATAAGATACACAGCCAGTAGTGTGACAGTCAGTACAGTGTGACAATAAGATACACAACCAGTAGTGTGACAATAAGATACACAACCAGTAGTATGACAATAAGATATACAGCCAATAGTGTGACAATAAGATACACAGCCAGTAGTGTGACAGTCAGTACAGTGTGACAATAAGATACACAACCAGTAGTGTGACAATAAGATACACAACCAGTAGTATGACAATAAGATATACAGCCAATAGTGTGACAATAAGATACACAGCCAGTAGTGTGACAGCCAGTACAGTGTGACAATAAGATACACAACCAGTAGTGTGACAATAAGATACACAACCAGTAGTATGACAATAAGATACACAGCCAATAGTGTGACAATAAGATACCCAGCCAGTAGTGTGACAGTCAGTACAGTGTGACAATAAGATACACAACCAGTAGTGTGACAATAAGATACACAACCAGTAGTATGACAATAAGATATACAGCCAATAGTGTGACAATAAGATACACAGCCAGTAGTGTGACAGCCAGTACAGTGTGACAATAAGATACACAACCAGTAGTGTGACAATAAGATACACAACCAGTAGTATGACAATAAGATACACAGCCAATAGTGTGACAATAAGATACACAGCCAGTAGTGTGACAGTCAGTACAGTGTGACAATAAGATACACAACCAGTAGTGTGACAATAAGATACACAACCAGTAGTATGACAATAAGATATACAGCCAATAGTGTGACAATAAGATACACAGCCAGTAGTGTGACAGCCAGTACAGTGTGACAATAAGATACACAACCAGTAGTGTGACAATAAGATACACAACCAGTAGTGTGACAATAAGATACACAACCAGTAGTGTGACAATAAGATACACAGCCAGTAGTGTGACAGCCAGTACAGTGTGACAATAAGATACACAACCAGTAGTGTGACAATAAGATACACAACCAGTAGTGTGACAATAAGATACACAACCAGTAGTATGACAATAAGATACACAACCAGTAGTGTGACAATAAGATACACAGCCAGTAAAAAATAACAATAAAACACATAGAGTTGACTTACATCTTTTTCTCTTCATCCATGTCCATATGCTCGTCATAATTGTCATGTTCGTCCAGTTCAGTCGTCTGCAAGCAACAACAGAAAATGTGTGAATTGCAATCTAACCATCACTGCAGACTTCATTCACACGAGACGTCAGGGTACTTAACACTCAAAACTACATATTAGGACTGCTCATAAAAAAATGACTGTTTCAATCTTCATTTCAGTATTTTACTATGGAAGAATCGTGTGCCATTTCAATGATTACTTGCTATGTCAAATGTCAAGGTAGTCAATAGCAGCTACTGCAGTAGAGGAGTGAAGGGTTTGAGACCTCACTAAACTAGGTCACTAAGCATCGAGAGGTGGGGTGGCCAGTTCCCTTCCTTGCTGCCTTATCCTTCCCTAACTCAACAGCAGTCAGGTACCCATTTACAGCTGGGCAGAATGTAGCATGATGCCATTGTGTTTTGAACCCAGCATGTTTGCAGTGCTGAGTGAAAAGGCCCTTGAGTATAAGAGTGAGATCCATCTTTGTTTCATAGATCTGGAAAAGGCGTTTGACAGGGTCCCCTGGAGCAAACTTTGGGACTGTTTGGCAAGGAAGAATATTCCAGCACCTCTGATTCATGCTATACAGAGCTTCTACAAGTCTTGCAGAAATTATGTGAGGACAGCAAACCATAAGTCAGAAGAGTTCAGGACCACCACTGGTGTAAGACAAGGTGATACCCTATCACCTTACCTCTTCATACTCCTTATGGACGATGTCATCAAGGCATGTAAGGAGAGAACAAGAAAGTATTCAGTGGGGTACTGGAAGATGAGACAGGTCTATATTTCGGAGCTGGCATTTGCTGATGATGTTGCCCTGATTGCTAAATCAGAGGCACATCTCCAATCCAACCTGCAAGTCTGGAAGGAAGAGCTGGAGAAGAGAGGGATGGTCATAAGCAGCTCTAAAACAAAATCCATGGTGATATCACGAGAAGAAAGAAAACATCAGATTAAGTTGGGAGAACAGGTCCTGGAGCAGGTCGACCACTTTAAATATCTCGGAGCTATTATAGACCGAAAGGGAGGCATCAAAGAAGAGTTGGCCACTCGGAAAGCAGCGGCTGGGAGACTTTTTCAGGCCATAAATCGTGGATTCCTCAGCAAGAAAGAGGTTGGTAAGAAAACGAAGATGGCTGTATACCGCTCCACCTATGTCCCAGTCTTGACATATGGATGCGAGTCGTGGGCAATGACTACAACCCACAAAAGCCAGATCCAAACCTCAGAAATGAGGTATCTGAGGAAAGTGGTTGAAGTAACAAGAAGAGACATGGTCCGCAACCAGACGATCCGTCAAGGCCTAAAATCCCATCCGCTGCAGACCCAAATAGAACAGTCCCAACTAAGATGGTTTGGCCATGTCTGCAGAATGGGAGAAGATCGGCTACCATGACAAGCATGGGAAACAAAGAGCCAGGGATCCAGACCTCCAGGATGACCCAGAGTCCGCTGGGAGGACAACATTAGACAATCTTTGAAGGACCGAGGACTAGAATGGAACCAGGCCAGGAAGAAGACAGCTGATAGAATGGTCTGGTGCTCTCTCTTCCAAACCTCTACACCTCACGGTAGAAGGGGAATGACTAAGTAAGTAAGTATGTTTGCAGTGAGAGGCCAGCGCTGTAACCACTCTGCCAAACGGACGCTCACACTTGCTATATACCTGCTATTGATATTCTGTCTCCAGCCTTCATTGTCAATTAACAACAGATTGTTGCTGTCTTCCCATTTACGTCACAGCTATCGTCTTGCCAATCTTCAACTAATTTTTACATTATCATTTTCAATAAAGTGTTGTCATTTCTTCTTCTTCTTTGATCCATAGCCGCAGACCGTCAAAGCAGTCAGTGACCATCACGCCTTGTGGCGTCTTGTAGGGCAGCAACAAATTGTTTCCACTTTGTTCGGTCGGTGGCCATCCTTCATACAGTGCCCCAACTCTGGTTCATTCTTTGCATCTCAGCCTCCACAGTTCTCCGCCAAGTTGTTTTTGGTCGGCCTCTCTCTCGCTTTCCCTCAGGGGTCCATAGCATAGCTGTTCTTGTGATGGCATCAGGGTCCCTTCTGAGGACATGGCCAACCCAACTCCAGCATCTGCCAGCTATGATGGTATGCATGTCCTCCTGGTTACTCTGAATAAGTAGTTCTTGGTTGGTATTAGTATTCGGCCAAAAGATTTGGTGAATTTTCCTTAGGCACATTGTGTGGAAAGAGGACAGTTTCGACATTTCCTTCTGTTACTCTCCAGCATTCCGCACCACAGAGAAGCACAGAAAGTACACAGCTGTCATATAAATGTCATTTGATATGTGTAAAAACACGAACAGTCAGGATGTAATATGTTCATTTAAGCAGTAATAACAAATTAGAACTTCCAACTCAAATGTCAAGGAAGTCTTATTATATGGTTGTGAAACATGGAGAACAAAAATTATAACCAATGAAGTACAGACTGTCAAAAAGGAGTGCTTGCTCAGTAAAGGATTGAAATGGTATGACAGGAGAATCAATGGGCAACTGATGGAAAGAATCAGACAAATACCAGTGGAACAAAGTGAGGAAAAGGCTAGGGTGGATAGGATAAGAATGCAGCATGCCTGCTGCTAGCATTGCAAAGCAGGCCTCGTCTTGGAATCCCAAGGGAAAAAAGAAAGAGCACCAAACAAAAAAAAACCAAAAAACCCAGAAAGCGTCGGCAAATGGATTTAATGTGGAAAGGAAAGTTAACAATCTATGGTAACCAATAGTGTTTAATGTAAAATACCACTTAATAACCAGAAAATTCACAATCCAACTTTAGATTAGTTTTTTTTTCCCCCAGGTCAGATGTGGGAAATTCACAGTTTTTAGTGATATATTTCCCATTTTCCCAGGTCAGTTGTGGGAAATTCAGTTTTTAGTGATATATTTCCCATTTTTTCAGGTCAGATGTGGGAAATTCAGTTTTTAGTGATATATTTCCCATGTCAGATGTGGGAAATTCAGTTTTTAGTGATATATTTCCCATTTTTCCAGGTCAGATGTGGGAAATTCACAGTTTTTAGTGATATATTTCCCATTTTCCCAGGTCAGATATGGGAAATTCACAGTTTTTAGTGATATTTCCCATTTTTCCTAGCTTCTCCAAGGCTTTGAAGTCTCTTCTGGTTGTTCCAGGCTACAAACCCTAATTAATGTTTATGACTTCCCGAAACTGACGTCCAATCAATTTTCATGGTTTCTATTGTTTACTTGCTCCACATATTTTAACAGTTACATTAGAAGACAACTTCTATGTCCAAAACACATCTTTTACCATAAGGGAAAAAATGTATAGTTTTTATATGGCCTTATTTAAACCTTAGTTACAGCTGACTTATAATAGATATCATATAGGGTAGCTTTTAGAGACAAACTGCTGGGTGTATATGTGTTGCTGTCATTTTCGACGGAGTCATCTGTCAAGTTATTTGCTTATGTTTGTATCATAAGTATAATTGTGTCTTTACCTGCGATGTCAGGTTGATTAGGGGTTGTCTTCCCTTGTTTATTCATTCATTGTGTTTGACCTTTAGGGTCAGAGGTTGACAGTTCGGCGTAGGCCTATGGGAAGGTTTTTTAAGCGGGAGTGAGATATACTTCCGGCAAGCCGGGAAGGTCCTGTTTTTCTGAAGGGACCAAGAGTCCATTGTTTTTCGGGGAGAATCTTCGAAGTAACTGCTATGGCAGTTTTCCCCAGTGAATCTCTGTGCGTCGGGATGACGACAGAATTCCTTGTGATGTTCTGAGGATTCATTTACCAGGTAATACCGACCTTTATGCATTATTACGCTTTTCGGTGGCAGAACATGTAAAGGATTACCTAGGGTGAACAGCAGTTCACTGATCCGCCATTTCAGAACTTATATATTTGTGCTCGAGGTAGCCATCCAAGACTGTTAGTCTTATATTGTCCAGAAATCCAGTGACGAAGATATATTGTGGGAGCCGCAGATTGGCGGAACTTCTATCTACAATAAGTATTACTGCAGGGTTGATGATAACCTATTTAACAGAAGTACACGGCCGACGTCAGAACGAGGCCTGTGCTTTCGGCTATTATACTACAGCCTGATATGTGCAATTGGCGGGGAGTGCCAAGTTGCACCTATGTGTCCAAGTGACTAAGGCATCTGACGCGTTTAGTCAGAGACGCCAAGGGCGACGCTACGAACTGTCATTATTGAAGAACTTTGCTATTGACCATGCACGTCTATTCTGATGTTTACCTTTTTAAATGCCAAATGTATACCTATCGATGTCAGGTCAGCATGACCTTGTTACACTGACTGTTCCTGTTGATACTATGTGTGTTCCCGTCAATAAATGTCTTGAAACATGCCTGCAGTGTCAAAGCATCCTTGATTACTGCATGTGAGAGTATGGGTTGCAGGATCTACATCTATACGAGCCTAAACACATTCGCGCCTTCATTCGCACCCGCACTCAATTCATCATACGCTCGCACTACACATCTAACAGCATGTATACTGTCTTGGGCCAGTGATCACATCAACAAGAAAAAAAAGACAGTTACAATATGTTACCACACATAGACAAGAGAAGTGAAGACTGACGGAAGAAGGGTAAAAATGACAGCCTGAACTGAGCAGACTGCCAAAGACAGCATGACTGAAAATAAAAGTGGATTATATTCTTCAACAAAAAGACACGAAGAAACAGCTGTTTGCTGCTTGTATATATATATATATGTTCGTAGTTATTTTCAGATCGATGGCAACGATATATGAACTTTATAACATTCT
Organism: Oreohelix idahoensis; assembly: GCA_024509875.1. Lineage (NCBI taxonomy): Eukaryota > Metazoa > Mollusca > Gastropoda > Stylommatophora > Oreohelicidae > Oreohelix > Oreohelix idahoensis. The sequence goes on from JAMPIV010015213.1 coordinate 9,979, forward strand.
GATAAATTCCTCATGTTTCACCTTATCAAACATCTTCACACATTAATTATCCATTTTTACTTTTTTATTTTTTTTTACATGCATGCAAATTTGGTAATTCTGATTTGCCCTTTTTGCAATGACTGGACAGGAGATGTGATGCCACTTTCACGAATCTGCAATTATTCATATTATTTGGAATTGAAAACAATATATTCCTAATTATAACTCATCAGAGGTTGAACGGGATATTTCGCATCATCAAATTAAAAGAAACAAAATTGAACTCTCCACCCATAACACAACTGTGCAGCTTATCTGGCAGTGAATTAAGATTGAGCTGTTGACAACCAGTGTCAAACATTCTCTACTCTATGGCTCAGAAATAATCCATCAAGAATATCACATTCAACAGACTATGATATATACAAGTTGTAAGATGGTTTACAAAGAGCCACTGACTACTATAGCACATGACTTGTTAAACTGTATGCAGATGTTACGCTAATTACTGCAGACATGTATAATAGAAAAAAAAGAGCATGTTTTGAACAGACAAGATGAAGAGGTTAGAAAATTATGATAATAGGAACATAAAGAGCATGTTTAAAATGGTGAACAGATAAGCAAGGAAACAAGGAAATTAATGACACACAATAAAAGTAGACACTTTTGAGATGAGAAGGTGAAGGCTACAGATGACAAAACAATAAAACATGTAAGTTTTGAGCAAATCAAATAAAAACTTACAGCATCCTCAGTTATATCTTCCTCGTCACCTTCTTCTTCACTCTGCTGCAATCTGTCTGGAGAGCTCTTCATATTCTCCTCACTTTTTACATCTTGAACATTGTCATCAACAGCATCATCCTCGTCATCTTCATCTTCTTCCAAGCTCTCCTGCAACAATTAACTCTTTATTGAACTATCCAACAACAAAATCTATAAAAAAACATTTTAAAAATAAGAAACTTAAAATTACATTATGTTTTAGTATAGTCACATGCAAACATTGACAAGATCACCAATGTTGAACTGACAGAAAGTATCAGATGATTACCAGTGAAACAAGAGGTGAATCAATGATTACCAGTGAAACAAGAGGTGAATCAATGATTATCAGTGAAACAAGAGATGAATCAATGATTACCAGTGAAACAAGAGGTGAATCAATGATTATCAGTGAAACAAGAGATGAATCAATGATTACCAGTGAAACAGGAGGTGAATCAATGATTACCAATGAAACAAGAGGTGAATCAATGATTATCAGTGAAACAAGAGATGAATCAATGATTACCAGTGAAACAGGATGTGAATCAATGATTACCAATGAAACAAGAGGTGAATCAATGATTACCAGTAAAACAAGAGATGAATCAATGATTATCAGTGAAACAAGAGATGAATCAATGATTACCAGTGAAACAAGAGGTGAATCAATGATTACCAGTGAAACAAGAGGTGAATCAATGATTACCAGTGAAACAAGAGATTAATCAATGATTACCAGTGAAACAGGAGGTGAATCAATGATTACCAGTGAAACAGGAGGTGAATCAATGATTACCAGTGAAACAAGAGGTGAATCAATGATTACCAGTGAAACAAGAGGTGAATCAATGATTACCAGTGAAACAAGAGGTGAATCAATGATTACCAGTGAAACAAGAGGTGAATCAATGATTACCAGTGAAACAGGAGGTGAATCAATGATTACCAGTGAAACAAGAGGTGAATCAATGATTACCAGTGAAACAAGAGGTGAATCAATGATTACCAGTGAAACAAGAGATGAATCAATGATTACCAGTGAAACTAAAGGTGAATCAATGATTACCAGTGAAACAAGAGGTGAATCAATGATTACCAGTGAAACAAGAGATGAATCAATGATTACCAGTGAAACAAAAGATGAATCAATGATTACCAGTGAAACAGGAGGTGAATCAATGATTACCAGTGAAACAAGAGATGAATCAATGATTACGAGTGAAACAAGAGATGAATCAATGATTACCAGTGAAACAGGAGATGAATCAATGATTACCAGTGAAACAAGAGATGAATCAATGATTACTAGTGAAACAAAAGGTGAATCAATGATTACCAGTGAAACAAAAGGTGAATCAGTGATTACCAGTGAAACAAAAGATGAATCAATGATTACCAGTGAAACAAGAGATGAATCAATGATTACTAGTGAAACTAAAGGTGAATCAATGATTACTAGTGAAACTAAAGGTGAATCAATGATTACCAGTGAAATAAAAGGTGAATCAATGATTACCAGTGAAACAAGAGGTGAATCAATGATTACCAGTGAAACAAAAGGTGAATCAATGCTGGCACTCAAGAGGATGCACATTGATGAAAATCAGTTTGACAGCACTACAAGGCAGTTCTTGTTCTGGAATCCAGAGGGAAAGAGAAATAGAGGGAGTGAACCTAAAGCACAAGGAACATGAAGGAGGTAAAGAAGACATTTAAATATGATGAACAGATAAAACATGACAGGGAGGCTTGGTGTCAACCTGTGCTCCATGGAAGCTGATGATGATGAACAAACATGTCCTAGCAGCCAACATTCAAACTTTTTTGTCTGTCTTGCCACACCAAGTAAACAAACATGATGATGATGAACAAATATGTCCTAGCAGCCAACATTCAAACTTTTTTGTCTGTCTTGCCACACCAAGTAAACAAACATGATGATGATGAACAAACATGTCCTAGCAGCCAACATTCAAACTTTTTTGTCTGTCTTGCCACACCAAGTAAACAAACATGATGATCACTGACCTCAGCCATCTCCATGTCCAGGATCCACTGACCCTGATAATCAGAAACTCCTTTCAGTGCTTTCACTTTGACAACTGCAGACGGTAGACAGAAACAATGAAATGATGCCACTAAAAGCTAGTGCTAAATAAACTAACAACTGGTCCCAAAATAATATTTTTTTTTAATTTACTAATGATGACTAACTTTAAAGTGTATCTGTCACAACATGACTCCTCCATACAACAACAACAACTACAGACCGATGCCATGTTGGCTCTCTATCTCCACGATGGGTCAACACCAACAAGTGTACATCCAGATGTTGATATAGAAAGAACCAACATAACACTGATGAATTCGGTCTCAATTGAATTTCTGTTACCAAAAATGATACTGAAACAATTCTAGGTTGGCAAGTGGTGAAGTAATAAATGCTTATAAACTGTCTAACATATTCAACTGACCTGACCCTGACGTGTTATAACAATAATTCTTTAATCAGGTCAAGGTAGTCCCACTGCAGATAATGCTTTAGGGGAGTTAAGTGTTATAGACCTCACTATACTAGGTCCAGTGTGGTGAAGTGGACTGAGATTCTGTCTTTCAAATGGCCCATGTCTTTTTCTCCCTGCATTTTTTTCTAGGAGGGATTACAGATAATCCCTCTCTATGTTTCTTCTCCTTCTAATATTGACGTTTTCCAGAGTGAGATAATGGTGGAGTTTTATCTCATCGGCTTTATGGTTCTTCTTTATATGTTTAGAGTTGGGGTGTAGAGAATTGTTGCAGTAATTTTTTATAGGGAGGACGATAGAGCCTAGATCAGTTGCACCAGTTTAGTCTTTTAAAAGATTTGAGGGCATGCGGTTAGACGCATTTTTCGGGATTTTATATATATATATATATATTTCGGCCATTTTGCTTCAATTGGCAGTAGAGGGCAGAGCTTAATCCCGTTTCTTTGTCTAGCAGTAACCGGTTGCATCAGAATCGTTTACGATGGTTGATTGGCCGAGAGATAACGGTATTCGCAATCATTGGGTTAAAATCGAAGCCGCGTATATGACGTCACGAGGTCAGCGTGCTGTTAGATGATGATAAATAGGCTCGTATTTCAAATTCTCGCTCTCTCTAAATGTAATTGCCAGCTGCGTACCAGAAACAAGTCGGTTCGCCTTCAGTGGGAATTCGAATTTGCAGGTATCGTGGCGCAGTGGGAGGAGCGAAGGTTTCACATAATCTTCCCCATGGCAAAATTTTGCATCTCAGACTGATAAGGGTTTGAGATTTTTGACAGAGGCGGACGGAGTATAGAGACCCGTTTTTCCCAGGCAGTGGAAGACATTTCTCGAGTGGAATAGGATTAGGTGGATAAATCCTGAGCACTGAGCTCGTTCGGTTACACACACACATCGGCAGGTTGCCAGCGTGGTCGTAGTTTATTTCGCTTCGTCCCGGCCATAATAACGCCGAAGGCCTGAACCCAGTTAGAGGTAATCGGGCAGGTAATGTCAGATGTGTTAGGAGAAGCCAGCTACAGTTCCAGTCCGGAATCCAGAGGGGTTCTGTTAAACCTTAGTCATCAATTCCAGAAGTGTGGAGGGAAATAGGGTGAAAATACCCTCTACAGATTTTAGAGCAGAGGACTGCTGCGGAAGTTTAGTCTACAGTTGCTATAGCAAACAGACAGAACTGAAAGCAAGATTTTGTAAGAGCATAGCAGAGGTCAGCTGCTGCAGGTTTAGAAGAGTGAGTTGTGTAGCAGTGTTCGGGAGATTTCAGGATAGGCTGTGTAGAACCGAAGTCTATGCAGAGATTGTGTAGACACTTCGTAGTCGTTCCAGCTGATATGTGTAGTTAGAGTTAGAATTTAGAACAGCTAGTTTGGAGTGGAGGCTCGACATCTGAGACCCCACCAAGTGCAGTGTGGTTTATTTAATTTAATCTTACCTTCTTTCTCCATACAGGTGAACCTTGTGGGTGAAGGGTTGGGTTTGATGATACATCAATTGTAGCTTTTTTGCCTGAATTTGTTTCCAGGTGTGCTTACACTGCATTTTTATCCTTTTGACATGTATTTGATTACTTGTTTGTGTGTATAATAAAACTTGTACATTTATAGTCTGGACCAGTCATTTTAATTACGTACAGTAGCTATCTGTTGTCTGTATCGTGGTGTATGTGAATCGTAATTGAACCTTATCCCCTTAGGGTAGTTAGAGGTGGTCGAGGTCATAGCAATTAAGATGTCCGAAGTGGCGAGGAAGAGTTAACTTCGGTTCTCAACCTCGGAGCCAATGGTCTCACTTTCACATTTGCACTGTCATTTTCATCTGAATCTATAATTTCAGTCTTTCTTCTTACTAATGTCTTGTCACTATATGTAGACAGCCTTTAGTCTTAAATCCACTTCGTGACATCCAGCTTTATGAAATGGGGTGACGAGTTTTCTTCCTCGCTGCCTATTGTTTTCTGTAAAGTGAAGGACATCCCCCAGAAATCATTAGGAGATCTCGAAGGCGACCAGATATATAGTGCTACACTCTTCATCATCGCACCATTTGAACCCAAATTAGACTAGCAACACTTGTTCAAAAGTGGCCAAGTATAATGACCTGGTCATGGACTTGAGAAATGACAGGTTCACAGCAAAAGTCATAGCTGTTGAGGTAGATACAATAAGTCTAGTGGCTGCCTCAGTGTATAATCTACTGAAACTGTTGGGTTTGAAAGGACAGTCAAGAACAAGGGCACTTGAGAGGCTCGGTGAGACTGCAGAGAGGGTGTCGTGTCGATACAGAGCAACCGCAATGGGCTATAGAACTGGCAGCATGGATAAGACCAGGAGTGAAGTTTAAAGTCGCAACCAAGGTAGAGTGTGTTCAATTTCCGGTGCAGGCTGGAAAACACAACAGGTGCCACTGTTCCCTCCCCCCCCCCCCCCCCTTCCAGCTTGAAACCAGATGTAAGAATCTCTTAAATAGCGTATTATATCCAAACACAAAAATATTGTTTTTTTATGTGAATCTGTTCTATGAACATGCACATATTATATATCAAACTGTAGGGAAATAGATCTGCGACCATCAAACAATTATTGCCACTAACAAGAATATTTCTAAGTAAAATTGACAACAGTTATCCCTTAGGAGGCTTAGAATTTGTATATATATATAAAGGTGAAATATTTCTGTAGCCATTAAAAAAAAAAAAAAGCAAACATGCAAATCGTCACACACATTGTAATACGAGGGACGGTCAAAAAGTAATGCCTCGTAATTTTTAATTTCATTCAATAGGCAAGAAAACAGATAAAATTCACATTGAAATGTAGCCCCAAGTCTGAACTTCAAAAATTTATTTCTCAATGTAGTCTCCGTTATTTGTTACAGTTTTTGTCCATCTTCTCACAAGGGCATGTATACCCGCACGGTAAAAATTTGTGTCCTTTTTCCTAAACCACTGGCATACGGCGCGTTTAAGGGTCTCGGTGTCCTCAAAGTGATGTCTGCGAAGATCTTCTTTCAGTGGTCCAAACAGATGGAAGTCAGAAGGTGCAAGATCGGGACTGTAAGGGGGATGTGGTAATAATGTCCAGCCAAATTCTGCAATTGCATCAATGGTGCGTTTAGCGGTGTGTGGCGTGGCATTATCGTGCAACAGTAGTGCAGTTCTCTGATCTTTTAAGGGGTAAAGTCGCCAAAGACGACCTCTAAGCTTCTTCAAAGTTTCAATATAATGGTCTGCATTCACCATGTTTCCCTGTTCCAACAAGTCGAGAAGAATCACACCCTTCTCATCCCAAAACACGGAGGCCATAACTTTCCCTACAGATGGTGAACTTTTGAACTTCTTTCTTGTCGGCGATGTTGTGTGATGCCATTCCATTGACTGCCTCTTGGATTCTGGTTCAAAAAAATGAACAAGTCTCATCACCTGTCACAATATTTGATAAAAACTCTTCTCCTTCAGTTTCGTAACGGTGCAGGAGGTTGATGGCTATGGTTTTCCTTGTTTCTTTATGTCTGTCTGTCAACATTCTGGGTACCCACTGTGCACAAACTTTTGAATAACCCAGGTCTTTAATGATGTTCTGGACACTGCCTTTACTAATGGACAACATGGAAGAAAGTTCATCCAGTGTTACCTGATGGTCACCATGAATGATGCCATCAACTCAATGAATGTTGTGTGGAGTCACTACGGTAGACATACGGCCAGTCCGCTTTGCGTCAGCCATTGAGGATTGACCTACTTCAGCTTCATCACAACGATGTACCCAACGTCGGATAGTGCTAACATCCACTGTTGAATCTCCATAAACATTCTTCAAACGTTCGTGGATGCGAATTGGGGTCTCGCCTTCAGCATTGAGGAATTCTATGACATAACGTTGTTTTAACCGAACGTCTTTGGCAGCCATTTTTAAACTGTTACAGTGGTGCCACCTGTTACTGAAACAGGTTGGTAATGCTATACAGTGCAGAAGAGTGTTTGAGGAATCCTGCTAAATTTACAAATTGCACACCAATGCAGTATTTACATACATAAAAAATAGGAGGCATTACTTTTTGACCTTCCCTCGTAATAATACACGCTGCTTATCTATATTAAGATTGGTTGATTAAATAGTAGCCGAAGTCATCTTGTGTGTTTTAAAACATGAACCGAATGAAACACGGGGGAATTTTGAGGTTTATTATTGATAAATAAAAAACAACGCTCTCACAGTTGTTACGCTACGGGTGTCACGGACTGAGCTTTGATCCAGAGTCAAAGAGTTAATACAGCACAAATATCACTACGTGGTCAAAACCTACAGCATGCCTAAATCTGATTGATACAGATATCCTGTTTTCTTGTATATGGTGCTTTTCAGTGAATGACATTAACTCTGTCATTCACCATTAGATTTACTGTTAATGTCATTGTTGCTATAAGAACTGATATTATGTTATGGTTAACAGAGCTACCATTAGCATTCTCTGCAGATATTAGGAGGAAGTCAGTGTTATTATCTCTTACCTTTGTTGCCTTCCAGTTCTTCTGCTGTTGGCCATGTTTGCTCCTCATCCATAGAGTCCAGAATGACCTCTGACTGCAAGGATTCTGGCTTGGTTGCTCTCGCAAGGACAAAAGTGCTGAGTGTTGCCTGGTGGTGTACATGAAAATAGTTTTTCTAGGATAAAATGTTGCTTCATGGGGTAAATAAATCTTACTAGGGCAAATTGTTACCTGGTGGGGTAAATAAAAATGGTCTTATTAGGACAATGTGTTGCCTTGTTGGGTAATTAAAAAGTCTTATTATGACAATGTGCTGCGTGGTGGAGAACATGAAAAGTCTTACTACGACAAAGTGTTGGCTGGTGGGGTAAATAAAGTCTTACTAGGACAAAATGTTGCCTGTACTTTGACCTCTTAGGTAACCACTGACTTTGAGCGTACCACAGTCTGTCTCCTAGAAAGAAAGAAAGAAAAAAAAACATGTGAGAGAATCCATTTTGTCTCTCAAGTGTAGTTTACTTTTCATTTTTCCTTTCCTATTTATTTACTGTTATTTTCCACATAAATATTTCCAGGTACACATGACCTCTTTGTATGGTTCATATTAAACAGTGTTTACCTCTAAACCATATTTCTTCACAGACGCACTGTCAGTAATTGCAACACTGAAGAGCCAGAATAATGCAGACCTGGATGACCTAAGAGCAGTGCTCCACAAACTATGTAAATGATTCAAAAGATTTCTAATACAATGGATCCCATCTCACTGTAGCACCCCCCGGCAATGAAGAGGCTGACAGATTAACATAGGAAGGTGGACAGCTACCTCAGCCTGATACAAGTATCACTTTTTTAGAAGAACCAAATATTTGAGCAGACGTAGATACAGGAACAAATGACATGTAGAGCATCCAGGCTGCACACATAATGATGCTTATTACCAGCTCAGCAGAAGTGAACAAGTGTTAATTTCAGATTGATGTACCATCTATTCAACAAGCTAAAGATAGGTACTACCGATGAGTGTAAATGTGACACTGATAAAATGACTGGTGAACATGTGCTTCAAAGATCCCCTCATATAAGCAACATAGAAAACACATATGGCCGTCACCAGTACCATTCCTAGAAAAACTCTATGGAGATGTAAATAGCCTGAAGCTGACCACTTCTGTCTATGAAAATACAAGTAGACGTCTGAAAGTGTACGAAGAAAAAGTAGAAGCAGATTTAACAGTATAACAACTCCAGCAAGTATAAACAAAAGAGGACAAGTAAAGAAAAACAAAGCTTTCAGGGATAACTTTTATAGTTGTTACTAAATAGCAGACAATACATTTTTTAAAGCATTCTACTGCATGGTATACAAGTGGATGGTAGTTATTAATGATTCATCCTATCTGTCACAAATAAATTAAATTTAACATAGTGCTAATTACAGTAACAGGCTTACAGTCATAGATAAGTTTATGATTGCATCACTATACAGCACATCACCCAGGCATTACAAATCACTGCTCAGAAGGTATAATTTGCTAAGCTGCATCACCTGGATACAGTAAACAATGCCAAGCCAACAAGCAGAACACTGTAAGACAAGCCCCGCTTGTAACTGCTTGTAACTGTTTTCCTCCAGTGAGTGGAATACACTGTAACTTTGTGTGCATGTGTCGTTCCACAAACATACAAAGATTCCCCTTGTAAGAAGCCCACACTCTGCAGTTTATGTTCTAGCCATGGTGGAATTGTTGCATAAAATACTCTTCATTTTATAGAATGCTGTTTTTGCCTGAACTATTCTGCTCATCACTTCTGAGATGCATCTTCCATCCGTTGTTATTACTGTGCCCAGGTATTTGAATGTATTGACTTGTTTTAAAACGGTTCCATTTACTTTCATAGTGCATTCTGGGGAAGCCCTTTTCTTTGAGACAACCATTACTTCTGTCTTTTTGCTATTAAGGCTAAGGCCTTTATTTTCACTTTCTATCACTATTGTATCAACCATTTCCTGCAGCTCCTTTTCACTTTTTGCTATTAAGACTGTATCATCAGCGTATCTCAAGTTGTTTATACAGGGTGTCCTAAAAGTTACTGTGCAGTAAAGTACCTCGTAGTGTCTTCTACAGATGTTGGAAATGTCCACCATGGGCCTCAAGACATGTCTGAACATGCTTCTTCATATTGTCGAAGACCTTCTGCAGGGTTGTCAGTGGGATCTGTTGAATGTGGGTGGTGATTGCTAGAACGGACAGCTCTCACATCAAAACCGCTACTCTAGTCTGCCGTATGTTCAAGTGCACAGTGACTTTTCGGACACCCTGTATTATGTTCGCCGAATGATATTCCTGGCATGTCCTCTTGAGATCTCATTATATTTTCACAGTACAGATGGAACAGATCCAGTTACAGCACACACCCTTGCCTGACACCCTTTTTTTACTTGCTAAAACGTTCCTATTGGGCTGCTAATTCTTACAGCTGCTGTTTGTTGCCAGTAAATGTTCTTTATTATCCTCAAGTCTTTACCATCAATGATGATGCTTTCTAACATTTTGATAATTTCCTCATGTTTCACTTTGTCAAATGCCTTAGTGTAATCTATAAAGCACAAATACAGATCAGTCTTCACCTCTATGGCTCTTTCTATTAATGTTCTTTTAATATATATGGCCCGCCTCACATCGCGTGTTTGGGGAAACTCTAAACTCACAATGAAGACCAAAGCTGCGGTATATAATGCCTGCGTCACCAGCACACTCCTATATGGCAGCGAGACCTGGACGACCTATGCTAAGCAAGAAAGAAGGCTCAATACCTTCCATTTGCGGTGTCTACGCCGCATCCTCGGCATCTCGTGGAAAGATAAAGTGACAAATGTCGAGGTGTTGTCACGTGCTGGCCTTCAAAGTATGTATACGCTGCTTAGACAGCGCAGACTTCGCTGGCTTGGCCATGTTCGCCGCATGGAAGATGGTCGCATCCCAAAAGATATCTTCTACGGACAATTAGCAGATGGCAAGAGAACAGTTGGGCGACCACAGCTGAGGTTCAAAGATGTGTGCAAGAGAGATATGAGGGCACTGGACATGGATCCAGCAACATGGGAGGATGAAGCTGCCGATCACACTAAGTGGCGATGCTATTTACGGCACCACCTCAGATTGGGCGAAGAGAGGCTCACACAAGAAGCAGAGGTGAGGAGAAAACATCGAAAGGAGCACCAGGAAAATAAGCAGCTGTGGGCTGCCACCTCAGGGGCACATTCCCATAGTCAGTTATGACTGAAGGGGCTATTATTATTATAATATATATGGCATTGTTTGTGCCTTTACCTCCTACAAATCCACACTGTTCATCACTGATTTCTGGTTTAATTTTATTTCTCACTCTTCTCACGATAATTTGTAATAATATTATGGTCACATGACTCATAAGACTAATGGACCGATGTTCTTCACATTCCATGGCTCCAGGTTTCTTTGACAAAGCTATGAATATGGATTTTAGCAGATCATCAGGTATTTGACCACTGTTGTAGATGTCATTTAAGAGTTTTGTTATTACTTCTAATCTAAATTCTCCAAAAGCTTCCATTTCCTCTACTGTTATATTATCTGGTCCAGGCGCTTTGTTTTTCATCATGTGGCGCATGGCATCCTCTACCTCTGCTACAAGTATTGGAGGTCCTTCACAACCGTCCTGGTTATTCAAATCTGGTCTTTCATCATCTTACAGCTCCTTAATGTATTCTGTCCACCTTTCTATCATGTTCTCATGACCCATTAACAATGTTCCTTCTTTTGATTTCAAACAGCCAGTGACTGTTTGTGTCCTTCTGCCTGTAAACTCATTTATTTGCTTGTACAAAGATTCTGTGTATTTTCTGGGCTGCACTTCTGATTTAGCCATGTTTCTTTTGCTGTTTTACATTTGTTTACTATTTCCTTATTTAGTCTGTCATATTCTTCGTTCTCTTGCTTCTTCTTCCTTTTTGCCCACCAGTTTTAAAATTTCATTTGTCATCCACTTCTTCTTAGCAGTCCTCTTTACTTCTGGTACAATTTCTTTTGATGTTTGAGGTATTGATTCCTTTAGCATTGAAGGTGAAGTGGGACAGTTGCGAAGGTCAGCTGTCTGTATCAAATCACCTCTGAAGCTTTATGATGTGGATGTGACAACAAGTGAGATGGAGGCGCTTTAACCCCTTCCCCCCCCCACTGCCTTGTGGGTTTGACTCTTTAGCCAAAGGCTAGCGGAGAGAACCATACATAAACCGAAGGAAAGCAACAGGAAACTAACATCATATTATCACTTGTACAATCGTGAATCAAAACAACTTCCTAGTAAAAGACAACAACATTTATGGGGATTCCAGAGGAAGGTAGGGAGCATCCTGTGCTACAGGTGATACCATATCATCATCAAGCTACTGTTAGCAACATTAGAATTAAAGATAACTTAAACATAGGAACTTGGAATGCCAGGATACTAATTCATTCATAACCCCCCACTCCCAAAGGAGCATAGGCCTTCAACAAACACATGCCAAGTCCTCCTGTCATGTGCCATCATCTCATGTTCTTTCCACGTTCTCCTCATCATTTTCACCCCTGTTTCCAGCTCTTTTCTCCATGTGCTTCTTGGTCTACCTTTGCATCTCTTGCCCTGGGGGTTCCAGAACAAGGACTGCCTTGTAATGTTATTAACAGGTTTCCTCAGTGTGTGTCCTATCCATCGCCATCTTCTCATCTCTTGTTCCACTGGCACTTGTCTAGTTCTTGTCCTCAGTTCCACGTTGGTAACCTTGTCATACCATTTTAATCCCTCTATTCTACGCAAGCACCCATTTATGAAAGTCTGTAGCTTTTTGGTTGTTGTCTTTGTTGTTCTCCATGTCTCAGAGCCATACAATAGGACTGACTTCACATGTGAGTTGAAGATTCTTATTTTCATGTTGGATCAGATTTCTCTTGATCTCCATATATTTCCCAATCAATGAAAGCTCCTCTTACTTTTTGTATTCTTATTTTGATATCACTGTCTGTCCCTCCAACTTTGTTTATATTGCTGCCAAGATATGTTTACGATTCTACATCTTGTATTGGTGTTTCTTCAAGTTCAACCCTGTTATCATTACCTGCATTTATTCTCATTATTTTTGTCTTTTCCCTGTATATTTTCAGACCTAATTTTTTTTTTTTTTGCATTCGCCCGCTAATACTCGAGGCGAAATCTCAGGTTATTATTTTTTATGTCTAACCTGACATTGATTTTACGTGAGTATCCCTTTATTTCTTGTACAGAGACAGGTGTCCCTCACCATTCAGGCAAATACTCGCCGATTTCGGAGGTACCCATTGCAGCTGGGTCGGCTCAGGAGCCGCCAGTCCCTGGTCGACGACACTTCTTCAAATGTTCTCGCCAGGTCTCTAGTTAATCCAGTCCAAATCCCGGTCGACGAAAAATCCTCAAATGCCGTCACCCGGGTTTGATCCTGTATCATCCGGTCGCCAGAGCGATGTTGTAACCACTACGCTAGCGCGGCTCCCTCAGACCCAAATGATGTGACCTCTCATCGAGTTTTTTTTTTCAATTTGTCCTGCATCTGATTATGGTTATGGGACAGAAAAGCCAAGTCATCAGCAAAATCCAGATTATCCAACTGCTTAGTCAGAGTCCACTGGATTCCATTTCTGTTGTGTGTTGTTGATGTTCTCATAACCCAGTCTATTGCTAGTAAGAAAAGAAATGGAGACAAGAGGCATCCCTGTTGCACTCCTGTTCTTATCCCAAACGGTTCTGTAAGCTGTCCTTCATGAAGAACTCTGCATGTCATGTCTTCATATGTTTTCTTTATTAAATTAATGATCTTCAGGGGAACTCCATAACGCCTCATCAATTTCCAAAGTGATTCTCTGTCTACACTGTCAAATGCCTTTTCGTAGTCCACAAATCCAATGTATTGTGGTGAATTCCATTCCAGACTTTGTTCAACTATTATTCTCAAAGTGGCTATCTGGTCTGTAAGGATCTGTTTTGTCGAAAACCTGCTTGTTCATCTCTCAGTTGCTTGTCTATGGACTCTTTTAATCTCTAATGCAGACTGGAAAACATCAAGATGGAAATGAAAAGAATGTCTGTAAATGTATTAGGGCTATGTGAAATGTGATGTACTGGAACAGGTGAAATATACTGACAACTACAAAATAATTTATTCTGGAGGAAATAAACATGGAAGAGAAGTAGGCATAATATTAGATGTAGAAAAGGCAAGAACAGTATAGTGATTTTGGGCAATATCAGATCAAGTCCTGTTAGTTAAACTGAGTGGCAGACCAATTGATATCAATTTTATACAAATATATGCCCCAACAGCAGATAGTAAAGAAGAAGAAATAGACAAATTTTACGATGGACTTGATATGGCAATCAATCAATACCCTTTAGCTCCCCAAGGAGCATAGGCCTTCAACAAACACATGCCAAGTCTTCCTGTCCTGTGCCATCCGCTCAAGTTCTTTCCATGTTTTCCTCATCATTTTCACCTCTGTATCCAGTTCTCTTCTCCGTGTGTTTTTTGGTCTACCTCTGCGTCTCTTTCCCTGTGGATTCCAGAACAAGGACTGCCTTGTAATGCTATCAACAGGTTTCCTCAATGTGTGTCCTATACATCGCCAGCGTCTTCTTCTCAACTCCTGTTCCCCTGGCACTTGTCTGGTTCTTGTCATCAATTCCACATTTGTGACTTTGTCATACCATTTCAACTCCGCCTAGGCCGGTCCCAAGCCCGGCTGAAAAAGGAGGAGGGTGGCCTGCATGGAGGCCGTAAGGACGCAGCCCCTCCATCACGTAAAGGCACAACAGGCCAATCACCTGTTTGTCTTAAAAACCAGATTACGAGAAACATAAGAGAGAAAACCGGACTGATTCTAAAGGCGTCGAACTGGAACGGACTACGACTTATGGAACTTGGAACACAAGAAGTATAAATGGGAAGGAATAGGAGCTGTTGGAAGAGATGAGGAAAGCAAAACTAGAAATACTGGCTATAACGGAAACAAAGAAAAAAGGACAAGGAGTTATGGATCTCGATGGCGACACGCTGCTCTACAGTGGTGTCCCCACGTCTGAAAGAGCTAAAGGGGGTGTGGGTTGTATTGTGGCCAAAAACCAAAGGGATAATATCAAGGGATGGAACTTTGTCTCAGAATGCATTATGGTCCTAAAACTAAAAGAAGGAGAAACCATAGTCAACCTTGTCATTGTGTATGGGCCAAATGAAGATGAGCGAGCAGAGGTCAAGGAGGAATTCTTCGAGCTGCTTCAAAGGACAGTGGACAACTGCCGGATGAAGTATCTGATCATTACAAACACAAAGTTCCCCACATAAGCGCATACATGTATACACTAGGTGTGAACCAACAAAGAATGAGAAGTCAGTGATCGATTATGTCATAGTTAGGAAGAGCTCATTCAAGTATGCCCGGGATGCTAGAGTGTGGAGGGGGCCAGAGATTGGAAGTGATCACTACTTGTTAACAATTAGAAGAACAACTGAAAGAGTTACTCAGCCTAGGAACTGCCTAACATCACGCAAGAAGCTAAGTAAACGAACAGGGGAAACAAGCATTAAGACCTACAAGCTGAGAGAGCCAGAAGTGAAGACCAGATACCAGGGGCTTATTGCTACAGCAGTGAGAAACACAGAACAACAACCTGATGACTTGGAAACACTCTGGCTGAAATTCAAGGACATCATAAAGACAGCTGCAGCAGAAGCATGTGGTGAAGTTCAACTTGGGAACAAGAGAAAGAGGACACCTTGGTGGACAGATGAGGTTAAAGAGAAAATAAGAGAGAAGAAAAAGGCATGGAAACAATACTTAGGAGCAAAAAACACACCAGGAAAAACAGAGAAATACAGAGAATATATGATACTCAGAACAGAAGCAAAGAACAAGGTGATAACAGCAAAACAGAAGTCCTGGGAAGAATTAGGAGAAAAGCTAGAAAGCAATGCGCAAGAAAACCAGAAATTATTCTATAAGACTCTAAAGAATATGAGGAAGGAAAAACAGCGCCCTCTTAAATTTATAAAGGACAAGCAAGGCAAATTGCTTACTGCCCCAAAAGAAGTAATGGAAAGAATATTTTTCAGAGCTCCTGGATGGCGAGCAAGGTCAAGCATCAGAAATGATAACCACTAGCACAGAAGAGGAAACCAATGGTGATGAAGATGACATAAAGATGGAAGAACTGAAGGCAGCACTGCTGAAAATCAAGATGGGCAAAGCAGCAGGGCATGATGGTATAACACCAGAAATGGTTAAGTACATGGGACAGCAAACCATAAAAGAATTCAGGACCACAACTTGTGTAAGACAAGATGATATCCTGTCACCTTATCTTTTCATACTCCTCATGGACGATGTCATCAAGGCATGTAAAGAGAGGACAAGAAAGTATTCAGTGGGGTACTGGAAGATGAGACAGGTCTGTATTTCAGAGCTGGCATTTGCTGATGATGTTGCCCTGATTGCTAAATCAGAGGCACATCTTCAATCCAACCTGCAAGTCTGGAAGGAAGAGCTGGAGAAGAGAGGGATGATCATAGGCAGCTCGAAAACAAAAACCATGGTGATATCACAAGAAGAAAGAAGACATCAGATTAAGCTGGGAGAACAGGTCCTGGAGCAGGTCAACCACTTTAAATACCTTGGAGCTGTCATAGACCGGAAGGTAGGCATCAAAGAAGAGTTGGCTAACCGAAGAGCAGCAGCTGAGAGACTTTTTCAAGCCATAAATCGAGGACCCCTCAGCAAAAGAGAAGCTGGTAAGAAGACGAAGATGGCTGTATACCGCTCCACCTATGTCCCAGTCTTGACATATGGATGCGAGTCATGGGCAATGACAACAACCCACAAAAGCCAGATCCAAACCTCAGAAATGAGGTATCTGAGGAAGGTGGTTGAAGTAACAAGAAGAGACATGGTCCGCAACCAGACGATATGTCAAGGCCTAAAAACCCAACCCCTGCAGACCCAAGTAGAACAGTCCCAACTGAGATGGTCTGGCCATGTCTGCAGAATGGGAGAAGATCAGCTACCATGGCAAGCATGGGAAACTAAGAGCCAGGGATCCAGACCTCCAGGATGACCCAAAGTCTGCTGGGAGGACAACATTAGACAATCTTTGAAGGATCGAGGACTAGAATGGAACCAAGCCAGGAGGAAGACAGCTGATAGAATAGTATGGCGCTCTCTCTTACAAACCTCTACACCTCACGGTAGAAGACGAACGACTAAGTAAGTCATACCATTTCAATCCTTCTATTCTACGCAAGGACCCGTTTATAAAAGTCAGTAGCTGTTTGGTTGTTGTTTTGATTTGGCAATGACTCAGTGTAAATTTCATAAGACAACTGTTATACTTGGAGACTTCACTGCAAAGGTTCGAAATGAAAAATTTGATGATGTGGCCAGTGGTTATGGCCTGGGAGAAAGAAATGAGAGAGGCAACAGACTGATAGAGTGGGCAAAAACGCATGATATGATAGTAAGAAACACCTGGTTTAAGCAGCATCCTAGACGCCTTTGGACGTAGAAAAGTCCAGGGAACAATGCTCATAATTAGATTGACTACATATTAATTTGCAGGAGATTTAGAAACAGTTTGAAATCTGTGAAAACTAGGCCATGAGCAGACTGCAACAGTGACCTTGTACCAGTAATAGGAAAACTTAAAATAAAATTGAAGAAAGTAAAGGTAGCTTCAAACAATATCAAGTTAAACTTAGCCTTACTTAAATCAGATAAGGAAATGAGTGAAAGATACAACATTACAATACAGAATAGGTACAGTGCAATAGAAAAAATACAGAGTATAGATGAACAGTAGGAAATGTTAAACATTAACTATCAGCCTTAAATCCTGACCTGGCCACCTGTATCTGCCTCAAACTCCACTTTCTCTGCCAGAAGATATGGTCGGCTGTCACGAAAATGTACAGCCTTCTGTGGCAAACTGGCCAGCTGTCTCCACAACACCTGAGCATCTTGCCATGTGTCAATGCTACGAACTTTGTGTCCAGGAAACCTGTTCAAACAATGGATGTGAGAAACTAAGACACTACCTGGCCAAGTAATACAACATGTAGTTAAGGGCATACACGGCAGTGAAAATCGAGTTTCAAGTACAAAATATAGATTTTTTACTTTTGAGCTTATTTTATTAAATAATCATCGAGGAATCGATTGAACCTCTACACCTCACGGTAGAAGGGGAACGACTAAGTAAGGAATCGATTGAGCAAGGTTTTATGACATAAAAAATGCATTTGATGTGTCAAAAAGCATATTTTCCGCACTAAACCCCCACAAAGCTATGGTTTGCAAATTTGTGGTGAAAATGCAAGATTTGCCTCTCAATAATACCTTAGTTACGCTGTCAGCATCATGAAGTATGTGGTATCGATGAAAAGGGAATGTCTTTATCTACCTGATTATAGCAAATTCGAAACCTTTCTTTCGCATAGCTCTGATTTGGCATTCAAAACCCTCCTTATTTTATGCTAACTTCCGTATAAGGAGTGGTCACGCAGTGACCTTATTCCCTCATTCATGCTGCATTCGTGCTTATCTTTTTTTGATTGGTCATAACAACACGCTGATGGCCAGCGCTATTTCGGAAGATAACAACCACAACTTCCGCCATAAACAAAATAAGTCTTTGTTCAGTGCAACAACGTGATGTTTTTCATAGACAGTTCTCTCTTGATTAGTCTAAATCTCACCAAAGTGTGTTCTATTACTTCAAAACGGGAAGAAAAGGTATGAAAGCAAAGCTAGAACTTGCTGCAGCAAGAACACATTGGCAGTGTGTAATTTCCAGCAATGATGCGACTGAATCAACGGTGGATGATAACCAAACTGATGTAGGCTCATCATCAAAGAATTTCTGCATACCAGTATCTGATAGGTGATAGGCCTATAGGTCTAGCCGCTGACTCAGTAGTGCCTTTTACCCCTTGCCCAAGTCAATCTCATATAAAATTGAGCACGAGCAAGCATGGTGCTCCTCCTAACACTGTCTGTGCCCAACCTAAACATACTTACAGAACCATTGTGGACATTTCTTTTATCAACAACCTGCTCACCAACGTGTGCAAGCAGAGCATATTGCACATAAGAACTGACAACACCAAGTCAAAGGGTTTCTCTCTCTTCCTGGAAGTTGTGTGCCACACGTGAAAAAGTAATTTCTGGAACGTACACATCCGAGAGGGAACCAGAAGGCCGTGGCCCTCGAGGACATGCAATGAACAAATATGCTGTTCTTTGTGCCCTCATGTCTGGAATGGGCCCATCTACGTTCAATCTCTTCTGTGAGAACTTGGTCCCCTTGGCCTGCACCAGAAAACATTTCATAAATATGCAGATCAAATTTTTGATCATTTGGATACCTTGCACAATACTACAGTATTTCAATGTGACGTCAGCATCGTCCGAGCTGAACATGCTAAGATTCAGCATCGTATCATCAATAAAAAAAGAAGTCATTGACATTGCTGTTAGCTTTGATGGAACTTGGCTAATTAGAGGTCATAAGTCACTGATAGGTGTTGGCAGTGTAATCGACATCTTGATTGGCATGGTCATCGATACGCACGTTATGTCTTCCTTCTGTCACACCTGTGAGACTACTGGACAGTGGCAACTGAAAAACCAGCCTCACAGATTTGAACAATGGAAAGAGGAGCATCTGAAGGACTGCTGCCATAATGACGAAGGGTCAGCTGGAATGATGGAGGTAAAAGCCTGTGAGGTTCTCTGGCTTTGTTCAGTGGCAAATCACAAGCTACACTACACTGTTTTGCTATAAGATGGCGATTCCAAGGCCTACAACAGACTCTGTGACATCAAACCGTATGGTCCAGAAGTTGACATAACCAAAGAGGAGTGCGTCAGCCATGTCGCAAAGCGATTAGGCACTGCGCTGAGGACACTCATTACTGACTGCAGGAAACAAAATGTCACCCTTGGGGGCAATGGCCATGGTAGTCTGATCCAAAATGCCATACGAAAACTGGGTATTTACTACACCAGGGCCATCCGTCAGCATAGTACAGCCCCAGAGATGAAGCAAGCCATCATGGCTTCTCTCTACCATGAGCATTCAACGAACGACAAATCCCAGCATAATTTTTGTCCACCAGGCAAAAACTTCTAGTTTCTATCAGACTTCCAAAGCCAAAGGAGAAGTTGCTGGACCCCACGAGACCCTAGTTCACACTCCACTAGACTACAACCTGTTCAACAAGCACTTAGCCCCTATTTATGAGCGTCTTACTGACCAACATCTGCTCAAGCGGTGTGAGCTAGGTGCAACTCAAAATCCAAATGAAAGCCTCCACAATGTTATATGGAGCCGTTGCAGCAAGCGGAAATTTGTGTCATTAAAAAAGGTCAAATTAAGTGTCCTTGTGGCCATTGGAGAGTTCAACTTTGGTCCATCAGCCAGTGCAGAAATAAAAAAGGTGTATGGCCAAGCATTTGGAACAAACTCAAAACGCCTTGGACAGGTGCGACTAAGGAAACGTCTGGCCAACAGCCAGAAATATGAGGCTGACAAACTTGTAAAAAGAAGAAAAATTAGACAAGAGGCAAGACAAAGGTGAGAGGAGGAGCTGCAGCATATGGTGCTGGACAATTTTAGAGACATTTGGCCCCCCAGAATGGAGTATATTCGACAAGACAAGGTACTCGGTGAGTAAAATGCATTTTTCTCAAAATTAACTTGTAATATATAAAAAAATACATATCTCAAAACATATCTGACAGATCATCATCAAATTTGGCATGCATGTAGTTTACATATATATCTTTACTTTGTCAGAAGAGAACTGTGATAATTTTTTTAAATATATTTTTTAATACAAATATAGTGGGTGTGTCCTCAACACGATTTTTTTTTAAATCATTAAAAATAGAATTTTAAACTTATCAAAATAAGCTTCGGAAATTTTTTTTTAATTGTCAGTCACTACATGTGTGTGCAATTTGATAAACTTTGGACAAGAGTAAAAACATGATATGGTCATAAACGTCATTTTGATGCAGCTGTTGGGTCTTGCTTGCACGTGTTAACAGGCATTCCTGCTCATTCCTTCTAATTTTATCATTTATTTGCTGCTGTTTAGCCCCATTATGGATTCAGCAAATAAAAGAAGTGGTGTAAAACGTAAACATCGTGCATTGTCGATCGCAGATAAAGTGTACAGGTAGTCATTTTCTGTTAAATATATACAGAATATATAACCATAAAAAATCCGGCATTTTCAAAAATCCGGCACTCCTCAGGTCCGGAGGTTGCCGGATTTTTGAATGTCTACTGTATAGTGAAATCTCAAACACTTCACTCCCCTATGGCTATGAGACTATGTTTACAGTATTACCCAGACATCATAATGTATGTATGCCGAAACATGTTCACAGGGGATGTTTTTAAACAATCAGTATTCATATATCATTACGTCAAAACATTTCATGATATATAATGTTATTGTTGAACGGAATCAACATTATTGCTATCTGGGCAAACCCACAGGCGCTCAGTCTCCCTCTGCATATGTAAAGGGTATGAATGCTAACTGTTCCTGTTGCACGCTGGTTGTATAAACGATGGATGCATCCTCTCATACGCCCATCCCAGCTAGCCTTACGTTTGATGCCTAATTCCAGCAATTTGATCCTTGTTTATTCTTCTATTGCGGTGTCATTCTCTAACAGGTGATCATTAATTGTCCCCAGTATCCCCCCCATCCATATCCAATGTCCACACTATGGGTGCTCTTGAGGCTAGTCTGCCCGCTGTCTCATTACCGCGTACCCTTGCATGACCAGGACAGTAGATACACACCATTTCCTGAAGATTCAAAGCTTCTATTGATGTTTTCCATACATGCAGTAGTCATCCATTCTGAACCTTCTAAAAGCATGGACCGAGTCTGACACAGTAACTGCCCTGGTTGACGAAGTCTCAGACAGCCACTTCAGAGCTGCAGTAACTGCCTGTATCTCCATTCTCATGCTGGAGGTTCATTCATAATTCATAACCCTCCACTCCCAAAGGAGCATAGGCCTTCAACAAACACATGCCGTCCTCCTGTCACGTGCCATCATCTCAAATTCTTTCCACGTTGTCCTCATCATTTTCACCTCTGTTTCCAGCTCTCTTCTCCATGTGCTTCTTGGTCTACCTCTGCTTCTCTTGCCCTGGGGGTTCCAGAACAAGGACTGCCTTGTAATGCTATCAACAGGTTTCCTCAGTGTGTGTCCTATCAATCGCCATCGTCTTCTTCTCATCTCTTGTTCCACTGGCACTTGTCTAGTTCTTGTCATCAGTTCCACATTGGTAACCTTGTCATACCATTTTAATCCTATTCTACGCAAGCACCCATGTATGAAAGTCTGAGCTTTTTGGATGTTGTCTTTGTTGTTCTCCATGTTTCAGAGCCGTGTGTTACCGGGGCCCGAAAGTGGAGCAAAGAATAATAACACTGTTCCCTACCATGCATGTTGTAGAAAGTGACTAAGGAGGGTTGGGCATGGGGCTGGTTCAACAAACATGCTGGAGGTTGTTGTCCTTTAAAATCTGCTCTGTTCGGCGATGATCTACCCTTTACTCTAGCAGAGAAGCCTCAGCCTGATTTCTCCACACGGAGTATAGACCCATCGGTGGACACAATGACATCATCGCTTACTGCATGTAGCAGCTGACAAATTTCCAGCTTTGCTGTCCCATTGCTCCAAGCTCTGCACTCCTTGCCAAGGTTGATGATTACTTGTTGGTAGTTTGTCCAGTTATCACCTCTTCTCCATTGGATATATTTTCAACTGTGGTGACATATATAGTGCAGTGGAGAATCTGAAGCATGAGAAGTACATGGAAAAACCTTGAATGGATGGCACAGGACAGCAGGTTTTATGTCAATTTGCTGATGGCCTATGGTTGACAGCCAGCTGATGGCCTATGATTGACAGGCAGCTGATGGCCTATGATTGACAGGCAGCTGATGGCCTATGCTTGACAGGCAGCTGATGGCCTATGGTTGACAGGCAGCTGATGGCCTATGGTTGACAGGCAGCTGATGGCCTATGCTTGACAGGCAGCTGATGGCCTATGGTTGACAGGCAGCTGATGGCCTATGGTTGACAGGCAGCTGATGGCCTATGGTTGACAGGCAGCTGATGGCCTATGCTGGACAGGCAGCTGATGGCCTATGGTTGACAGGCAGCTGATGGCCTATGCTTGACAGGCAGCTGATGGCCTATGGTTGACAGGCAGCTGATGGCCTATGGTTGACAGGCAGCTGATGGCCTATGGTTGACAGGCAGCTGATGGCCTATGCTTGACAGGCAGCTGATGGCCTATGCTTGACAGGCAGCTGATGGCCTATGCTTGACAGGCAGCTGATGGGTTTACGAACAAATAAACTCTAGTTTAATATTTTATTATAGCCTTATATAAAACCAAACTGATTAGTACTCCAGTGTTTGGAGTTAGCAGTTGATTTATTTAAAGTTTCTGTGTCCACATAAAAATCAGTGTTGCATTTAGCTTTCCTCTATAATAAAATTCTCATAACAAGATCACTGTAAATTAACTGAACAGTATTTCAAATTGTTGCAAGTCTTATAAACTACAAATAAACAGTTTTATGTTGTGTAAACTGCAAACATGAGGACATCTTATATCTGTAACCAAATAGGTGCACTGGATGGCACTTGGCAATATGTGCCACACCATAGCACATTATACGGCTTGAGGAGTACAAAGCATTACGGTGAGGTTGTAGATGAAGCTAGCAATCTCATAATATGAAACAAATTGACGTAGAAACAACAACTGCACAAGGCATATGACCTGCAGTGATGACTCTCTGCTTCCTTAAGATAACAAGAGGGCACTGATTAATTCAATTAACTCAAGCCACAACAAGAAATCAATGCTATATGTAAACAGTGAATGTAATTGAAACAGTGAGAGGTTACAATCTAAGTGAGTCTGCTATTGATAATCAATACAAACCTTTTCTCTACTTGCTTGTCAATTCTTTTTCTTGCTTCTAACAATTTAGATTTGCTCAAATTGGATAAACCCTGAAATATACAGGAAAAAACACACACAACAATAGCTAATCTGAACTGAAAGAAATGCTTCAGTATAGGAGCAACATCTCTAAACACTAGAATGATCAAGCAAATAAACATTCAGTCCTAGTATTACAGGTTTCAAGTTGTCCAGGTGGGTTTTTGGGTTTCAAGTTGTCCAGGTGGGTTTTTGGGTTTCAAGTTGTCCAGGTGGGTTTTCAGGTTCAACGTTGTCCAGGTGGGTTTTCAGGTTTCAAGGTGTCCAGGTGGGTTTTCAAGCTCTAAGTTGTCCATGTGGTTTCTTAGAAGTTCAGCTGTACGTCTGGTTCCTTAGAATTTTGAGTTGTGTAACTGGTTCCTTAGGCTGAGTTGAGTTTATCTTTCTCCTAAATTTTTCCAAGTCCAGTTTCTGATAGTTCCCGTTATGTCGTAGACATAGGATTATTCATTCCTTACTCTTAAGCACACATTTATTTTTAGGATGGGGTAAAGGAAACAGTATGTTCCATGGTTGTTTCATCCATCATGTCCTGGGTTAGAATATAATTCAACTATGAAAACTACCAATGTCGTTAGTTTGAACTATACAAATCATTATGAAATACCATACCTAAAGGTCTTTTTTATTTGGACACGCACCCTAATATAACAAACTAGGTTGAACGGGCCGACAAGGTAAATTTTATTTCAAAAGAAATAAAACATACAAATAATACGTGGGGAAACTATGACTTGTGGAAACCACATATCACTTATGTTATGATATAAACACTGTAGTCACTAATTAGAAAATGATAGTCTTTCTGTCATAATCAGCCATATTCCTTTATGCCCTGTCTAGTCCCTGGGGGGGGGGGGGGGGGGGGGGGGGGGGGTGTGTCCCTCAGGCATGTTCTACAAGGCAACTCGTACGAGGGACCTCAACCTCATCATGTAAAACACAGTGCTACAGAAACCACAGCTGCAAGAACATGTGACTGCTTGGTGCAGACGACTTCCCTTGGTGCAGACTTCCTGCCTGGGGACCAGGTACGGTGGTAGTCCCATGCTCCATAAGAAGCAAAAAAGAAAATAATATTCCTTTAACAACAACTACTATGTCTGTCACCTGCACCACTACTATGTCTGTCACCTGCACCACTACTATGTCTGTCACCTGCACCACTACTATGTCTGTCACCTGCACCACTACTATGTCTGTCACCTGCACCACTACTATGTCTGTCACCTGCACCATCAGTCACCCCTAACATGTTTTTCTAACCAAGAAACTTTTTGTCCTGACTTATCCTGTCAGCAATATGACAGGCAACAACCAGTTAAATAACTTACCTGGCAGGCAAAAACATGGGCTGGAATGCCCTGACCCAGAACACATGTCAAACAATGTTCCCCGTATTTGTCTGTCCCGTACTCGCCAAAAACAAACAAGACAACGTCTGCTACTTTAGCAGCATCCAAGACAGACTGCAGGTCTCCGAACTCTGGAGTAAAAAAACTCATGCGCTTTTTCCATTGACAAGCACTAAGAGAAATCAGGTACAGAAATAGGAGACAGCAATTAAAAACTCTGAAAATGAAGTGTAATGATTCAATCAATCAATACCCTTTAGCTCCCCGAGGAGCATAGGCCTTCAACAAACACATGCCAAGTCTTCCTGTCCTTTGCCATCCGCTCAAGTTCTTTCCATATTTTCCTCATCATTTTCACCTCTGTATCTAGTTCTCTTCTCCATGTGTTTTTTGGTCTACTTCTGCCTCTCTTTCCCTGTGGATTCCAAACAAGGACTGCCTTGTAATGCTATCAAAAGTTTCCTCAATGTGTGTCCTATCCATCACCAGCATCTTCTTCTCATCTCTTGTTCTACTGGCACTTGTCATCAGTTCCCCATTAGTAACCCTGTCATACCATTTCAACCAGGAAATAAGAGAAAAATATTCAATAACAGTGTAATGATTTGCATGGACAATAAAAATACAGAGATATTGCCCGAGTCAAGGGGAACATGTTCCAGGTCTCATATACGGGTCCGGGGTTTAATAACAGAGTAAGTGCATCTGATACTATTTCACTGTGAAAGCTATTTAAAGGGGTTATGTATGGAGCTGGCAAGCACACTAAACATATTGTTACATCAACCACCACTTCACGAGTCAATGAAGTGATTTTGTGCAAGCTTCTAGTAATGTCATGAACCACTACTGCCTGACATCCATATTGCTTACAGCCCTGTCTGGTTTCTGGGGTTCTACGAGGAGACAAAACAGCAATAGGACCACCACTCCTTCAAGCATGTCATACCAGGCAACTAACATGAAGTTGTGGATGGGACAGGTAACCTCACCAAGTAAAACAAACGGCTACAGGCACCACTATGACAGTGGTAGATCAATGCTTCATAACGAGTGATATGGGAAATGAATGAATGAATTAAGGATGAACATTAAACTCAGCGGATGTTTCCAAACTTTGGGTTCATTCCAGCCTCCAACCTTAAAAATGTTCATATGCCACCATTAAGTACCATCTTTAGACAAGCACATAACTAAATGTAAGACATAAAGAAATTCAACATCAACTAATAGAAATAGAATTCAGTGGACAAAAACAGCTTGACAATCTAGATTCTGCCGATGACCTTGCTCTTCTATACATTACCAGATGCAAGACAAAATGAAAATACTTGATGAGAGGTCTGAGCATCTAAGTCTGAAAGTACGCATAGACAGGACAAAGGTTATGAGAATAAATGTACCTAACTATAGCCGAACTGTACTAGGATTTATATATTATAAAATGTAGAATCACACTTATTATCTTAGCAGCAATATAGACAAAGTTATATGAATAGAGAAAGGTATACAAAATAAAAATACACAAGGCAATAGGAGCTTGTACTTGTTTGGCAAATATATCACAATCAAACAGATATGCAGTACAAACAATAAGAATATTCAACTAAAACCAGTGCAGTAAGAAGTCAGGAAAAGACATGTATTCAACAAGACACATGCTGACATAACCACTGTATGGATATCATCACAAGGTAGGCCTTGTTCTGAAACTCCCAGGGTAAGAGAAACACAAGACAGCCTAAAAACACTTGGAGAAGGAAATTTGTGGCGGACATGAAAGGGATTAAAAAGACAGAAAAACCTTGAAATGATGGCACAGGACAGGAAGGCTTGGCATGGTTCAAAGTCTGTTCTCTACAGCAGCAGACGTGTAATATACAAATGATGAAGTCTAGTTATTGACAACTGCCGACTGATTTCTCTGTATTACATCTGCAGATGGTTACACAACTGAAAAGCAAGAAGCACGTGATTCTGAAATGCAACAGGTTACCTCACCTAACATGACAAATTTTCTCTGTGCTCATGTGTGATTGTGATGATAAATCTGCCTCCTTTAGTAGGTCAACGGCAGTGGTGATATCCACATGGTTATCTAGACTGACAACAACCTGAGGAAAGGATACTTCAATTAGTTACAGTAGTGGGAGCTCACAAAGTTTTCTATCACTGTTTGTAATCTACATGCATATATAAATAATTCCTGTATTGTCCAGCTGTTTAATGTGTTGCTACTGCACACCATTAGGGCAGGGGCGGTGTTTCTAATGTGTGCACAAGGTCTTCTTCAGAAATGAGGTCGAAATATAACTCACATCTGATGTCATTCTCCAAAACATGGTCCTTAATTAAAAATTAATTTGTTGCCTTAATCTGTTGGGGCCAAATATCGATCGAATAATGCTCACTCCTTCTCTTGATCCATCTTTATGCTCTCATGAACACCAATGCCAGTTAGTATGGCATTCAATGAATGAATAAAAATATCCACCCTGACATTTATTTCACTTCTATTGTGTTATCATTATATTTGTATGCACCATTAAATACCATGTGACTTGTCCCATAAAACTGGGTCATTGGGGCACCCCTGAGTGCTGTACCAATAGTCGGCACTTTTGTCTACTGATTGTTTGTTCGTTTAGTTCCAAGACAAGTGTCCATTCTTTTATGTTGTCAGTTAAAAAGAATCACTAATGAGATTTAAAAATAACAAATAACTGTTAGGCTATCAATTATTCAACTTAATTCACACAAAAATAAAACAAGAAACAAACCACAAGACGGGGTGGTGTAGAAATGGTCCCCCTTCGTTCCTCCAGAAGTTGCGTTCTTCCGTCTGCACGACTCTGATTAGTCTGAGAACAGAAATGTAAAAGTTAATGTAATCCCCACCAACATTTAACATCACTGGCTAGGGAAATGTTTCTGAACCAGGATTCCATGGTTGTTTTTTGGTGGACAGTGACCGAGCAGCCCTGTATGGCAGTGCACAATAGGACCATGTTCACTCTAGCACATACCATATTTCAATAGCATCTTGTAGAGTAGAAATTTGTTATAACACTTTTAGGCTTATGTGGATAAGATTTTTTAAAAATCAAGCAGGAAATTTAAAAGAAAAAAGAAAAAAAAATGAAAGCACTGACCATTAGAGTTGATATGTTCGACTCTAAGACATTGGGCACATTACCATATCTTCAAAAAAAGCACTGAACAATAGCATCTTGTAGAGTAGAAAATTTTTAATGCAGGGTTCCCCAGAGACCTGAAAATTATTTAACACTTTTAGGCTTGACTGAAATCACATTGGTCTGGAAACACACTCTTCACATCTGTCACTAGACTGTAATGATGTAATGTCTGATTTATCTCCCTAGGATTTGGGATATGAAGCAATTACAAAACTGTAGTACAGATCCCATCATGCTCCAGGATTCTCAGAGGAGACAAAGGAAGAACAGGGTCACAGCTCCCATGGCATGTCATGAGTGTGAGGTTGTGTACTGGACTGACAACCTCATTTTGTGAAATAATTGTCACAAAAACCAAATCTTCTACAGCTCCCATGGCATGTCATGAGTGTGAGGTTGTGTACTGGACTGACCTCATTTTGTGAAATAATTGTCACAAAAACCAAATCTTCTACAGCTCCCATGGCATGTCATGAGTGTGAGGTTGTGTACTGGAATGACAACCTCATTTTGTGAAATAATTGTCACAAAAACCAAATCTGCTACAGCTCCCATGGCATGTCATGAGTGTGAGGTTGTGTACTGGACTGACAACCTCATTTTGTGAAATAATTGTCACAAAAACCAAATCTGCTACAGCTCCCATGGCATGTCATGAGTGTGAGGTTGTGTACTGGACTGACAACCTCATTTTGTGAAATAATTGTCACAAAAACCAAATCTTCTACAGCTCCCATGGCATGTCATGAGTGTGAGGTTGTGTACTGGACTGACAACCTTATTTTGTGAAATAATTGTCACAAAAACCAAATCTTCTACAGCTCCCATGGCATGTCATGAGTGTGAGGTTGTGTACTGGAATGACAACCTCATTTTGTGAAATAATTGTCACAAAAACCAAATCTGCTACAGCTCCCATGGCATGTCATGAGTGTGAGGTTGTGTACTGGACTGACAACCTCATTTTGTGAAATAATTGTCACAAAAACCAAATCTGCTACAGCTCCCATGGCATGTCATGAGTGTGAGGTTGTGTACTGGACTGACAAGGCTGAGGTGCCCATTGTAAACTTCCGGTGTTATCTTGTGTTTCGCACTGATGACCTGTCAGTAAAGCATCCTTTTTTGGGGATGCCTAGCTGGCCGTGAGGTTAGTGTTAGGCTGAGGTGCCCATTGTAAACTTCCGGTGTTATCTTGTGTTTCGCACTGACGACCTGTCAGTAATGCATCCTTTTTTGGGGATGCCTAGCTGGCCGTGAGGTTAGTGTGATTCGCTTGTATAGCTAGGCGGTGTTGTCGTACGGAAGGTACGGGGTTCGAACCCTGGGTAAGCCACTCACGTCTGTTGTTTTTCTGTTGTCTAAGTGTTCTACTTCTTTATTTCTTACGAGTGCCTGAAAACATACCTTTATGTTTGTCTAATATTAATTTACTGGACTGACAACCTCATTTTGTGAAATAATTGTCACAAAAACCAAATCTGCTACAGCTCCCATGGCATGTCATGAGTGCATACATGCCACACGCTATGGTTTACCCATAATCTGTACGGGGTGTTTGCGTTTTCAGATGTGTACGGCCCGTACATACTGTCTGTACGGGTTTTTTCGCCTAATTATTAAATATACATATAAATCGACCGTTTTGTGCCACTACACAATTTTCCGTAATTTGCGTCATGAGATTCGGCGAGATTTTAAGCCAAGTGGATTAAAGAAAAAAAAATAACCAATGAAAATCAAGCTGCCTATTTTTCAATTGCCGCGGGGTGTGCGTGGCGTGTTCATTCACAATTTTTCGCTAAAGCTAGCGCGAGGTTACTGATTATTTGAACGATTACGCAGCACTGAGTCGAGCCTATTGTTTAGGATTAATTTCCAGTTTAGTATTGGTAAGTAATTCTTTTTTTTTTAAAAGTATTACAATAACATTGTTTAGATGAAGTTAGATTTAACTGTCAGATAACTTAGGCCTAGGCTATGCTTTTTTTTTCCGTAAGATTTAGCATAGCCTAATTTATTATTTACGGCTGCTTAAAAAAAAGGCGGATACCACTTCATATTATTTGATTTCACTAAAACTTGTAGAAAGTGCATAAGAAATGTAAATTTGGATACAAATAATAATACAAATAATGGGTAATATCGGAATGACGGTCGCCGAACGATCTGCATGTATTTTCGTACCATTTAGGCTAGTAACACTAACCTTAAATCTAAATGGTACGAAAATACATGCGAAGCGTTCGGCGTCCGATATTACCAAATTATGAAACTGAAGAAAAAAAAAACACACACAAAAGCAAGGCAAATTTGCATCTTAACCCGATCAGAGAAAAGTTTAGCCTATTTGGAGTTAGGCCTAGTCCTACTTCTCGTCTTAGTTTTAATTTCGTTTCTTTAAAAAACAATGCGATTTAGCCTTGGGTGATCATCATTACGGTCAACTAATGATTTAGGCTAGGCCTATATTTATTAAATAATTAATTACTATCAATGTTTGATTGACACTAAAAGTCGTATGGGTAGGTCTATTTAAAGCTACCAGTTGGGCTATAGGCCTAACGGCTATTCCAATTATTGAAGCAAATATAAATTCTAAACTCCTGTTGTTTAGGTTTTAAAGCAATGTTTGATAGAGATTAGTTGCGCCAGTTTATATTTTCATTTGTGTAACTGACACAGTTGTAGAAAAAGATCACCAGGGGAACAACGAATGACAAAAATAAAACAAAGACCTGTTTAAGACTTTCTGAAATGTGAACACCATTAAGATTAATGATTACTATATAGTTTATAATCTGCTGATGTTAGGTTCTCTTACCTCATGCTTTAGTACCTCCTTTGTCTTTTTATCCTTTGTCAGCTGTTTGACATTTACTCTCCCTGAAACAGACAGAACATGTTTTTCCCATCACAAGTTTCTTGTAACCAGATTCAGTTGCAACTTATTGTTCTAATGAAATAATTGAATCATAAATATTTAACTTTCACTTTTTTTTCTTCTTCGGATTTTCTTGCCAGAAATAGTCCATTTCCCTGTCCTTTAGCCTTTATGGCTACTTTCAGGTCCCAGCTTTTTTTTTTGTTTTTTTTTGTACAACCAATTATTTTAATGTTATTCCTACATTGCACTGAATTCTGTTATGTCTTTCTTATTTCTCTATTAAGCTTCATTGGCTCTGTGTGTCCCATCCACCTAAGTCATTTCAATTTTCTTCTCTCCTCCTTTTACAGTCATATCACCATCAACACCTTTCACCAGTCATATCACCATCAACACATTTCAGCTCCCAGTGGAGCACAAGTCTTCGTTATCTCTCTCATGTCTGTTTCCAGTTATCTCTCCTTGTGTTTTTTTGTCTCCCTCTATTAGTTTTTTACTTGCAAGATTCCAGAATAGGGACTGCCTTGTGGTGCTATCAGCTGGTGTTCTTTATGTGTGCCCTATTCAACACCAGTATCATCTCATCTCATGTTTCACTGGTGTTTGTCTCATTTGTTCTATCAGTTAAACACTAGTGACTGGCAGCGTAAACAAAAGCAGGTTATGCGTTTTACTAAGACAATGGACAAAGAGAATTGCATATCCTATGGTCACATGGTCTTCATCAGAAACAAACAGAAATAAAAAATAACGTCCGACAAACACTGAGGCTGTGTGTTTAAAAAAAAAAAAAATTGCCCCCAACGGAAAAAAAACCATCACTAACATCCTCCCATTCAATCAAACTCATACTTCTCTTATGCTCTGGACATTCATAACAATCCGTGTTGAAACCCTCGCTGATATTTTAATGACTCCAACTGACATCAACAAAGTATTGATAGCCAGTTGTTCATTATTCTGTGATTCAACAGCCTAAACTTAATCCTAAATCATACATCTATTTGCAACATTTTGTTTTCTTATAGCAAATAACTGTTAGTCTGGTTCAGAATAGGCCTAGAGATTGCTCACTTCTGGCATAAGTGATCAGTGTCCCTCAGCAAATGTCAAAGGGTATGAATTCTGATTGTGCCTGTAGCATGCCAGTTGTATACGAACATGATCCATCTCATACATCCATGCCTTCTAGTGTTGCCAGCAGTTCTTGTCATGTTGATTCATCAATTGCAGTGCTATTCTCTAGCTGTCATTATCTCTCCCTTCTCCAAATCCAATACAATAAGTGGCAACAATTTTCAGTACAATAACGGCAAACACTAACCTTAACCCTAGCACCATAACGGCTAACACTAACCTTAACGCCAATCTTAACCCTAACTCTCTACTGAGCTTTTTCAAAAAATAATTAGGCTAGGCCCTAGGCCTATTGCAAAATAAATAAATAGGCCTAGGCCTAATTAGTGTAGGCCTAGTTTTCAATGGGGAGTTCGGCTACATATCGATAGCCATTTGAGGGAAATCCGGCGTATATCCCGGTAATATGTGAGTCAACCAAATGTTGCTTTGAGAATCATTGTAAAATGGCATTCAACAGATGTAGGCCTACAGCAAATTTACTCGCAATTGCTATTGACTGGTTAACTAAATAATCGATAATAGGTAGGCTATGATCCTACTTGATAGCTTTCTCAGGTACACACAATTATCTGTGACGTTACATAAATAAAATACAGTTACCGTGCGCCTCTCGTTTCGTGTTCCTTTTGCTACGATGTTTTCCATGATTGTGAGATTTGTTTTTCTGTTTTAAGGTAGACCGATGATTTCCTCCTCCTGCCATGCTTCTTGCTGCGTGTTATTGAAATATATGGTGGATTGGATGAGCTAGTACCCTCGTCAACTAGTGGGAAGGACAAAATGATATTCTTTTCAGAAGAACAATGCAACACAATGTCACGATACGTCTTAAGAAGAGTTTATTTCTTATTGTTATTGTGGGTGAAGACGTATGTTTTCCTAAACGTTTTTTCATGTCATTATTTATATTGTTTTGTTGTAAAGTTGTTACGGTATTTGCAAATCCCTTTATCTCTTACTCGGATTGGATTGGATGTGTGATATTTCATCACTTCACTTCAACGAGGTCATCATTATTTGTTTTAATGTATCATTCTATTTAATGTTACGGAATGCTAAGACTACATATTATTGTATAGTCATTTCAAAAAGACCCAAGTGATTGTCGAGTGAACCAGAAAAGAACAACAACTTTTGCGGAGGACGTGGAACAATTCGTCTAACTAAAGAAACGGTGCTTTCACAGTTTGAATCACGGGTAGGCCTACTGTAGCCTACGTGGTTTTTGTAATTGTTGTGGGTTTTTTTTTTCATACACGCAAAATTGATCATTTTGGTTTGCCCTAGCCTATTTACAATGATTTGACAGATGTGATGTCACTCTCCTGTATGGGCAGTTATTCATAATAACCCATCAGATGTTGAACGGGATATTTCTCATCGTTAAAAAAATTGTCGCTAGGCCTAAACTCTTTTTTTTTTTTTTAAATTTAATGATGAAAAATATCCTGTTCAACCTCTGATGGGTTATAATTAGGATATGTATTGTATTCAATACCAAATAAGATGAATAACTGTCGATGCGGGAAAGTGGCATCACATCTAACTTGTTATCAATAAACCTGTATTTCTTGGACTGATTAAAAAATTGCTGATAACGCTAACCTTACCACGAACCCTGTTGCAAGCCGCTTAACATATAATAAGAATTAACCAGGTTAAGACTGCAGGAATTTGGCATCAAACATAAGACTAGCAGGGATGGATGTGTGAGAGGATGCATCCAGCGTGAATATGACCAGCGCACTTCAGGAACAGTTAGCATTCATGCCCTTTGACATTTGCTGAAGGAGCCTAGAGTACCTATGGGTTTGCCAGGAGTGCTGTGGTTTCAATTCTGATTAACAATAACAATAAGGTGCAACAAACATGGAGGCCATACATTTTTAAGAAACAAACAACATATCAACTTACGGGTTATTTCTCACTCTCAGCGTGCTCGGTTAAGGGCATGTGTACATTTTTTATGTCACATAAGAAAGCATGAAAATAGTATGCAATTTGATACTATCATAGATCCAGCAAAATATATTTTTTATCACTCCATGCAACACAGTTGAGCGACAAGATGGCAAGCAGATGGTAAGGTGTTAATTCACATGAGTGTGACTGCAAATGGCAGAGTAATGTAATGGCTCTCCATTTTCCTTCCAAAATTTCTGAATCTGCGTAAATTATATATTATCATATGCTGTTCTTATCATCTCATCTCAACCCATAACCCGTCATGGCAGCTGAGGCCATATGCTGTTCTTATAGAACTTACTTATTCAGTCATTCCTCTTCTAACCTGGTGTAGAGGTTTGCCAGAGAGAGTGCCATACTATTCTATCGGCTGTCTTCCTCCTGGCCTGGCTCCAATCTAGCCCTAGGTCCTTCAGAGATTGTCTAATATTGTCTTCCCAGTGAACTCTGGGTCATCCTGGAGGTCTGAATCCCTGGCTCTTAGTTTCCCATATTTGTTGTGGTAGCCGATCTTCTTCCATTCTATAGACATGGCCAAACCATCATAATTGGGACTGTTCTACTTGGGTCTGCAGGCACTGGGTTTTGAGGCTTTGCCATGTCATCTGGTTGTGGACCATGTCTCTTTTTGTTACTTCAACCACCTTTCTCAGATACCTCTTCCTATTATGATAATAGTGGTAGAACAGAAGTAGAATCTCTCTCCAGAAAGTATGAAGTTCCAGTGCCCGAGAAGTACACTGGTATCACAAGTGAGTTACAGCTGTGAATACTCTGAGCTGGACAATAGATTTAGGCTTCAGAAGTATAAGTTGCTACTTTCGCTATCGTAACCCTATGTGATAATATAATTAAATTTGAAAAGGTAACTCAAAATTTAACAGTTAAAAATTTAACAAGTCAAATGAGTACAATTATCCAATTTATTATGTACATCTATATATTCTTGTAATGATAAATGGGTGTTGGAAGATGGTAAAATGTATGATTATTTACAGTTACAAATTAAAATAACTAATAGAAAAAGTCTTGGATTTATCTTCCACTGAATTTACAACAAAAGGATTGTCACATTATCTCTTGCCATCTAGTTGTCATCATTAGACAGTCGTTTTAGAAACTGCTCACAGGATTTGTTGGATGGATACATATAAACTTATCTTTAGCCACGTCTGCTCGAGGTTCCTCCGACACACTGGAGTACGGAAGACTTTCCTTCAGCCCGCCCTATAACTACGGGGGACTAAGGTGTTGAAGTTTGGTTGACCTCTAGGCTTCAGTGAGCTGGATCAACTTCTTCAAGTCTTTAGTTTCTCGATCAGGAATGATCATAAACATTGATCATAAAAACCGTCTTAGGATCTATAAGCTCACGGTGAGATTATTTTGGTTGAAGTTAATCTGCCCTGCATGCAGCGTGAAAAAAATAATTTTCTTGCAGATACTGTCTTCCAGTTTCTCACTTTGGCTTCTGGATTTGGTGTGTGTGATTTTCAACGCGTCCCTCTGTCCTTATATTTCAGTCTCTCGCGCGTACGAGAAAGCACCTCTAAAAGTCCCAAAAGATTTTCGTTTCATCTCCTGGTTTGAGGCTATTTGAAGCAATCTGTGTTTTTCCTGTACTTGTTTTTTTCTTCTGTTCACTACACACTTATATTCTTCCATCCTTTCTATGTATCATTTCCTTTTCCCCATATGAGGCTTTCATTACATATACGTTTTGTACAAATCCGTTGAGGCTTGTTAGTGTAATAAATTTTTAAAGATTATTAGCTAACTTTTAGCCGATGTGATGAAGGTGAAAAATATTAATTATCTTTAAAACTATTTATATTTGAATAATATCCTTTTGGATATAATTCCTAGTCTATCTCCTTTGTTGAGTTATATTTATTTAATATTATTCCAACCGGGCGTTCTCCGGTAGTTAATAATTTAATATCCAGTAAATGCAAACTTTGAAAGTCCGCCATTCATTCCTATTAGCTATTTCCTCATTCTTCAGTAATACTGTATGGCTTCAACCGTAAGTCACATTTCCCGTCTACTACAAACTTCAAAGAAAGACCGCTGCGCTGACCTTGTGCTGGTGTGTGTGTGTTGGAGTCGCGCTACACATTTTTTTTTTTCCACAACAAAGCAAGAGGAACCAAATTTCACTACATATATCATATTTTTATTTTCTTTTATTTTGTCTTGCTAATGAACACTTTCCTTGTGTAAGTCTTACTTGGTTTATTCTTAACTTTACACTTGTTTTATGCTGTTAACATCAGTGGTTTTGTTTTGTCCTGTCTGCTCACCTGTAGTTATCACCTGTAGTTATTTATAATATTCATAATTTAAGTCTGAAGCTGTCGCCATCTTCGCTTGCGATGGGCAACTATTATTAACATTAATATTAATTTAAGAACCACTTCCTCATTATTATTTTCCTCTTTGCTCCCTGTGAAGCAAAGGGCCACCACTCCAGCTGGCTCACAAGCCTGCACCAAAGCAGTCATGTGATCTTGCAGATGTGGTTTCTGTAACAATTTGTTTTTTCATGATTAGGCTGCCAGTCCTGTGTACAACCTCATATTAGTCATCTCTTGTGACATACCTGAGGGAATAGTAATCTATTCTTTCTTTGTCTCTCACAGACCACCAGAACTGCAGGCTAGAATCATTGAGCATACAAGAAACAGAATCATTGAGCATGCTAGAAATAGAATCATTGAACATACAAGAAACAGAATCATTGAGCATACAAGAAACAGAATCATTGAACATACAAGAAACAGAATCATTGAACATACAAGAAACAGAATCATTGAGCATGCTAGAAATAGAATCATTGAACATACAAGAAACAGAATCATTGAGCATGCTAGAAATAGAATCATTGAACATACAAGAAACAGAATCATTGAGCATACAAGAAACAGAATCATTGAACATACAAGAAACAGAATCATTGAACATACAAGAAACAGAATCATTGAGCATGCTAGAAACAGAATCATTGAGCATACAAAAACAGAATCATTGAACATACCAGAATACAAGAAACAGAATCATTGAGCATGCTAGAAACAGAATCATTGAGCATACAAGAAACAGAATCATTGAAGGTACAAGAAACAGGATCATTGAACATACAAGAAACAGAATCATTGAACATACAAGAAACAGAATCATTGAGCATACAACAGAATCATTGAACATACAAGAAACAGAATCATTGAACATACAAGAAACAGAATAATTGAGCATACAAGAAACAGAATAATTGAGCATACAAGAAACAGAACCATTAAGCATACAAGAAACAGAATCATTGAGTATACAAGAAACAAAATCATTTAGCATAAAATAAATAGAATGATGGACTGCCTTTCTAACTTTTGTTCTTGTATTTATTTAAAACCCACATAAGTTATTCCATGCAAACCTTGTATGGTGGTTTTTAGTTTACAATAAAGAGCTGTTGTTGTCTTGTACATCAAAAATGTTCTGTCTTTACTTACAGTTGACATAAAAAATGTTCTGTCTTTACTTACAGTTGACATAAAAAATGTTCTGTCTTTACTTACAGTTGACATCATGAAAAAGCAAATAAAAAGTAAGGGAGTGCTGCAACGTCTTGGGTTTGGTCTCAAGGTTGTGGTTGTCTTCGAGACCGCACTTCTTGTTGGTTCTTACTTTTTATGGAGAAAAATGAACAAAGACCAAGGTAAAATTTTTGTAGTCTTTCCATCTTGTCCTGTCTGATATCATTCATTACATTTGAGTTCCACCTTCAGCAAAGACACAGCAAGCTTTCCTGACTTGTGCTATCCGTTCAAAGTTTTTCCACACCATTTGTGTCCCCTTCATGTCTAATTCCCTTCTTTAGCAGTTGTTTGGTCTCCTCTTTTTCTGTTACCTTAGGGACTTGAGAACAATGACTGCCTTGTAATGCCTTATAACTAGTTTGTATAGAATCTATGATTTCTGTATACACACATTGGGATCTTCACCTGTGCTGTAGAGTTCATGCACTGTGCTGAGATCCTCCTTGTGTGATCTAAGGGAGGAAATCAGAGCACTTTTGAGCTGTCCATGTGCAATGAATATGGTCCTTAAAAAATAAGAACCAAAACCAACCAGTTTTCCCAATGTGTACCCTACCCAATGCAAGTACCTTCTCCTGTTGTTTTCCACTGGTATTTGTCTGGTTCTTGTCATCAGTTCCACATTAGTGATTTTGTCATCAGTTCCACATTAGTGAGATTGTCATCAGTTCCACATTAGTGATCTTATCATCAGTTCCACATTAGTGATCTTGTCATCAGGTCCACATTAGTGATCTTGTCATCAGGTCCACATTAGTGATCTTGTCATCAGGTCCACATTAGTGATCTTGTCATCAGTTCCACATTAGTGACCATGTCAGGTATTGGTAGTACCTCTGGTGAAGGAGCTGTCATGCCCTTTTCAGGGCAGCTCGGCCACCTTTGGTCCAAACCTGGCATTCAGCTCTCACCTGTGGCTCCTCGTAGCTGTCAGCATGCGACAGCGGCCACCCCCCGGGAAACGGCTTTGACAGGCCGGCTAAACTAGGTGAGGGTAGCCGACTGGTTATAAACCTTCGGTGAGTTAGGGTCTGCCTACCCATGCATGCGAAGACTGGATTCGGTAGACTGCGCGGAAGAAACCACCTGTTGGTTCAACGGGCATGACGGCGATTACCAGCAACGCGCTGTGGAGCGTTAGGAGCATGGCGAGGCACGTAGAAAGCCATGGTCATCCACTGCACCTGACTTCATCTCCAGTCGTCTTGACTTGTCTTGCCACTGGATTAAGATGGACCCAGGCGAGAGAGTGAGGTCGACGAATTGCGCAACTCTTCCTCACTTTAAACCAAATCACTGCGCAAGTCACTCTTTCATCCACTCATCCATCCACTCACAACAAGTCCTGTGGCGATGGGCGAGCGGCGAAGCGGCAGGCGTGGGTGCGCTGGCAGTCGTAGTCGCAGACCTACACACAGGCCATATGGTCGTCTTCCACTGATCGGAGCAGCAGTGGGATTCGGCAGCCCCCTGAGTGACTGAGCAGCCCTCTTTAGGAAAGCACTGCTCACCTCCATGGCATGAGGAAGGGGCTAGAAAAGGTGCCCTAAACATTGCCTGCTCCACCATTACCTAACCAGCTTACCGCGGTTGGTGGGTACCCTACTTCAGCGGGCGACACATAAGAAAAAGAAAGGACAGATTTTTCCCCCTCATTCTAGGCGCATGGAATGTGCGCACTGTACTCGACAAAGACATTAACACAAACAGACCCGAGAGGCGAACTGCCCTGATAGGGAGAGAACTGGCCAGATACAACATTGACATAGCAGCACTGAGTGAAACTCGACTTGCAGGCGAGGGCCAACTTTGCGAAAAGGGTGCAGGTTATACATTCTATTGGAGCGGAAGAGGAACTGAAGAAAGACGAGAAGCAGGGGTTGGATTTGCAATCAAAACAGCAATTATTGGCAAGCTAGCGGAGCCCCCAAAGGGAATAAATGATCGACTCATGACGGTCAAGATCCCGCTGCTTTATGGAAGGAAACATGCCACCATCATTAGCGCGTATGCACCAACTATGACAAACCAGGATGACGTCAAGGATAAGTTTTACGAAGAACTACATGCAGTCATTGCATCAGTTCCCAAAGCAGATAAGCTTATTATTCTTGGTGACTTTAATGCAAGAGTAGGCTCAGATAATATCTCCTGGAATGGCACTATCGGAAAGTATGGCGTGGGTCGCTGTAACAGCAATGGACTTCTTCTCCTCCAGACTTGCGCAGAACATAACCTCCTTGTCACCAACACAATTTTTTGACTTCCTATCCGCAACAGGACCTCCTGGATGCACCCTCGCTCAAAGCATTGGCACCTAATTGACTATGTAATTGTTAGGAAGAAGGACAGGCAAGATGTCCGGGTGACCAAGTCCATGTGTGGTGCCGAATGCTGGACTGATCATCGCCTCATTGTGTCTAAACTTAAAATTCGTATCCAACCTGCCAGGCGCCCTCAGGGAAAGAAAACTCAAAAAAGGCTGAATATTACCAAACTAAAGAAGACAAAAATTAAACAGTCATTCACTGACACCCTAGAAGACCGTCTCAAATCTATCTCGTTAGACGGCCAAAGTGCGGAAACAAATTGGACAGCCCTAAGCGAGCAGATCTACAACACTGCTACAGAGGTCCTGGGTCCCGCCATCAAGAAACAAAATGACTGGTTTGATGAGAACTCAGATGATATAAAGAAGATGTTGGCTGAGAAACACCATCTCCATAAAGCATATTTAAATGATCCAAAATCTACATCCAAGAAAGACGCTTTCAACAACATGCGTAGAATCGTCCAACATAAACTACGCCAGATGCGGGATTCATGGCTGAGTAATAAAGCAGATGAGCTCCAAGGCTTTGCTGACAGCCATGACTTGAAAAATTTTTACCATGCACTCAAAGCGGTCTATGGTCCAACATCATCAGGATCATTTCCCCTCCTTAATGCAGATGGAAAAACACTAATTACAGACAAGGAAAAAAATTCTCCAACGCTGGGTCGAACACTTTAATAATATTCTGAACCAGCCATCATCTATTAACGATGAAGCCATCAACCGACTGCCCCAAATTCCTATAAATGAAGCACTAGATGCTATACCGACTTTAGAGGAGACTCAAAAAGCGATTCGTCAACTTTCTAGGGGAAAGGCCCCCGGCTCCGATTCAATTCCTGTTGAGGTCTATAAAGATGGCGGTACAGTTCTGATAGAGAAACTTCACATGATCTTCCAGCAAATGTGGCAGAGTGAAACCATCCCACACAATCTCAAGGATGCGTCAATTATACATCTTTATAAACGTAAAGGTAATCGCCAAGACTGTAACAATCATCGAGGCATCTCACTACTATCAATCGCTGGGAAGATATTTGCCAGAATCCTTCTTAATCGCCTTACGGCTCATCTTGACAAAGGTCTTCTACCTGAAAGTCAGTGTGGATTCCGGAAAGAACGTGGAACCACCGATATGGTGTTCGCTGCAAGACAGCTTCAAGAAAAATGCCAAGAACAGCACTGTGACCTGTACACAGCTTTCATCGACTTGACAAAAGCGTTCGACACGGTCAGTAGAGAGGGTCTATGGAAGATCATGGCAAAATACGGCTGCCCAAAGAAATTTATCTCAATAGTGCAGCAGCTGCATGATGGAATGCAGGCTAGAGTTCAGGAAAACGGTGAGCTATCGGAGCCTTTCCCAGTCTCAAATGGAGTTAAACAAGGGTGTGTACTTGCACCGACTCTTTTCAGTATCATGTTTTCTGCTATGCTGACTGATGCTTTCAGAGACGGGGACACAGGAATCGACATCAGATATCGTATTGATGGAAAATTGTTTAACCTTAGGAGGCTTCAAGCAAAAACCAAGGTCAAATCACACACCATCAGGGATCTTCTGTTTGCTGACGATTGTGCCCTCAGTGCTGGCTCAGAGGCTGATCTGCAGCGTAGCGTTGATAGATTCTCCGAAGCCTGCTCCAACTTTGGGCTTACCATCAACACGGGGAAAACAGAAATCATGTACCAACCAGCTCCTGGCACAATTTATACTGAGCCAGTCATCAAGGTAAATGGTGAGAAACTGAATGTTGTGAACAGGTTCACATACCTTGGTAGCACACTTTCCCAGAACATCGTCATTGATGATGAGGTGAACACCAGGATCTCCAAAGCCAGCAGCACATTTGGCAGACTATACACCAACGTTTGGCATCGAAGTGGCATTAGTCTACAGACAAAGCTGAAGGTATACAGAGCTGCGGTGCTTCCAGTGCTGCTTTATGCATGTGAAACATGGACTGTATACAGGCGCCACGTAAAAAAGCTCAACCACTTCCATACAGTCTGTCTCAGGAAGATAATGAACATCAAATGGCAAGACAAGATCCCGGATACCGCCGTTCTTGACAGAGCTGGTATCCCTAGCATCGATACTATTCTGATGCAGTCACAGATTCGCTGGGCAGGTCATGTAGTCCGCATGCCAGACAATCGACTGCCAAAGATACTCTTTTATGGTGAGATGCAGAAGGGTAGACGCTCCCATGGTGGCCAGAAAAAGCGCTTCAAAGACACGCTTAAGGCTTCATTAAAAACCTTTGACATAAACCCAGACACATGGGAAGCTGCTACGCAAGACCGAACTGCCTGGCGCACATCTCTTCGTAAAGGTGCAGTGGCATGCGAATCTTCCAGAAGAGCAGCAGCGGAACAGCGGAGACAAGCTAGAAAAGATCGTGAAATAAAACCTTCACATGAAGCAAACATTCCCTGCCCACACTGTCCGAGATCCTTCCAGGCCCGCATCGGGCTCATCAGTCACCTTCGTACTCATAGACTATCCTAACATCCTAATAATTGGATGAACAGAGTGGTCTTCATCACCTGTGATGGACGAACAACAACAAAACAGTGATCTTGTCATCAGTTCCACATTTGTGATCTTATCATCAGTTTCACATTAGTGATCTTGTCATCAGGTTCACATTAGTGATCTTGTCATCAGTTCCACATTAGTGATCTTGTCATCAGTTCCTTATTAGTGATCTTGTCATCTGTTCCACATTAGTGATGTCATCAGTTCCACATTAGTGATCTTATCATCAGTTTCACTTTAGTGATCTTGTCATCTGTTCCACATTAGTGATGTCATCATTTCCACATTAGTGATGGTATCATCAGTTCCACATTAGTGATCTTGTCATCTGTTCCACATTAGTGATGTCATCAGTTCCACATTAGTGATCTTGTCATCTGTTCCACATTAGTGATGTCATCAGTTCCACATTAGTGATCTTGTCATCAGTTCCACATTAGTGATCTTGTCATCAGTTCCACATTAGTGAACTTGTCATCAGTTCCACATTAGTGATCTTGTCATCAGTTCCACATTAGTGATCTTGTCATCTGTTCCACATTAGTGATCTTATCATCAGTTCCACATTAGTGATCTTGTCATACCAGTCTGAGCCTTCTGTTGTCATCAAGCACCTATTTATGAAAGTCTATAACTTTCTGATAGTTTGTTTTATTGTTGTCTAATATCATCCACTGACATTAATTTTTTTATTATGTCCTTACCATTTCTCCATCTACCTGCTGTGTATTTATAATTTTCTAATAATTTCAAATTGTTTATATAATCTTGTTTGCTGGTGTGTTTTTCAAAGATTTGAATCAGCAGTTTTTGTGGAGGGTATCATGCATTTGAAATAAAGCAAACAACAGGCAGATTTTACTTGGAGAAACATTCTTACAAGATTTGGTCTCTCATGGCAGCAGTATATGGACAAGTGTGGAGGAACAAACAATGATATCATAATAAGAATACAAATGGCAATAGGAGCTTTCATTGCATTAGGAAACATGTGTAAATCAAAGACACAAGAATAAGAATATTCAACTCAAATGTTGAGACAGTCCTATTTTATGGTTGTCAGTATTGAGAATTACAAAGATGACAATCATGAAGCTACAGACTTTCATAAAATTGTGATGAGTAGGATTAAAATAGAATGACAAGATCACCAATGTCAACAGGATTAAAATAGAATGACAAGATCACCAATGTCAACAGGATTAAAACAGAGTGCCAAAATCACCAATGTCAACAGGATTTAAATAGAATGACAAGATCACCAATGTCAACAGGATTAAAATAGAATGACAGGATCACCATTGTGGAACTGCTGGAAAAAACCAATACCAGTGGTACGAAAGGTGATGAAAAGATATTGGTGTTGGATAGTTTCTCTTGTAGTGGTGGTGGTGTATTTTACGTGTTGAGATTGCCAGCCCCATGCTCCACCTCATATTAGTTGTCACATATGACACGCCTGAGTGAGCAGTAATCTTATTA
Organism: Oreohelix idahoensis; assembly: GCA_024509875.1. Taxonomy (NCBI): domain Eukaryota; kingdom Metazoa; phylum Mollusca; class Gastropoda; order Stylommatophora; family Oreohelicidae; genus Oreohelix; species Oreohelix idahoensis. The sequence continues at coordinate 54,397 of JAMPIV010015213.1, forward strand.
TTTCAAAAGCAGCACAGAACAAAAAGGGAGAACTACTGTAACTGCATGAAAAGATCACTTGGTAACACTAATAACACAGGAGGCCGACACGTGGGAGTCATGACCCAAGTGTGCCTGCCCTCCTTAGTGTAAAGGAGATTAAGGGGCTAAAACCTTGATCGACGGGGGACTCTTCAGATGATCAGATTGCCTCCTGTTGTATCGCTTTGTATAGAGCTTCTGTCATCAGAGTTGATCCCTAAATCGTGTTTTTCTTTACAATGGTTTAAGTCATAGCTGGAAGATTAGTTGAAATGGTTGTCACTTCTGTCCAGTAATTTGTTTTGTTCTGTACGGGTTTTATGATTGTAAGTCATAGCTGGAAGATTAGTTGAAATGGTTGTCACTTCTGTCCAGTAATTTGTTTTTTTCTGTACATTGTTTTATGATTGTAAGTCAAAGCTGGAAGATTAGTTGAAATAGTTTTCACTTCTTTCCAGTAATTTGTTTTTTTTTCTGCACGTATTTTATGATTGTAAGTCATAACTGGAAGATTAGTTGAAATGGTTGTCACTTCTGTCCAGTAATTTGTTTTTTTCTGTACATTGTTTTATGATTGTAAGTCATAGCTGGAAGATTAGTTGAAATGGTTGTCACTTCTGTCCAGTAATTTGTTTTTTTCTGTACGGGTTTTATGATTGTAAGTCATAGCTGGAAGATTAGTTGAAATGGTTGTCACTTCTGTCCAGTAATTTGTTTTTTTCTGTACATTGTTTTATGATTGTAAGTCAAAGCTGGAAGATTAGTTGAAATAGTTTTCACTTCTTTCCAGTAATTTGTTTTTTTTCTGCACGTATTTTATGATTGTAAGTCATAACTGGAAGATTAGTTGAAATGGTTGTCACTTCTGTCCAGTAATTTGTTTTTTTCTATATGTGTTTTATGATTGTAAGTCATAGTTGGAATATTAGTTGAAATGGTTGTCATTTCTGCCCATTAATTTGTTTTTTTCTGTATGTGTTTTATGATTGTAAGTCATAACTGAAAGATTAGTTCTAATGGTTGTCACTTCTGCCCATTAATTTGTTTTTTTCTGTACGGGTTTTATGATTGTAAGTCATAGCTGGAAGATTAGTTCATATGGTTGTCACTTCTACCCAGTAATTATCTTGGAATAAAATGCACCTTGATAAGTTTAAACACCTAATGAGAAGCTTACAAAAATGTTGGATCATTACTAGAGCTGTGTTTCAGCTGTGGTCGCCAGGCTGTTAAAACTTGTCATCTGCCAGTTGTCTGTAGAAAATTTATTTGGCGACGTGACCATCTTCTTTGTGGCGAACAAGTTCTTGATGGTGACCCTTGTGACTTTTGTATTTGCCTTCATTCTTGCAAGGTTAAACAGTCAGCCATCTGACCTAGTATGAAGGCATATTCCTTCAACTGCATCGCAGAATTTATGTTTTAAGAATGTTGGAGCAGTGCGCAGCCTTGTTTGATGTCACTGCATATGTCAAAAGGCTGTGATGCCAGCATGTTGATTTGGTCCCTCCACGTCTTCGTGGAATGACATTGTTATTATCAGCATTTTATTGGGGCAGCCAATTTTTAGGAGAATTTTGAAGAGTCCATCCCTGCTAACTAGGTCAAATGCCTTTCTGAGGTGAAAAAGCAATGTATAAATGCTTTTTTCTGCTTTCTTGAATTTTTTATTATTTTTAAAAATGAAAATAGGTCATTAAGCAGCATTCTTTGTCATGTAAGTCTTTTGACTGGCAAGCTCGTCACATAAACCATATTACTACAGAAACCATCAGTGTAAGATGGCCAACTACAGTGGTAGCCTGATACGTCTTACAAGTGTACAAGAATGATCAGACATTTTCACAACTACAGTGGTAGCCTGATACGTCTTACAAGTGTACAAGAATGATCAGACATTTTCACAACTAAATTTTACGTCAACAAAGGTGAACATTCAACATTGAATTAATAGTTTTCATATTTTATTTCAGATTTCAGATACAAAATTCACCAGAGGACACCCTTTATTCTGGAATGTAAGTTTGTACATTTCTGAATGTTTCAAATAACATGGTTGTGAGATGGTATTATTTGTCTATGGAGCACATCACATGGAAGAGAAGAAAACAAATCAAGAGGTGGTAGAAAACCTAGGAATGAAAAGAGAATTAACACAGGAGATCAAAATTAGACAGCTCAAATATTTTGGCCCTCTAAAAAGACAAAGCACCTTGCTGAAGACCAATATAGACAGAAAAGTTGATGGCAAACGTGCATGAGGAAGACAGCGTTATAAGTTGAAAAATAACATCAAGACATGGACATGATAGAGTGCACCATCAAGACATGGACATGATAGAGTGCACCATCAAGACATGGACATGATAGAGTGCACCATCAAGACATGGACATGATAGAGTGCACCATCAAGACATGGACATGATAGAGTGCACCATCAAGACATGATAGAGTGCACCATCAAGACATGATATAGTGCACCATCAAGACATGGACATGATAGAGTGCACCATCAAGACATGGACATGATAGAGTGCACCATCAAGACAAGGATATGATAGAGTGCACCATCAAGACATGGACATGATAGAGTGCACCATCAAGACATGGACATGATAGAGTGCACCATCAAGACATGGACATGATAGAGTGCACCATCAAGACATGGACATGATAGAGTGCACCATCAAGACATGGACATGATAGAGTGCACCATCAAGACAAGAGACAGAAGACATTAGAGATCCATTGAAGCAACCTTCGTCGTGAAGATGGCAGCTGATGATGATTTGTCTGTAGCCATGTGTGGGTATAAGGATACTTTTCTAATTATAAACTAATTAATTTGTTAATAATGTTCCATTTCCTGTAAATGTCAACTCAGTGTAACAGAATTTGGAATAAAACTAAAAATATTTCAGCAAGTCAGATTGACTTTCCAGCGTGCAGTTGTTTCATAGGAGAAATAAAAATTTGGAGTAGAATGCAGTTCCATACAATAATATTGGTTTGATATAAATTTTCAGAACCATTTTCTTATGTTCAATGACAGGGATTAACTTTTGATGTAATATCTGACTTGTGCTGGTATAAATCCTGCCATTGTACTCCATGCATATGGTGATGTACGCTGCTTTAATATCTGATAAACATACAGTGTGATAATTGATATATTGCTTTTATTCAGTCATATAATATAAAAGTTATTTAATGCTCAATTTCAGACTACTATACTGTAGGAGAAAAAATTGGTGGAAAGTCAGCCCGAGAGGATGATTATACTGCCTGGGGCATTAAGCAGTAACCACAGGCTTTTACTGTTCTGACTGACATTGCAGGAAATGTGAAGATCTCATCTAAGAAATGTTATTGTTACTACAGACACTATTCAAGGTTGATAAGCTGCTTCTGATTGAGAACAGAAATAAAGGACATAAGCAGAACAAAGAAAAACTGTTAGAATTGACATTAGTTATGGTGAACGGTGAGGACATGGACTGTTTCTGAGGAATTTTCTGGTTCCAAGCACTAGAGAAAACCACACACTTGTCATTTATATGAAGTGAATTTATTTAGAGTGTTGCAAGGTGTTATAGGATATATTATCAGTGGTTCCCAAACTTTGTGGCCTGAAGTCCCTTAGGATACTGTAATTTAAAAAAGGTGGTGGTGGGGGGGGGGCAGCAGTTGTTGTTTAACTAGGGCTGCTGAGCTTCCCGCTCTTTTGCAGTCAATACCAAGTTGAAGACTCCTTGATATTATCTACATTGTAGATCTAGGCTTTTCTGCCATTTCGAAATGTGCTGAGTTGAAGTCATGAGCTCCAGTTTCTCCAGCTCGGCTTGCATTTAAAGGATCATCATATCTGGTCCCAAGCTAGGAGTAAGAACATTTATAACACATAAGGAAAGGAAACCCGAGGCCTGTAAACAGTAAATAAATATTAGATAAACATAAAGGTATGTTTTCAGGCACTCGTAAGAAATAAAGAAGTAGAACACTAGACAACAGAAAAACAACAGACGTGAGTGGCTTACCCAGGATTCGAACCCTGGACCTTCCATGCGACAACACAGCCTAACTATGCAAGCGAATCACACTATCCTCACGGCCAGCTAGGCATCACCAAAAAATGATGCTTTGATGACCGGTCATTAGTGCGAAACACTCGACACAACACCGGAAGTTTACAATGGGCAGCTTAGCCTATTAATGACTGTTACGTACATTTATTACCTAAGGGGGTAGTCTTCGGTCCTGCCAAATGTACGCACCAGTCTCAATATAGTTATATTATTTGTGCGGTCGAATGATTCGCGCACTGACGTGCACAAAGCAGTGTGAGTTGCTTTGGGACGCACGGGTAACCTAGTTGAGTAGTTTCTGACGTCATGATTTGGAGGGGCAACATGGACCTTGTTTATGTCCGTGATTGATATATTATTATTGTATTCATGGCACGTTTATGGAAGCCATTTATTCTAGTGATCTGTATTGGTCTTCAGGTCGAAACCAATAGCAGTAATGTCACGTAAGTTATCGCCCCACTTCTTATTGTATGCTGTATTGTAAGGCCGCTCTTATACTAGTCTAGCGGGAATATGTTATTCCTAGAATGGACCTACAGAGTCGTTAGCCTTTAGGATTCGTATCGTAGAAGAAGGATTCCTACGAGTGGGAAAGAAGTTAATTTGATTGCAGTATTCATATGTGTAAACGCCTTTATTGTAATGCCAAAGTCGTGGCATGATTTTTGAGAGGTTAGTTAAAACCTAAAGATACTAACTCGGATACCTCTTCATATATGTACCAGTGAATATCTATTGAGTCTACGTTATATGGAACTATGTCTTGGATAGAAACAGTCTCTTATTGGACGAATGCGGGAGTTCGTGGTATGGGAGTACATGCTTAAGTGGATGACCTCAAGCAAGGTCAACGGACATTCCCTTGCTGTTAAAAAAACCTAGTATGAATATTATTGGATTCTTATTACTTACGTGAGAGAGGATTTTAGATATGAATGACCAGAGATGTATCGTTTTATCGGAACTGTCACTACTATGTATAAATTGTTCATCGTACTTGTCAAGGAACATTGTACCGTCTTGTCAAACGTCTTCGTACCACGTAATAAATTATAATAACTTTACCGACGAGTTGAGTATGATCATGTTGGCCTGATTTGCCTTCCACTCATTGAAGTTCTGTTGGATAGCTCTTCATCTAATTTTCATTCTACATTCGCGTCAAGATGCTAGTACATTGGTACATCTGCTACTAGCTATCATGTTACCCGAAAAGAGCGCTCAACAGTAAATGGTATGCCAGTGTGGTCTGGAAATCAATAATTTCAAAGGAAACATACCCTATACAAGTATCGGTTGAATGGAAGATCTGAACTTTCAAGGCGACAACATCTTGGAATCTACTGTGTTGGTGAATCACAATCAACTTACGGACAGGGTCAAGGTCATCAATCAACATCCACGTCAGGTTGTACAGTGACTGACTACCTTGGAATCACCTCTTCGTCAGTATTGCGTGCGAGCTGTGGTCTAATACTCAGAACGAAGTATTTTATCCTCAAACGTACATCCACGGAGACGAGGCACATTGATTTTTTACCTGCACGCGAGATGAGTATAACGTGTTTTCGTTGTACCCTTTATTACGTTTAGCTGTGCCTCATGTAGTTATGTCCACATTTATATTTTTTATGTTACATGTTATATGTGTTGTATTCTTCGTGGGAGGTAGGGAGGTTGATCTGACGAACGAGATCCATCTCGAAGCCAATTCGGGCTCTTCGTCAGACGTTCTGTAGGGCTCATCTTGTAAGTTTCAATTGAGCGATAATTCCGGTACAAGGCTAGAAACCTTGCCGAAGTTCCAATCGCTATTTGTCCCTTATAACAGTATCTGTTTAGCTGTTTCGTCACGTTTTTAATTGTTGTTTTCTTAGTTATTTTACTCGTATTTAGTTTTATGATGAATTTTGTTTGTATTATGCGTCCGTCTAATCTTCCTGTCGTTCAGTATTTTACAAAGCGTATGTTTTTACACTGTGGTGTCAATTGTCTTGTGCATTATTGGATCGTAGATGTCATCGTAATTTTTTACGACATTCTATTTTAGTTCCACATTTTTATTTTATTTGATTTCTACGACTGTAGTCATTTGTCTTGATTATCGTGTCGTGTCAGTATTGTGCTACTGTCTGTCACGTTGTTGCTTTCACACCATTTCATGTTATAAATTACATTATTAATTATTAACATTATTGCCTATTATATAACTTGATTTTACCGTTCTAGGAACGAAGACCACTAGTTGTAGTAACACTTTTAAGTAGTATTATTACATAATAATATTGAATAATGTCTACCTTAGACTATTTCATTAAGCAAGCAAAAGCTCTTCAGATGGCTCCTGATGAAGTAAAAGCATTTGCACTTGCAGAATATAAGAAAACTCAAGAAATAGAAGCCGAACAGAGAAAGTTAGAAACTTTAAGACTAGAAAAACTTCAATTTGAGGCAGATCAAAAACGGATTGAGTCTGAGGAGAATGAGAAAAAAATGAGACTAGCCGCTGAATTAGAAGAGAAACGATTTCAGCGTGAGTCCGAACAGAAAAAATTCGAGGCTGAAGAGAAATTTAAAAGAGATGCGGCAGAAAAAGAAAGACTACTTAAAATTGAAATGGAAGTTAAACAAAAGGAAATGCAAAATAAACAAAAGGAAATGGAAGAAAGAAGATTAATAGCTGAACAAAATACATTACGACTTCAGCTTGAGATGGAAGAGAATGATAGAAAACGACAGCATGAACTGAAATTAGCAGAGTCAGAATATGAGAGACTTAGGTTAACTCAGGAAGCTAATTCTCAGAGAACTTTTGAAAGCCAAACTTCATCCAGACATGACCATTTTAAGGAAATTCACCTTAAATTACCAAAATTTAATCCCCCGTCTGATGACGTGATATTTTTCCTAGATAGGTTTGAGACCACTTGTGTGTCTTATAACGTGGATAAAACACTGTATTGCACATATTTATCCAGGTTACTTACTGGGGATGCTTTAGCAGTTTATCATACTACCAGTATTAATGAGAAGAATGATTATAATGCTCTTAGAGCCGCACTTCTGAAGAAATTTCAAATGTCAGAAGATGAGTACCGATTAAGATTTCGTACATTGCTACCGCAATCAAGCAGAAATTTCAGTGATTTTCTGTCACAAATACGACTCACCCTCGAAAGATGGATCGAATTATCCAAAATTGAAAAGTCGTATGAAGGTCTCTTCGATTTACTGATGCGCGATAAGGTACTATCGTCTGTAAATCCTACATTTCTCGCATTTTTACACGAACGGAAACCTTTATCAATGAAAGACTTAGAAGAACATGCAAAAAATTTTTGCACTGCTCACCCAACCATGGATCTGAGTAATGCACAGATTAAGAGTGAATTGCCTGTTGCTTTTGCAGCACAACAAAACAATTTTTCACGCAATCGTTCTTTTAGTGCTGATAGGTATGTCAATAAGGGAAATAATTACAATTTTAACAATGATAACTTTTACAAAGGGAAGCAATTTCAACAATCTGCTCCATTTAATGTTTCTTGGAACCAAGCTCACAGATCGCGAGATTTTGGTAACAATAATTTTAAAAATAATCAAGGACATTATAATAAACAAAACTGGAGATCAAGATCTCAGGGTCCGCAAAACAGACAAGGTTCTTGGAATAAAAATTTTAAAGAACATCATAACTTTAATTATACAAATTATCGGACTCATCCAAATTTTAACTCAAGCAGAAATGACAATTATGGCAATTTTAATGCAAATAATCAAAATCGATCGCGTCGTAGAGATAGATCGTCGAGTAATACGGGTAGACATTCTAATGTCTCTTTAATTGATACACAGGCTAACATTGAACAGGGTAAAGTAGCTGAAACTCACAATGCTATGTCTTGTTCTCTTGATTGTACCCAGGTGAAAGACTGTCCAGAATGCTCGACTCTTTTCCAGCCTAAGGCGATCACGACGCTGCGTTGCGGACATACCTTGCCTAGTCTACCTGCAGTCTGTACGGCCACTGCTGCGTCAGTACACCAGGGACAGGGCTCTCTTATGTTTAACAAGGGATTTTCAATAACATTTCATGCTCTATCCTATTTGACTCAGGTTGTAGCACTGTGGGCGTCCGGACTTCGCTGATCAACCCAAGTTGTGCCACGGGCAGGGTTGTCAAGTGTGTGACTTTCGGTGGCACCATTGAAACATTTCCCACCGCTATTATTGACCTTAACACACCATTTTTTTCAGGAAAGATCCAGGCTTGTCTTCTTCCTATTGCTGAATGGGAAAAGCAGCATATACAGGATGCCTATGCATTTAAGTCTATACCTAGAGTTGTGTCACATGCACATGCTATTAACATGTTGGGTAATGCTAATGTATCGGAATCTAGTAGTGAAAATGATTCCATGGTTCATTACGCCACTGTGGCTAATGCATTACAACCTTTACGACATGCTTCCATTCTTAAGAATGATATTAAGGTTTCAACGCAACCGGTGAAGACTAGTAAGTCATTCCGGGGGACATATACCTTCCCTCGACCTGATCAGCAGGCAACTGATCGTAAAAAAAAGGTTACGTTTGAAAAAAAGGGAAAGGATGTTCCTAATAAAAATAAGAGTTGTAACTCTTATGGGAAAATTAATACCAATAAGGTTGCCAGTCACCCGTGTGTTACCGGGGCCCGAGAGGGGAGCAAAGAATAGTAACACTGCACCCTACCATGCATGTCGTAAAAAGCGACTAAGGAGGGTATGGGCATGGGGCTGTTTACCTCATCCCATAAAAACTTCGCACAGTGGGCTGATCACCTGCTTGCCAACCAATCTGATTACGGAAACAATGATAGATTGTTTGGTCTGTTTTTGTTCCACAAAGACGCCACTAGGCGTGGTGGAAACAGCGATAGATTGATCAATTTGTTGTTGCCCTAAGACGCCACTAGGCGTACTGGCCACATACTGCTTTGCCGGTTGATGGCTAAGGATGGAAGAAGAAGAAGAAGGTTGCCAGTAAGATTTTAACTTTGCCCAGCAAGCAGGTGTCTACGACATGCCGTACACCTACACCTTTGTCTGGCATAAGTCATAATAATCAAGTACAAAAGTATGGTACATTTCAGAATAATCCTAAAGGTATAAATAATAAATATTATAATGTACCTAAGAGGACTAATGTTACCCATCAACCTTGTTCACATTCTTGTGACTACGGTACCACTTATATTGGTAGAGGTGCATCTTCTCGCACCATCCTTGTGCAAAATCTGCCACAGCGAACTAGTTGGCAAACACTAGGAGATTTTCTCAACCACACGGCAGACGTTAGGTTCGTGCGTCTGTTACCTCATACCAATAACAGGTATGGTGACGCCGTGGTTACTTTTAGGACCAATCGAGATGCTCGCATGGCTATCGAGCGGGACAATGGTGTGTATTTCCACCACCATTCTCTCCGATTACAATTGGTTCCTGATTCTGCGTCACGCGGATAGTAACCTACTATATTGGATTTTGATTTCACATTCTTTGATGACTCAGCCTATGCAGTCATCATCTCTTTCTTGTCATGGTTATTTGTTCTTTTTCTAGTTCTCATGAACTTTTCCAATGGAATTTTATGCCATTCGGATTAATGAATGCGCCAGCTACCTTTGTACGCATGATGCGCCGCATATTGTCTCATCATCCCGATGTCATTACTTATATAGATGACATCTGTCTTTTCAGTGACTCTTGGGATGAACATATTCATGGATTAAAAGCTTTACTGTCTACCTTACGAGATTATAACTTAACAGCGAAACCTTCAAAGGCTTTTGTCGGTTTTCATGACATCTCATTTCTGGGTCACCGCATAGGTCATGGTTTCATGTATACAGAAGACAGTAACGTCTCTAAAATTTTAAACATCTCAGCACCTAAGACAAAAAAACAAGTTAGGTCTATTTTAGGACTAATACAGTTCTATTCAAAATTCATCCCTCATTTGTCTACTATAACTGCACCTTTTTCGTCTCTACTGAAAAAAGGCACATCTAATGTAATAAAGTGGTCGCAGGATCACCAAACGGCGTTAGACTATATAAAACGATTTTTTTCAAAAGAACCTTTTTTGAGGTTGCCTAACAAAAATCTCACTTTCATTCTTCGCAGTGATGCATCTTCTTACGCTATTGCTGCAGTTTTGATGCAGGAATATAACGGCACCTTATTTCCGGTGATGTACGTGTCCAGAAAACTTACGGAGAGCGAACTCAAATACCCGTTCTAGATAAAGAGCTCCTCGCATTAGTGTGGGCAATCACAAAACTGGAACGTTACCTCCTTGGCTCACACTTTGTGGTGGAATCTGACCAAAAAGCTCTTACCGCACTGAACTCGAAAAACGTTAAATCATCGAAGTCAGCGCGTTACGCTATAGCGCTTCAACCATTCAATTTTGAAATACGAGCTATTCCTGGAGTGAAGAATGTGTTCGCAGACTGTTTGTCGAGATGCCCAAGCGAACTTGTCGAAACTAAACCACTTCCAGATGTTGAAACATCCTACCGATAACATGAATAACTTTCTACATTTTCATTGATTGTACATCTATAAAGACTGATTATATAACTGAAGTATTCGTATAAATATATCTTTCAGGATATCCTTACTTATAGATTATAACATTACTTCTTGTGTAGTAACGTTTTATTAGAACGGGAACAGTGGTATTAGAGTAACATTTTATTAGTACTGCAACATTGGTACTACAGTAACTTTTTATTAGTATGGAAACATTGTTAAAAGCGACAAATATACATTTGTTATTCCTATGGAACATATTACACTACATATCGTGTTCGATTTTTTTTTATATCGTGTATGGAACATTGAGAACATCGTCTCGTCGATTACTAACTAGTTGTAACTGAACATTGACAATGATTTATATTGGAATTACTTAGAATATATTAGTAACTGGTTATTTGTTAGTAATTAAGAAATATATAAATTACTATAATTCAATTTAATCTATTTAATTAATTATGGATCACACATATACTAACTTTCTTAGTTGTCACGTAATACCTGCATTCACGGGTCTTAGTTATGATATCTCACTGTTAGATCACTAGTCAACCTTACTAGTGTTAGAAAACATTAAGTGTGTTGATTCTTAAAGTGTTTAATTTTGCATTGCTTCATTTTTGCACATTGTATTTTCAATTTTTCTGTTTTATTGATTCTCTTGTCATTGATTATCATCAGTGTTGCTGTTCATTTTCATTTTTGAAATCATATGTTTCAAATTTTTTTTAGAAAACTTAGTTGAATTTTATTATCATCTTTTTTTTATGGTTTTTTCATTTTCATTGTCAACTTCTTTTACTTCGAATATTACCACATCGTTCCAAAGTAGGTCGATGGTGGATGTGTGCTTTAATGCATACTATCATTTAGTTATATTGATTTCGTTTAATATTCTTTTCTTAATATGGTATAACTTTATGCATTTCATATATCTTGTTGTAGTTTTGACTCACCTCTCCCGGGTACTAAGTTCAAAAAAATTAATAGAATTAATTTTTTTTAAGGGGAGGTAATAAGGGAGCTGTTACGTACATTTATTACCTAAGGGGGTAGTCTTCGGTCCTGCCAAATGTATGCACCAGTCTCAATATAGTTATATTATTTGTGTGGTCGAATGATTCGCGCACTGACGTGCACAAAGCAGTGTGAGTTGCTTTGGGACGCACGGGTAACCTAGTTGAGTAGTTTCTGACGTCATGATTTGGAGGGGCAACATGGACCTTGTTTATGTCCGTGATTGATATATTATTATTGTATTCATGGCACGTTTATGGAAGCCATTTATTCTAGTGATCTGTATTGGTCTTCAGGTCGAAACCAATAGCAGTAATGTCACGTAAGTTATCGCCCCACTTCTTATTGTATGCTGTATTGTAAGGCCGCTCTTATACTAGTCTAGCGGGAATATGTTATTCCTAGAATGGACCTACAGAGTCGTTAGCCTTTAGGATTCGTATCGTAGAAGAAGGATTCCTACGAGTGGGAAAGAAGTTAATTTGATTGCAGTATTCATATGTGTAAACGCCTTTATTGTAATGCCAAAGTCGTGGCATGATTTTTGAGAGGTTAGTTAAAACCTAAAGATACTAACTCAGATACCTCTTCATATATGTACCAGTGAATATCTATTGAGTCTACGTTATATGGAACTATGTCTTGGATAGAAACAGTCTCTTATTGGACGAATGCGGGAGTTCGTGGTATGGGAGTACATGCTTAAGTGGATGACCTCAAGCAAGGTCAACGGACATTCCCTTGCTGTTAAAAAAACCTAGTATGAATATTATTGGATTCTTATTACTTACGTGAGAGAGGATTTTAGATATGAATGACCAGAGATGTATCGTTTTATCGGAACTGTCACTACTATGTATAAATTGTTCATCGTACTTGTCAAGGAACATTGTACCGTCTTGTCAAACGTCTTCGTACCACGTAATAAATTATAATAACTTTACCGACGAGTTGAGTATGATCATGTTGGCCTGATTTGCCTTCCACTCGTTGAAGTTCTGTTGGATAGCTCTTCATCTAATTTTCATTCTACATTCGCGTCAAGATGCTAGTACATTGGTACATCTGCTAATAGCTATCATGTTACCCGAAAAGAGCGCTCAACAATGACGCAATCACTTCTGTCGTTCTTCTTCTTCTTTGATCCTTAGCCGCCGACCGTCAAAGCAGTCAGTGGCCATCACGCCTAGTGGCGTCTTGTAGGGCAACAACAAATTGATTCCACTTTGCTCGTTCGGCGGCCATCCTTCTTACAGTGCCCCAACTCTGGTCCATTCTTTGCATCTCAGCCTCCACAGTCCTCCGCCAGGTTGTTTTTTGTCGGCCTCTCTTTCATTTTCCTTCAGGGGTCCAAAGCATAGCTGTTCTTGTGATGGCATCGGGGTCTCTTCTGAGGACATGGCCAACCCAGCTCCAGCGTCTGCCAGCTATGATGGTGTGCATGTCCTCTTGCTTGCTCCAAGTAAGCAGATCTTGGTTGGTGATGGTATTCGGCCAAAAGATTCGGTGAATTTTTCTTAGGCATGTTGTGTGAAAAGAGGACAATTTCGACATTTCCTTCTCTGTAACTCTCCAGCATTCTGCACCATAGAGAAGCACAGAAAGCACACAGCTCTGATATAATCTTAATTTTGTGCTTGTGCTGTATTGAAAGGACTTCCAGATGTTGTTTAGGCTAAAAAAGGCTGTTCTTGCCTTATTCATTCTGATGTTGATGTCTGTTGTTCCCCTATTATAAAGTATAGGTCAGTCCACACAAGACAAAGACCTTGATACTGTGTCTAGTAAATGATAGAAGACTTAAGAACAGTAGTATAGAACAGAGGGTAGGTTTTTGGTATTGTATAAACATTTATAACACATAAGGAAGGGAAACCCGAGGCCTGTAAACAGTAAATAAATATTAGATAAACATAAAGGTATGTTTTCAGGCACTTGTAAGAAATAAAGAAGTAGAACACTAGACAACATGAAATGACCGGTCATCAAAGGATCATTTTTTGGTGATGCCTAGATGGCCGTGAGGATAGTGTGATTTGCTTGCACAGCTAGGCGGTGTTGTCGCACGGAAGGTCTGGGGTTTGAATCCTGGGTAAGCCACTCACGTCTGTTGTTTTTCTGTTGTCTAGTGTTCTACTTCTTTATTTCTTACGAGTGCCTGAAAACATACCTTTATGTTTATCTAATATTTATTTAGGAGTAAGAAGCATACTGTGCATTCCCCGCCATCCAAGGGGGCTCTCCAGCTATGCAGAGCTAAAATACTGGGCTCTCGCAAAGAATTGTCACATCCTGCACAGAGCCACTTCTCAGCTCCCCCTACCTATCACTGGGTCCACAGTGAGATCCTTCTGCATGCAGTCAACCAGGTAACAGCCAAAGAATGACGTCTTGGGCTCAAGTGACTTCTCCAGGCTTAGTGTGCAATGCTGGGTTCTCAACACGTTTCACCACATATAGCATCCCTGGAAGTGTGTGGATTATTTCAAGAGTCAATGAGAGTGTAATTATCCTCACAGACATAGGTTTACTTCCACATAAGTATATTGTAACCTTGTGCATAGCTGGTCGTCATATAAGGATGACTCCCAACTATGACAAGTGGTGGGGTTAACCAGAAAGGTAGTTATCTAATAACACTTGTGCTACTTATTTTATTAATCCACTGTTTGAATATTTAAGAAATCTGCATGCCCCACCCATCCCTCTTCTTTGGATACTAAGAAAGTCTCACACCTTTGTGCCATGTTATTTAACATGGAAATTGCAACACTTGATTAAAATGACATTCCGATTAGAAAAACTTATGGTTTTTTATTTTCATTGAAAATGTTCAGTAAAGTTGATTCAGATTTCTATAAATTTAATTGTAAAATAAAAACAGCTCAAGTTTTTCAATCAATCAATAGGAGCCCCTTCAGTCATAACTGACTATGAGAATAACCGATAATTTCTACTTCCTGTGTTGTGCCAACACCATAAGGTGAAGCTGGAGTGTCTTCTCCAAGGTGCGAGCTTGGGTACAGTTACATGGAGATCAAGCTCTTGCCCATGCAGCATGTTCCCCCTCTCCACGAAGCTGATAGGTCCAAAGGAACGGCAGTAGGTGATACAGTTTGGTACCAGCCACGTCGCTGGAGTTGCCAGAATAATTTTGAATCAACATTAGACTGCCTTAGTGACTCAGACTCCGGATTTATCCTCAAGGTTTACTCCCAAAGCCTGTATCGCAAAGCAGAGGCAGTTTGAAATCAGAGTTTTACCTTCTCCTAGATATGCTTTTTTATCACAGGGTTAAAAAACTAAAGACAGTCATGCTAATTTAAATACAGACGTGCTTTGTTGTTAATTTGAGTGTTGATGTCACTGTGTGAAAGATGAAAACGCACACACACTGGCGCAGATCAGTGTGACATTTTGTGGGCTCATGTGCTTTGTTTTTATTGTGAGTAGAGTTCAAAAATATAAATATCTAAGTTTGTATAACAACCAGGCATACCTGTCAACCTCCTGAGACAAAAATCTGTACGCCGGACCAAAAAATCCTTACAAACACCCAAAAATCCTTACGCAAAAATTATATTTATAAATTATACACAAGACAGTTTTAAAATGAGAAATGACATATAAAAATCTATTAGCATTTGAATTAGTGTGGTATAAAACATGCTAATAGTCTCATATGCTGTTCTTTACATATAAAAACTTAGTGATCATGAGGTACACTATTCTTTCGATGTACAGTGTTTTGTATTATAATCAACACATGCACTTTTAGCACTTTGCAGAATTGTATTTGTGGGCTTAAAGTCTGCACAGCATGTATCAATGTTAATCTGACACTGTAAAAAAGAAGTGAGTGTGTCCTGCAGTCTGTGTGGACTTTTTTATTGAAAAATAAAGCAGCGAAGTTTACGCAAACAAACTTTTTTTCTAGTTATGTAGGGCCGACACAGAATATTATGACATTAATTTATTGGAAATATTTAAACGATCAAAATATAACTGGAAAGATTAAGAGAACGACAAAAAAAAAAAAAAAACATACAACAAAGCAAAACAAACAGCTAACAGCAACAACAAAAAATTTAACAAATTATGAACAGAATATCAAATCTAGAAAGAAAAACGTAGCACCAAAAATTTGCAAAATTATTTAAGAGTTGGTAGCCTAGACCAGTGATAATAGATTGCCACTTTATTAAAAAATAAAGCAGCGGATCTCGACCCCTAAAATAAAGTAGGTAGGCCCACTCAATGCAAATAAACTTTATTTTTCTACTTTTTTTAGGGCCTACACAAAATTTTATGATATTAATTGGTCTAGGCTATCAATTTTTAAATAATAATTTTGTAAATTTTTGGTAGTACGTGTTTTCTTCCTAGATTAATATTCTGTTCACAATTTAGTTAATTTTTTTATTTTTTGCCATTGCTTTGCTTCGTTGTATTTTATTTTTGTCGTTCTTTTAATCTTTCCAGTTATATTTTGACCATTTCAATATTTCAATAAATTAATATCATAATAAAGTAGGCCTACTCAACGCAAACAAACTTGTTTTTTTAGTTATGCAGGGCCTACACAGAATATTATGACATTAATTTATCGGAAATATACTGAAGGACAAGATATAACTGGAAAGATTAAGACAGCGATTAAATTGCAACAAAGCAAAACAACAGCAATATTTAACCAAGTTGTAGGTACTTAGCTTTTTTTAAACAAATTGGCGTCGAAGTGTCTTGGCAAGCGTGGCTGATAATAGGTAACTGTTAAAAATACGTCATGTCACGCTGAAAGCCGAAAGTGTTTGAGGCCAAATTCAAATTTTTTGCCGAATTGTTGGGTATAAAAGGATTTGATTGGTTGCTGCGAGAGACTTCAGTTTAAAAACAGACGCCGAGATTCACGGAATAAAAAATTGGTTTTAAAAAAAACCTGGGCTAGAAAATATTTTCTGATTTAAAATTTTTAAAAACTTGGGTTGGAAAATATTTTTAGAATTATTATATGTAAAAAATTTCGATTTTTTATATATTTTTTTTTTTTATGAGGGAGGAAAAATCCG
This sequence comes from Oreohelix idahoensis, assembly GCA_024509875.1. Lineage (NCBI taxonomy): Eukaryota > Metazoa > Mollusca > Gastropoda > Stylommatophora > Oreohelicidae > Oreohelix > Oreohelix idahoensis. The sequence goes on from JAMPIV010015213.1 coordinate 71,176, forward strand.
TACAACGAGTTTGTACGGCCGTACACTGCTAAAAGTATCAAAAATATGTACATTGTTCAAAAAATTCGTACAAGTTGACAGGTATGACCAGGCAAGTATACTATGTTGATATTTACTACTAAAGATTTTTCATTATAAATATCTGACTCCACAAATCATGTAGAAACCATGACATTATAAATGCTGACACAAATCGTTCATACTTTATGGTGTTGTAACATGCTTCTTAATTAAGCAAGAACATTATTAATAGAGGCACGAAAAGGCTAAAAATTGGTTTCATATACAAATTGATGGAATAAAATAGTTAATAACTTGAACCTAACTGTGATGGTATGAATCTTTTAATGGTTACTAAATCACCTAAATGTCACTGCATGTATTATAAATAGCCGAACTGTGTTGTACAGTTGTTCTACAACCAGCATTGTGCAGTTTTGCCAAATTTTGTTTGGGTGCCTTTGTAATTGTTCTTTCAGGTCCACGTGTTTCAGTAGATCATATACTGTGGCCACCGCTAGACCGCTCACGCATACTTCTGTAGTTATGAAACAGAATACACAGTTAAAAAAGAGCTTCAGGTTCATGACCTGACAATTTAAAATGTTCTGTCTAGCTATATGCCTGAAATTCCCCCATGCCTCTTGGCAGCGCACACACACACACACACACTCCGTGTTTATAAACCACTGGTGTATATGTATATGTCTTTTCTTTATGTAAATAATATGCATGATGAATGGAGAGGGCTATTTGCATACATGCTTATCTAACTTCATATGGTCAGCGTGTGAAAGGTATGGGAAAATGTAAATTTGTGTGTTGTATGCATACCTGTCAACCTCCTGAGACAAAAATCTGTACGCAGGACCAAAAAAATCCTTACAAACACCCAAAAATCCTTACGCAAAAAATATATTTAAAAATTATACGCACTACAGTTTTAAAATGAGAAATGACATATACATATCTATTAGCATTTGAATTATTGTGATATAAAACATGCTAATAGTCTCATGCTGTTCTTTACATATAAAAAACTTAGTGATCATGAGGTACACTATTCTTTCGATGTACAGTGTTTTGTATTATAATCAACACATGCACTTTTAGCACTTTGCAGAATTGCATTTGTGGGCTTAAATTCTGCACAGCATGTATCAATGTTAATTTTACACTGTAAAATAGAAGTGAGTGTGTCCGCATTCATGGACCTCCTGCAGTCTGTGTGGATTTTTTTCATCATTGAAAATGATCTTTCACTGTCAGCTTTTGTTTCTTTGAATTAGGCTTAGCCATCATTCAGTGGATGAAATATTTCAACTAATAATCTTTGTAGACGAAGAGAATGATTAAAAAATACAATGAACAAAGCAAACGGCTAACAGCAACAACAACAACAACAAAATAAACAAAATTATGAACAGAATATCAAATCTAGGAAGAAAAAACGTACCACCAAAAATTTACAAAATTATTATTTAAGAGTTGGTAGCCTAGACTAGTGATAACAGATTGCCACTTTATTAAAAAAAATAAAGCAGCGAATCTTGAGCGCTGGAATAAAGTAGACATACTCAACGCAAACAAACTTTTGGGCCAGAAGGCGCACCGGAAACCACAGTATCACGCAACTCGCTTTTTTTTCTTTTTTTTTAGTTATTTCTAGTTATGTAGGGCCTACACAGAATATTATGACAATTTATCAGAACTATAGGCTATTGAAGGGCAAGATATCAAATCTAGGAAGAAAAAACGTACCACCAAAAATTTACAAAATTATTATTTAAGAGTTGGTAGACTAGACCAGTGATAACAGATTGTCACTTTATTAAAAAATAAAGCAGTGAATCTTGAGTGCTGGAATAAAGTAGACATACTCAATGCAAACAAACTTTTTTTTCCTAGTTATGTAGGGCCTACACAGAATATTATGAAAATTTATCGGAACTATAGGCTATTGAAGGGCAAGATATCAAATCTAGGAAGAAAAATCGTACTACCAAAAATTTACAAAATTATTATTTAAGAGTTGATAGCTTAGACCAGTGATAACAGATTGCCACTTTATTAAGGTTAAAAAAAAGAAAGCAGCGAATCTCGATCGCTGGCATAAAGTAGGCCTACTCACGCAAACAAACTTTTTTTTTCTAGTTATGTAGGGCCTACACAGAATATTATGACAATTTATCGGAAATATATTGAAGGGCAAAATATAGGCCTAACTGGAAAGATTAAGGCAGCGATTAAATTGCAACAAAGCAAAACAACAGCAATATTTAACAAAGTTATAAGTACTTAGTTTTTTTAAACAAAATGGCGTCGAAGGTTGGTGGCAAGCAAGTGTCGTCGTTGATAACAGGTAACTGTTAAAAATACGTCATGTCACGCAGAAAACTGAAAGCGTTTGAGGTCGAATTCAAAGTGTTTGCCGAATTGTTGGGTATAAAAGGATTTGATTGGTTGCTGGGAGAGACCTCAGTTTAAAAACGAACGCCGAGATTTCCGGAATTAAAAATTTAAAAAATTGGTTAAAAAAGAAACCTGGGCTAGAAAATATTTTCTGATTTAAAATTTAAAAACACTTGAGTTAGAAAATATTTTTAGAATTTAAAAAAAAAAAAAAAAAAATTGGGGGGGGATCCGTACAATGTGTCTGTACGGCCATACACTGCTAAAAGTATCAAAAATCCATACATTGTACGAAAAATTCGTACAGGTTGATAGGTATGGTTGTATGTGTCGTGGACATACTTACATTTATTATTTACACTGAATGAATCTATGTTAGTGTTATAATAAAAAGGGTATGCATGTAATAAAATATAGGTTGTACATGTAATAAAAAATATTGTATGATGTAATAAAATATAAATTATACATGTAATAAAATATAGGGTATGCATGTAATAAAATATAGGCTATACATGTAATAAAATATAGGGTATGCATGTAATAAAATATAGGTTATACATGTTATAAAATATAGGGTATGATGCAATAAAATATGTTATACATGTAATAAAATATAGGGTATCATGTAATAAAATATATGTTATACGTGTAATAAAATATAGGGTATGATGAAATAAAATATAGGTTATACATATAATAAAATATAGGGTATGATGAAATAAAATATAGGTTAAACATGTAATAAAATAGAGGGTATGATGAAATAAAATATAGGTTATACATGTAATAAAATATAGGGTATGATGTAATAAAATATAGGCTATACATGTAATAAAATATAGGTTATACATGCAATAAAATATAGGGTATGCATGTAATAAAATATAGGTTATGCATGTTATAAAATATAGGGTATCATGTAATAAAATATGTTATAAGTGTAATAAAATATAGGGTATGATGAAATAAAATATAGGTTATACATGTAATAAAATATAGGGCATGATGTAATGAAATATAGGTTATACATGTAATAAATATAGGGTATGATGTAATAAAATATAAGGTATGATGTAATAAAATACAGGTATACATGTAATAAAATATAGGGTATGATGTAATAAAATATAGGTTATACATGTAATAAAATATAGGTTATTCATGTAATAAAATATAGGGTATGATGTAATAAAATATGTTATACATGTAATAAAATATAGGGTGTGATGTAATAAAATATAGGTTATACATGTAATAAAATATAGGTTATGCATGTAATAAAATATAGGTTATGCATGTAATAAAATATAGGGTATGATGTAATAAAATATAGGGTATGATGTAATAAAATATAGGTTATACATGTAATAAAATATAGGTTATACATGTAATAAAATATAGGTTATACATGTAATAAAATACAGATGAAAAACCTATGGCAAGGCACAAGCAAAGAAACAAAGTTACAACTGATCAGAGCATGTATATTCCCAGTAGCAACATATGGCTGCGAGACATGGACACTCAATAAAACAGTTGCAAAAAAGGTTACATCATTCGAAATGAAATGCTACATAAGGATGTTGAGAATACCCTGGATAGAAAAAAAGACCAACAGAGAAGTACTGCACTCACTAAATGTAGAGGAAAATTGGCTCCTAAATACCATCGCAATAAGGAAGCTGAAATTTTTCAGTCATATAAAAAGACATAATAGTCTGGAAACAGCTGTACATTAATTTAGTTGATTTTGAAAAGGCTTTTGACAGTATACATAGGGACAGTTTATGGAAAATACTGAGGGCATATGAAATTCCAAGCTGCATAGTGTCAATCTTAAAAAGCCTCTATGCCAACGTTACGTGTAGCGTTGGGCAGAGCAACCTAACCTTTGAAGTGAAGACAGGAGTACGACAGGGATGCCCCTTATCAACCACTCTATTTTTAACAGTCATAGACTGGGTGATGCGCCAGACAACAGAGGGCAGTCCAAGAGGAATAAGATGGACTACATTTTTTACATTGGAAGATCTGGAATATGCAGATGACATTGCACTACTAGCACATTCACATCAACACATCCAGGAAAAAACGGATAGACTTAATAAGTATAGCTAGCAGGTGGGCTTGAACATCAATCTAAAGAAGTCAGAGGTCATGACGCTCAATGTGAGCAACCCTAAGTCCATATCAGTAAGGAATCAGCAACTGGAACAGACAGACACCTTCACATACTTAGGATGCATAGTAACACCTGACGGCGGAGCAAGCAAAGACATCAACAACAGAATGAACAAAGCAAGAACAGCCTTTTTTAGTCTAAACAACATCTGGAAGTCCTCTCAGTACAGCACAAGCGCAAAATTAAGATTATATCAGAGCTGTGTGCTTTCTGTGCTTCTCTATGGTGTGGAATGCTGGAGAGTTACAGAGAAGGAAATGTTGAAATTGTCCTCTTTTCACACAACATGCCTAAGAAAAATTCACCGAATATTTTGGCCGAATACCATCACCAACCAAGATCTGCTTACTCGGAGCAAGCAAGAGGACATGCACACCATCATAGCTGGCAGACGCTGGAGCTGGGTTGGCCATGTCCTCAGAAGAGACCCCAATGCCATCACAAGAACAGCTATGCTATGGACCCCTGAAGGAAAACGAAAGAGAGGCCGACCAAAAACAACTTGGTGGAGGCTGAGATGCAATGAATGAACCAGAGTTGGGGCACTGTATGAAGGATGGCCACCGACCAAGCAAAGTGGAATCAATTTGTTGTTGCCCTACAAGACGCCACCAGGCGTGATGGCCACTGACTGCTTTGACGGTCGGCGGCTAAGAATCAAAGAAGAAGAAGTCTGGAAAAATTAGTAATGGAAGGCATGGTCCCTGGAAAAAGGAGAAGGGGATGACCTAGACAACGGTGGATCCAGGACATCACAGAGAATCTGAACTTGTCTTTGAATGATGCAGGTCGACTCGCCCAGAATTGTGATGCGTTCAGAGCAGCTGTAATGTAGACAACGTTCTGGAGAGAATACGTCACATGATGAGATGTAATAAAATATAGGGTATACGTGTAATAAAATAAAGGTTATATATGTAATAAAGTGTAGGGTATGATGTAATAAAATATAGGGTATACATGTAATAAAATATAGGGTATACATGTAATAAAATAAAGGGTATACATGTAATAAAATAAAGGGTCTGCTGTAATAAAATAAAGGGTGTGATGTAATAAAATATAGGTTATACATGTAATAAAATGAAGGGTATGATGTAATAAAATATAGGGTATACATGTAATAAAATATAGGGTATGATGTAATAAAATATAGGGTATGATGCTACTTGCAGTAGCACAGTGGTTAGTACACTGGCTTCCTAGCTCGGTGGTCCATGGTTCAATCCTCAGTTCATGTGGGATCTTTTAGACCGCAATCGGTTCCGGGATCGACTCAGCCTCATGAATTGGGTACCAGAGCAACTCTGGGAAGGTTAAGGTGGTTGGCATGATGCTGGCCACATCACCCCTAGTGTGCCGATGGTCAAGAAAATATGGGCCTAACACCCTATTCCCAATATGCCACAATGGGGATGTAATGGGATCCTTTACCTTTTATGTAATAAAATATAGGGTTTGATGTAATAAAATATAGGGTGTGATGCAATAAAATATAGGGTGTGATGCAATAAAATATAGGGTGTGATGTAATTCCATGCCACGATGTCAGACTGTCCAGAATCTTATCTCTTTTTTCGTCAATCTTTTCTGTTGTCACGATATACTCCAGCTTCTTTCTTTTCATAACATGCCTCAAGAAAGTGGGTTGTTTCCTCTGACATGAGTAATAAGCTTCCATTGCGCATTGACCCCTCTTTTTTTGCTGTCCATGGTATTTGTGAACATTCTTCTGTAAAACCACATCTCTGTGGCCTCTGGTGCTTTTCCTACCTGTTTATTAATTATCCATATGGATGGAGGCATATCTGGAGTCATCCTTATATGACCACCAGCTATGCACAATGCTACAATATATGTACATGGAAGTAAACCTATGTCTGTGAGGCTAATTACATCCTCATTGACTCTTGAAATCATCCACCGAGATAAGAACACTAGTTGTTTATAAAATTACACAGGATGTATTAGGAATGATTATACTTTGTCGTTTATCAAACACCTAGCGTCTTATTAATTAATTAAACATCTATTTCCTGGGGAATAGCTAGTAATTAAATTTACATTTACAGCTGGAGAAATTAGCTATATGTTTATTTAATACGTTTCAATTAACACAAAAATTCCAGTGAAATATAATGAAACTTTAACACGTTAAAACACTTAAATGCTAATATACTATTAGTTACCGCAAATCAGGAAACTGAATTAATCTCCACGTATTTATAAGAATCCAAATGAAAATAAGGCTCAAAATGCGAGCTAGACCATTCAAGAAATCCTGTAGCAGACTGATAACAGAGTTTGATGAGCATGACTATATATTTAGAAATGCCAGATTTTCCCCCCTATATGCGGAAATTTGCACCTAGGGAAGATTCTGCGGTCAATTCCTGAATGAAAGCTCTTTTTCACACCGTTGCCGACATGATGGCCGCTTCAGCGGAGATTTCTTCCCCGTGTACAGGGTTCTCGGTCCTTTCTTTTACTTGGTGTTAATCAGCACCAAAGGTTTCTCAGATCTCGGCGAAATGCCGGACGTGAAATAATATGACAGCCGGCAGGCTCCCCTGGCCCGCCCTCTTATGAAGGAATGACAGTTTATGAATCTCAATATCTGCTTAGATAGCACATGAAAAGAAGACAGGCAGGCGTGGCTAACTGAAAGTGATGCGGGTAGCGGGAGAGGCATGACTTACACGTGCTTAACTTGCATGTTAATTAGGAAGCAAGGGAAATCCACGTGGAATCGAGTTGTTTGACAAGAGAGAAAGGGGTGACTGTGGGATTAAAGCGACTGATTGAGATCCTCGATTTTCATCCGTCACACTCGCATCCATACGTAGAGACTGGGACATAGGTGGAGCGGTATACAGCCATTTTCGTTTTCTTGCCAACTTCTCTTTTGCTGAGGAATCCTCCATTTATGGCCTGAAAAAGTCTCCCAGCTGCTACTCTTCGGGTAGCCAAATCTTCTTTGATGCATCCCTTCCAGTCTATGACAGCTCCGAAGTATTTAAAGTTGTTGACCTACTCCAGGACCTTTTCTCCCAGCTTAATCTGATGCCTTCTTTCCTCTCGTGATATCACCATGGTTTTGGTTTTGGAGCTGCTGATGACTATTCCTCTCTTCTCCAGCTCTCCCTTCCAGACTTGCAGGTTGGATTGAAGATGTTTCTCTGATTTAGCAATCCGGGCAACATCGTCGGCATGTACTAGTTTCCAAATACAGACCTGTCTCATCTTCCAGTACCCCACTGAATACTTTCTTGTCCTCTCCTTACATGCCTTGATGACATCGTCCATGAAGAGTATGAACAAATATGGTGACAGGATATCACATTGTCTTACACCAGTGGTGGTCCTGAACTCTTCTGACTTATGGTGTGCTGTCCTCACATAATTTCTGCAAGACTTGTAGAAGCTCTGTATAGCACGTATCAAAGGTGCTGGAATGTTCTTCCTTGTCAAGCAGTCCCAAAATTTGCTCTAGGGGACCTTGTCAAATGCCTTTTCCAGATCCAAGAAACCTTCGTTTCGTGCACCACACATTTATACTCAAGGGCCTTTTCACACAGCTGTCTGAATGTGAAGATCAGGTCTTGAGTACTTCGGTTTGCTCGGAAGCCACATTAAACCTCACTCATTTGTGGTTCAGCTAGGCGTCTGAGTCTCTGCTTCTGGATTCTAGAGTAGATTTGAAAATCGATGTTTTGATGGCAATCTCCCAATTCTTTGGTATGGTCTTGTTGCACCACGCTGCCTGTATGACCCTCAGGAGTAATAGGCGTTGTCGTAAATTTTAAAGATAGGGCTGAAGATATTTATGGTCCTGTCTGAGCAGAGGTGATAGTGGTAACTATGTGAGAATAAAGATGTAAGAAATAGTTTTTTTTTCACGAGGTGATAGTGTAAGAGGAAGATCAGTCTCTGGAGTGAGTAGTTTCTCTAATCCAGCCTATCTATACGACTATATTTTAATTAGACGAACTTTCTCTCCTTATACCAAATACAAGTTACACTGCAACCACATACACACAATTCTGTGACAAACACGTACAAACGTGAAAACAAACTATGGATAACAGATATGGGTAGGGGGTTGACCAACACACACTAAATTAAGTTTTTGTTTAGTTTATTATCATTTAAACTTTACAACATCAAACATATATATCAATAGATCAGATTAAAGTCATTGGAAAATAACCCAAAACATGCCCTCCCCTCCTTGTGAAGAAAAAGATCCCAAAGAAGTTAATAACCCCAAAAGGTCAAAGGTTCACATTAGGGTCTGGAATAGTCAGTAAAGAAAAGAACAAGTTCCTAGTTAAGCTATCCCGTAAATACTCAGATTAGTCAGATAAAAAATAAAGAAGTTATTATACTGATGGTAACAAGTGAAAGTATTTTTTTTCTCTCTCTCTCTCTGTTCTTTCATCTTGTCATTCTGTGGCCACAAACATACTTGCTTACCCAATAGTTGTCATAGGTATCTCTTGGAAAAACAGTAACAATAGTATGACCTTATGTTGTCAGGTTGGTTGCCAAGTCTGACCCCAGACTAGCCTTGGTTCTTAATAATAATGTCAAGGTAATCGCCAAAATTGGTGCGTTAATTGTTTTCCTGGATGAGTCCTGTATCACTGCATATAGTAGTTGGAGTAAGACGTATTCGGGACGGTCACAGTCATAGAAAGAAAAAATTAGTTCCGGTACTGTCTAGCCTCTGGTTGCTGAGACAACTTTTACGTTATGTAAACTGGAAATGATAAATCCTATCGGCTTTTCTCTGAGTTGAGTGCCGGTTATGAAACAGTGAATTCTCCTGGTACAATCCAGTTGAAAAAAACTACTGTCATAAGTCGAGTAAAATGTTATATATTTCTGCCGGAGCTGGCTGATAAAATTGGATAGAAAATCTGGGTAATTTGTAAGTCTCTTTATGCTTAATCTTATTGTTCATGTGGTAGTCTCTCTCATAAATGAAGAAAGAGGACCGCACAGGTCAAAACATCGAAGACCCGAATATTAAATAAGATTGTTTCTGGTATGATTAGGCCGCTGGTTCGCTGGTTTTTGATCGAGCCTAAATTAGGAAGAAAACAAACATTTAACCCAAAATGACAATACTATGCTATCACGCGTAAAGTGTGATCTCTGATCCTATAATTAAATTAAAAGGCACACGGTATCTTAGTCTAACTTTGCGCGCTTCGCTTCAGCGGATAATGTTTGGGTGTCAGGTATGCGCCTTTCCCCTCCCAGTAAACACTCAGCGCACAATATCAGGGTTAATTTAATTAAGACTCCTTTAACACATATCGCTGGTCATTACTAGCTATATGGTGGTTGACGTCTGTCGTTTTTAACACGCGATATAAACACTAGTCATTAAAACAATTTACACACAAAGAAATATAATGCGCGTATTACTCTGTCACTTTTAACATTATACTTAAGTCCGCGAAAAATGGTTGATGCATTTTACATTACTGAACCACTGGCAAGAGAATATCTGCGCGTTCCCATTTCTCTAGTTTTAACGCTAGGGAATAGCAGGGAAACAAATAGTAAAACTGTTAACACATTTAAAACTTAAGCACAACTTAAAATATTACCACAATCAGAAATATGAAACAATCTCCACGAAATCTAATAATCCACTTTTTACAATGGCTCTAGAATGGCGAGCTAGATTATCCAAATGTTTCTGCGCGACTGATAAACTGACTACGGAGTGCAGGCAGAATATATACGGAATTGGTGTAATTATCTCTAAAGGATGCGAATTTTCGCACCTTCGTCCTTGTCAGGGAAATAAAGAAGCTTCGTTCCCGAGATAAAGAATTCTACGGTCCCTCTGTTCGACGTTGCCAACCGACAACAAAGGCTTCTGATATCAGCGATTGTCTCCCAGTATGTACCACATCACAGGATTTGCTTCCCCTTGTAGAGAACTTCAAAGCTGTTTACCTTCCACGTGTTTTGGGCACGTGTAATCTGCCAGTCATCGTAATACTGACGGCTCAGCTGGCGTTAGAACTTCTGTTAGACAAACATTCTACGCTCACCTGAATGAGTGACAGTTTCGAACGTATGTAAACAAACTCGCAAGCTCGTGAAAAAAGAAAAAAATTGGCGTGGCGAAAATATGAGTTAATAGACAGCGAATTTGCGTGGGTTTTTTCGTAGCAAAAATAATACACGCTGGAGGGAGAAGCGAAGGTGTACGGAAAAGAAGCGATATTTGCATATACATGTCAGAGGCGTCTGCTGCTCCCATGTACTTAACCAACTCTGGTGTTATACCATCATGCCCTGCTGCTTTGCCCATCTTGATTTTCTCCAGTGCTGCCTTCAGCTCTTCCATCTTGATGCCATCTTCGCCACCATTAGTTTCTTCTTCTTTGCTAGTGGTTATCATTTCTGATTCTTGACCTTGCTCACCATCAAGGAGTTATGAGAAATATTCTTTCCATCTTTCCATTACTTCCTTCGAGGCAGTCAGCAGTTTGCCTTGCTTGTCCTTTATAAATTTAAGAGGGCATAGTTTTTCCTTTCTCGTGTTCTTTATGGTCTTTTCGAACAATTTCTGGTTTTCTTGAGGATCTTTGTCTAGCTTTTCTCCAAATTCTTCCCAGGATTTATGTTTTGCTGCTAGCACCTTGTTCTTTGCTTCTGTTCTATCGCATATTCTCTGTATTTCTCTATAATGTCCTTGAATTTAAGCCATAGGGTTTCCAGGTCATCGGTTGTTCTTCTGTGTTTCTCACTGCTGAAGCAATAAGCCCCTGGTGTCTTGTCTTACCTTCTGAAACTACCAGGGAGTAATTCTAATTCTTTGATTCTTTTCTGGTGTCCTAACCTTCTGTCCAACTAGTACCTGTTAATTAACTATATGTATCTATTTCAAGTATCCTGTAGTGCATTCTCTTTTTCTGAACGTTACTGTTTGTTTGTTTGTTTTTTTTTTTCGTGTGTAACATGTGGGGTGAGCGTCCGACTGGCTCAGCTGTAAGAGAGCTTTCCTCTCGCGACACGGATACCGGGTTCCGGGATCAAAATGTGGTAGCGTCACGCTCCAGTCTAGCCAGATGTAAATGGGTACCTGATTCTGCTCTTGAGTTAGAAAAAGCAAAGGTAGCGAGGAAGAGAACTAGCCACCCCATCTCATAAAAAGCTGGACTGAGTATCGTGAAGTCTCTAACACTTCTTTCTCCTACACAGTTTCTGGCTATGGTACTGCCTTTACCTCTACGCGGGGGGATACTTTTAGTAATTAGCATAAAAAAGAGTAGGTGTCCAGAAATGAATGTCATATTTAGATCAGTCTGGCACTTGGTTGTCTTCACATAGATCCTTCTGGCATTTGGTTTTCTTCATCAAATAGATATTTGTGCGCCTCTCTCTCTCTCTCTCTTCTCTCTCTCCCTCTTTGTGACTCTAAGACATAAGCAAAGAGACCCGACGTAGTGAGAACCGCTGGAGACTCTCTGCATTTGTCCATGTCTCAATTATATTTTCTTTCTCTCTTCAACGCCACATTATTGCAGATAAGTAACTAGTATTATTGTAATAATTCAGACAAGTAGTCAGTAAAATTGTAATAATTCAGACAAGTAGTCAGTAAAATTGTAATAATACAGATAAATTGTCAGTAAAATTGTAATAATTCAGACAAGTAGTCAGTAAAATTTTAATAATGCAGACAAGTTTTCAGTAAAATTGTAATAATGCAGACAAGTAGTCAGTAAAATTGTAATAATTCAGACAAGTAGTCAGTAAAAATGTAATAATACAGATAAGTTGTCAGTAAAATTGTAATAATTCCGACAAATGGTCAGTAAAATTGTAATAATGCAAACAAGTGGTCAGTAAATTTGTAATAATTCAGACAAGCAGTCAGTAAAATTGTAATAATGCAGACTATTAATCACTAAAATAGTAAAGATGTCTTGTACTAATAGCCCCTTAATTACTGCGTCGAAACTTTTTAGAACACACCTCATTGAAGAGTCTTCAGCGGATCATTAAAAGACGTGTACATTTGATACCCGATGTATTTTCTATGCTGCTCTTGTATGTTGTATGTTGAGTAGTTTGTTCAAAACTTGTAATCCTTTTTTTTATGTAAAACTTTTGCTTCGTTTTGGCGAGGCGTGTCCTGTTTAACCTAGTCGGTTATATTATATTGTAATCTCTACTGTGCCAAACATTTTATAGTCACGCCGTAATCTGTCACATGCATACAGATTCTCATTACACGCATTTCTATCAGCTTGAAAAGTTTATTACGATGAATAGTGTTAAGAGATGCATTCAGTGAATGAAATTGGAGATTATATTTAATTGAGTTTCATGTGCTACAATGAACCGGTGGTAAATGGGGTTGATAGGGAACGACGTATGTATGTTTACGATGGTGATAAAATAATTGGAGTGTGGTCTTAAAAGTGTGTTAAGACGTGTGTCGAGACGAACTGACTGTTTTACAAATATTTCGGAGGAATGGGAGATATGTTTACTACTTGGACGCGTGGTTCATTCCCAATAATACTGGAGATAAATAGACGTCTGATAAGTACGCTGGATTATTGAACCATCGAATGTCATTAGTCAGACTGCTGCTGAGAGATAGTACAAGACGCCTTTGAGAATAGTTGTATCTGGAATTCCTAAAAAGGATGCTTGCAGTATAGCGTTATAATTTTACAGATGAACACTTATATGTACATATGCTGTGAATTGTTACTGTCATTAAATAAATCGGCATCTCTTGTGGCTAAGTTTTGGCTTTCATTGTTAGAAGGTAGTGGCTGACTCCACTTTAGTGACAAATCGGTATTGCCGCTGTTAACCACATCATACACCCCTACAATCACAACAAACGGGAGGCATACGACAGCAACAGAAAGGGTATGCTCCGCCGGTGATCTACGACCTCGGGTAGAAACGTGTAAGGTGAATTTTGTGCACGGATGACTGATGTCAAGGTGTAAATGCGTTTATTTGTCTGTTGAATGTTTGAATGGGTGAAAAACAAACTTATTTGGTGTTTAGTTTGATCACCATATATACAAACACCATTTGTATTATACAACAGCGGAAGTGTGAAGCGCATACAAATGTGAGTTTCAAGAAACGTGTTCATTTTAGTGGTGCTTAAAAAATAAATTTGAAGCCATGCAGTTATCAAAAGATCGACGACAAAAAAAAAAAATTAAGAATTTCTTAGAGCCTTCTCCTAAATGTGATGGATGGGTTTGAAAAAAAATCGAAAAAAGGTGATTCGTCTTACGAGGACAAAAGACAAAGAAAATAGTCTACGTTACGCCACAAGGCCTTCGTCAGGAAAGGAAAGAAAGTGAAGGCTAGATAGGACACATAAAAACTAAATAAAATAAAAACTGGGTACTTCCCTGAAGGCAAGAACCGAAATTCTATCAAAATCGCTAAATGTGCAAGCCCAATTGTGAATTCGCCTGCACCTGATGATTCAGATATTCACCGTTTAAGAAAATAGTTCATGGAGTTATCATTTTTATTTCAATATTTTTTTTTCCATAGAATTGCCTCGTTTTGGAGAGGCGCACCCGTTCAACTTCGACAAACGGTCCGTCGGTTATATTAGGGCACATATACAGACATTAAAGACCTTGTGGTTTGAGTAGTACGGAATTATCAATGTATTTTCTGAAACATAAGTAAGACAACTGGGATTTTAGGTATGTAGCTACTCTCCGTTAAGTTGACAATTAGTGGTTTTACAAAACTTCGACAACAACTGTCATTAATATCTAATAAAAATGAGAAATATAGTACTTGAAAAACAATTCCAGTTTTAAAACAGATTAAATTGTAAAACAATTTCGAAATCAACCAAGTAATTAATTAATTTTTAAAAAAATATTTTTTTAAATTATAATTCTAATTTTTAATGAAACTTTATGAGAAAAATAAATGATAATCAATGAAAATTTTCAGAATTAAACGAAATATGATTTTCTTTCAGTTTTAATAGGGATTCGTGACGTCACGTGAACTAGTCAGTGGTTCGCAAACAGCTGATTTTGATCAGCTTTCTATTTGCTTGATTTTCTTGTTTCAAAAACAGCCTCGTATCTATAAAAATTTGAACTGTTTACAATTCAACTTACTGAGACTAGAGATGGCTACTGTGTGTGTGTGTCGAAACAATGCTTCGAAACAGCGTTGAGTCCGAAAGGTTCGAAACACAGCCTGCTTGTTGTTTCGAAACAGTTTCAGTTCCTGTCTGCCTCGCTGTTTTGCAGAGACACACTGTCTCACCTTCCGTGGGCCTTTGTAAAATTTGAGTCAACCGTCCGGAACATTAGTATGGAATATCAAACACGTCATATTTTTCAGGGATGTGTTATGATGACTTGATTTTACAAGTGACATTATTTTTGCTGAGAAGTTATAGACACTGGAAATTGTGTCAGTACTGCAGTTGTCAATGTTTTAGGCACTATGCTAAAGTTGAAAGTGTCCGTGTGTTCGTATAAATGTAATGGACACTTTATTAGCTCTGCTGATATCTGTGTACTCGGTGTGGATTTGAATTATTGTCTACCAAAACTAGCTTACTCTAGTTTGAAATCATGTGTTATTATTACTGTTATTATTATTGTTTTTTTTAAATTATTTTCACATATACTGCACAGCTATCATCATATCTCCGTTTTATTTCATCATAATGAAGACTTGTGTAAAAATATTGAATTGTGGTCATACGAAACGCCACAGATTTTCACACACGCCAGTAGCGCGCAAGAAAAAAACAGAGGAGATTGTCTCACACAGTTCATGTATAGTAATGTATACTGTCTATTAGAGACTTCTTTCTCCCCGATACGGGCAAAAGTGCCGTTGTGTCGAAACAGTGTGTCGACACAGTTTAAATCACTGAGCCGAATGTCTCGAAACAGCGGAGTGTGTCGATTTGCCCACCTCTACTGAGTACGAAACAATTCTTTCATTCATATGTAGGCCGACTGTATATTTACGAAAATATTTTGAGATGACTGTGTTGCTAGTGATGCTGTATCGCTATCAGCTGTTCTCATGTCTCTGTTGTCCTTGTCGTGTGGTGTACGTTCTGGCCAGTGGGAAGGTTCATTTTAAAACTGGAGCATGTGACGTCACAAATTATTTAATTTTTAAAAATATTACGTTTTAAAAAATTTATTTTATAATTAATTATTAAGCAAGTAGTATATATTACTGTGAGTCTGAACTTGTCTTTGGCTGATGCAGGTCGACTTGCCCAGAATCGTGATGCGTTCAGAACAGCTGTAATGGAGACAACGTTCTGGAAAGAATACGTCACATGATGATGATATATTACTGTACAGATTAGCCGAGTATATATTGATTCCAGTTGTTGGGCCCATAATATTCTTAGGGCCCACCTTATTTATACATTGTTGTTAAGCCACTGATTTGGTTATGATTTGACTGACCTGAGTCAGGTTACACAACGGGCTGATCACCCGTTTGCCAGTCACTTCGATTACGGAAACAACAGCAAATGGGTTGATTTGCCGTTGCCCTAAAGACGCCACTAGGCGTGATGGGAAACAATGACAAAGAAAACCTATCTGCTGTTGCCCTAAGACGCCACTAGGCGTAATGGCCACTGACTGCTTTGACGGTCGGTGGCTAAGGACGGAAGAAGAAGAAGAAGGAGTCAGGTTAGGCTATGTTTTCGCTGTTACTGTATGTAGAACCAATTCTGACATATGGGAATGAGTCATGAACAATTAGTAAACAAGCGGGAAAAACGCTAGAGGACACAGAGATGTGGTTTTGCAGAAGACTTAAAAAATACCATGGATAGCTATAAAGAGTAATGAGGATGTCCTAAAAGAGGTCACAGCACAAAGGAAACTTATTTGACAAGTTAGAAAGAAGCAATCCACTTTTTTGGGCATGTTATGAGAAGAGGAAAGCTGGAATATATCGTCACAACAAGTAAAATTGAAGGACAAAAGAGATAGGGGAAGACAAAGAAAGCAAATACTGGACAGTTTGACATCGTGGTATGGTAAGAAGTCAACAACAGAATTGATAAATTGTACTGGAGACAGGAAGTTGTGGAGATACATAATCTCCTACGCACTAGGCATGTTACTTGAAGAAGAAGAAGTGTTTGCTGTTACGTCTTCAACCTTGCTAAGTCTGTTGTAGCAGATAGCTCATTTAGTACTCTTGCGTGGCGCCATGTCTGTCGCCATTGTCCTAGCGACGACACCTTGGGTACTGAGAGTGCACGTTCTAGCGTTTGTTTCCGTTGACACAGAAGAAGGGATGAGGTAGGGGGAAGGGGTGGGGGGGGGGGAAGACTAAGTACCATCGGATTTTCCCAATTTCACAAGAGGAGCAACCGATGGTAGAAGATTATACATCAATCAAGTGACAATTTTCAGACTAAGAACCAGCGATTTCAAACTCAAACACCATCTTGTCAACAAGTAAACTTCCGACATGTGCACATGTGTTAATTTGGGGGGGAGGTACAAACAGTAGAACGTGTTCTCCAGGACTGTCGTCTCTATGAGAGAAGTAGGGTGGCAGCGTGTCCTTCTCTAACCCAGTTGATGGAGAAACTGTATGGTGACGAGAGAAGCCTGAGGCGAACTGCCAGTTGATGGAGAAACTGTATGGTGACGAGAGAAGCCTGAGACGGACTGTTAGTTGATGGAGAAACTGTATGGTGACGAGAGAAGCCTGAGACGGACTGTTAGTTGATGGAGAAACTGTATGGTGACGAGAGAAGCCTGAGACAGACTGCCAGTTGATGGAGAAACTGTATGGTGACGAGAGAAGCCTGAGACAGACTGTCAGTTGATGGAGAAACTGTATGGTGACGAGAGAAGCCTGAGACAGACTGTCAGTTGATGGAGAAACTGTATGGTGGTGAGAGAAGCCTGAGACGGACTGTTAGTTGATGGAGAAACTGTATGGTGACGAGAGAAGCCTGAGACGGACTGTTAGTTGATGGAGAAACTGTATGGTGACGAGAGAAGCCTGAGACGAACTGCCAGTTGATGGAGAAACTGTATGGTGACGAGAGAAGCCTGAGACGGACTGTTAGTTGATGGAGAAACTGTATGGTGACGAGAGAAGCCTGAGACGAACTGCCAGTTGATGGAGAAACTGTATGGTGACGAGAGAAGCCTGAGACAGACTGCCAGTTGATGGAGAAACTGTATGGTGACGAGAGAAGCCTGAGACAGACTGTCAGTTGATGGAGAAACTGTATGGTGACGAGAGAAGCCTGAGGCGAACTGCCAGCTGATGGAGAAACTGTATGGTGACGAGAGAAGCCCGAGACAGACTGCCAGTTGATGGAGAAACTGTATGGTGACGAGAGAAGCCTGAGGCGAACTGCCAGTTGATGGAGAAACTGTTTGGTGACGAGAGAAGCCTGAGACAGACTGTCAGTTGATGGAGAAACTGTATGGTGACGAGAGAAGCCTGGGACAGACTGTCAGTTGATGGAGAAACTGTATGGTGACGAGAGAAGCCTGAGACAGACTGTCAGTTGATGGAGAAACTGTATGGTGAGTTGAGAAGCCTGAGACGAACTGCCAGTTGATGGAGAAACTGTATGGTGACGAGAGAAGCCTGAGACAGACTGTCAGTTGATGGAGAAACTGTATGGTGACGAGAGAAGCCTGAGGCGAACTGCCAGTTGATGGAGAAACTGTATGGTGACGAGAGAAGCCTGAGACAGACTGTCAGTTGATGGAGAAACTGTATGGTGACGAGAGAAGCCTGAGGCGAACTGCCAGTTGATGGAGAAACTGTATGGTGACGAGAGAAGCCTGAGGCGAACTTCCAGTTGATGGAGAAACTGTATGGTGACGAGAGAAGCCTGAGACAGACTGCCAGTTGATTGAGAAACTGTATGGTGACGAGAGAAGCCTGAGGCGAACTGCCAGTTGATGGAGAAACTGTATGGTGACGAGAGAAGCCTGAGACAGACTGCCAGTTGATGGAGAAACTGTATGGTGACGAGAGAAGCCTGAGGCGAACTGCATGTTTTATAAGAGAGATATACTATTTCTTCTGTATCATCAGCTCGTCATTTCAGTCATTGAGTATGGGCTGGGAATACTCATGCTTTCAGCAACATAATGTGAACGACTAGAACGCATTCAACATGAAGGGATGCGTATAGTCTTGGGCTGTACGCGAGATACCTCCATTGTGACAATGAGGTACATGCTTGGAGTGCTGTCGATTAGATCCAGATATGCGATGGCCCAGGCAAAAGCCTATATGCGAGTAACCACAGACAAACGGCACCCCCTGCATGGAAACATAGCTGACATTAAGGGAGCTAGAATAAAGAGAGGGATGTCATGGATGGCACAGGCAGAGACAATGATCAAGCAGGTGACCACAGTTGAAAACATATTCAAAGGGGAAGAGTGGAGGAAGTCAGATGAAAACTAGATTAACTACCAGCAAGTCATCATCAGCCTTGACAGAGAGTATAGAACTTGGGGCAATGGGAAAGCGGAAATGGAAATTAATCAACTGATACTTTATCGTGCCGGGGATAATAATGCCATTGTGTATATTGATGGGTCTGTATTCTGTGGTGAGAAACAGGTTGGGGCTTCTCTGCTAAGGTAAAGGGCAGAATTGTCGCCGAACATAACGGGACGTACAAGATATAACCAGCAAGCTACAGGAACAGTCAGCATTCACACTCATCGACATACACTGAGGGAGACTGAGTACCTATGGGTTTGCCCGGAGTGCTATGATGTCGATTGTGTTCAACAATAACAATAAGAGAGACAGATGTGGTTATTTGAGAGCAAACGAAGAAGATACATTAATCTGCTAAAGAAGCCGTGTCATAGAGGTGCTACAGAGTTTTTCGTGTAAACCATTAACCTTGCTGACCTTGTTGTACTAACATTCATCCATAACTGTGGGACAGGTGTTGAGAACAGACAGACCTAGAGAATTGCACAATTTAGTAAACAGTAAATAACAAGAACTATAATTAATATATAAGGATCAATGATGGTGTGAGGATACGGTGTAATCTGATGGGGTGTTTATGTTTATTGGGGTATTTATGTTTATTGGGGTGTTTATGTTTATTGGGGTGTTTATGTGGATATTTGCTGATAATTTGTGGAAATGGTGTCATCCCGGACACCCCCGGGTTTTCTCACCCCTTGTCGCATATTGTTAGCAACAGGGCAGTTGTGAGTGACTCTTTGATTTCTTTTGCTGTTGTATGCATTTATTAATTTTTTTTTAATTGTTTTTTTTTTTTTTTTAAAGGTGAGGGCACACACATATACATTCACACAATTGTACAGATTTGATTTACTATATTTATCAGGTTAGCTTCTCTGCTAGGGTAAAGGGCAGAATTGTCGCCGAACATAACCTGGCTTACAAGATAACAACTTCCAGCATGAGAATGGAGTTAGAGGCAGCTACTGCAGCTTTAAGGTGGATAACTGAAACTTCAGTAACAAAGGCAGTCACTGCGTCGAAGGGGTAGAGGGGGGAGGGGGGGGGGCGGAAGAGAGAAGATACTATATTTAGATATTGTCGTAGATTTTAGATAGGAGAATTAAGACTAGGGTTGGTCCCTTCTGAATAGGTTGGAATGAGTGAGAGTCCCAGTGTGAGGTAGTAAAATGAAATAGACTTCCACGAGTGAGATGATAGAATCGTGATAGAGGCTGTCTTTGAGATGTGAGAAAATCTTCTCTCTCTCTCTCACCTATCGTCTACGACAGTTTCAAAGTAGTCAGACAGTCTAAACACAGATATATATATTACATATATTTCTATCTAATCACGGGCACGCACCTACACGTGACGACAGTTAATCACACAGACGTGGGTAATCTATAACAATGGATATATATATTTTTTTAGAACGAGCTGACCAACGCACTGATTAATTCAAGAGAGATTTGTATTATTATCATCAAAAAAAAATCTTCTCACAACACCACAGAAATACATCAAGGAGAAACATATACAAATAGTTATAAAATTCAAGAAAATGCTACAAGGATGATAATCCGTTAGAATCTTACTCTAGGTTTAGCCCACAGCCCCGTTAAGAGAACAGATGATGGCCCAAAGAGTTTTAGATACATAGGGTTGAGTCTATGAGGTTTCTTTCTTTCTCGTAAATGTATGAACAGAGTTGGATAATCTGATTTAGCCTAAGAAAAAGAAACTCTAGCATTTGTAACAAATTCTGCAGATTTAAAAAAATTAAGACAGCAAATAGGTGACAATAATACACCGGTAAAATAACACTCTGACCTGTGTACTCTCATTCATTCAGCCATGGCCTTGCTCACACATATATACTCACAACTTTGCTCGCTGCCTCTGGGAACATAATAATTCTAGGACCTTCACACAGACCCGACAATGCAGTCATCGACCAAGAAATCCCCAGTTCCAAAAGACGTACTGAACTGTCTCCGGGAACGATTCCTTGGGTGTTCTAATTTTTTTTTTCGAATGTCTGATTAAGTCACATAAAATTCGTCCAGGCATGAAAGTTAGCAGAGCACAATGTCATTAGCTTTGGATTCTAGGATTTAAGAATGTCAGATCGGTGTCTTCTTTCAGGCAGGTACTATATTTGGTCACCACAATACTAGTCACAATCTCTGTCGGAATGTTAATGTTATTCTTGTAATATTTTTCGCCGCCAGGCAGCATGTACATTTAAATTTGTGGAGCAATATGAACTGGCTCAAAAGCCCAATATATATTTCTAGTCTTTAGAAACCGTTAGTGGGATTGCTATTACTGTCTCTCTCTGATGGCATGTGCACGGTCAGTCCAGTGTTGCTTGAAACAAAAACAAAACCCCACGTGGTTAAAGATAGGAACTGTCTATGCTTCACACAAATATGTCTCTTTACTAAACGCTGGCAAGTTGGGTACCACCGTTTCACTATATAAAAATGGAAAGAACACATATCAAATAATTTACATATATGTACTCAATATAACTTACATTTTACACGACAAGCCTACAGCTTGACTTATATTTAAAACTTCCCGGGAAATAAGTTATATAAAAATCAATCATCAGGAATTAGGAATATCTTCGTATTCCGTCAATATTCACTGATGACTCATCTAGCATTTATAAGTTAGTTATTAAAACAGTTTCGACTGAGTATTTAACAGGTAAATTAAACTCATTTCAGCTACTTATTTAGTAAGCTAAAAATATGATTTATTTTGTATTTCCACTGCAACTCGTCGATTAAAGAAATAACAAACTATCAAAATATTCACTCTGCACACAGAACTAGTTTAAAATGAAATCGGCGATTTAACACTTAATCACTTCACAAAGTACTAGAGACCTATTATATATAATATTTACCTCAAACACAGAAGTACTAAGAACCTTAAAACCACTTCGACCAACTACAGGCCATCTCTATTTACAGAGATTATTTAGAAATCGAACGAAGGTTGTTCTAGTCTAACTGAAAAGTTACTGAGTGAAATGAAATAGTTTCAAACGTGGGTTAATATTTTAAACCAGACAAAGGATGAACTATCTCCCCCGCGCCGATCTCTCCCCCTTCTCATAACAGCTACGTTTAACTTAAAGGCGTGTCGTAACTGCCACCAGTGCGATTACGCACCTGCGTTAACAAACTGACCGGGAAAAGCGCGTGTCAGTTGCAAATCTCAGACAACCGTCTGAAACTGCGACTATAAGGTGTAAATATTCGCTCCTACTTAAGCGTTCGGCCGACGCGACTCGTGGTTGACCGGTGAAAATGCAGACGGATGTCGGCTCTCTCCTAGCATTCTCACACGTTTACGTCGAGAATCTAACTCAGGAGTGTCGTGTCAGCTGAAGGTGCAGACCCAAGTCGGCTCGATGTCTGAGATGGACTGCAACTAAATCGCACTTCACGTCTGACTGACATCTATGTAATAAAATTTCGTATCCCAGTATGAGAAAAAAACAAGGTAAAGTTTGAGGATACTGAAGAAAATATTATTCGCAAAACAAGTGATGCGAAAAATACAGGAAAAAACAAGTAAGGAAATTATTCGCAAAACAAGTGATGCGAAAAATACAGGAAAAAACAAGTAAGGAAATATAATAAAATAAAGGATGCGGGTGAGAGAATAGGAAGAAGATGTAGGAAATTTAATGATATAAAGACCTACGTGACAGATATAAGAAATCAGTTTTTATTATCTTCAATTTACCACACTATATATTCTAATTATAACCCATTGTCGCGAGGTGGTTGTAGAGGTTCTCTGAGTTCAGACAAGATTGAGTGAGATACTGATTGTAGATAGAAAATAGAGTCACGAATGTGAAAAGAGAGGGAAGTATGACCTTCAGGAGAGGAGAAGATATGTCTATGTATCAAATCTCTTCTTTCCCGCCACCTTCGCAACAATCTTTAAATGATATACAAACACTCTTCCTCTCCGAAATATACTACATACAAGTGACAGTTGAAATAGAAAGTAAATTCTGACCGCTAATTTATATATATATATATATATATATATATATATATATATTTATATTTATATTTACATTTATATTTATTTATTTATATTTATATATATATTTATATTTATTTATTTACCTCGTATTTTATGAATATTCACACAATAGAAAAAGAAACTTCGCTAGACATGAGTTGTCTAGCGTATCATAAAAAAATTATTAACAAAACTGAAGGCTTAGTAAACAAAAGGAACCACACAGTAATTTTAACTAGCAGGGGACAATCCCCAATCTTCGAGAGGAGGAACTTTAAAAAAAAAACACACACAAAAAAGCAAGAAGACGATTGTCTCTGTCTAGCTAACTACATTCCAATGTATATTTCACCTGTTCCTTTGGAAAAGCACTTATTTGGGATATAGGACTAACAGCTAGAAAGTGACAGATAATCTCATTCAACTCACGACACCCATCAAGGGTTGAACGGGATACTTTGTCTTTTTTTTTTTTTAAACCCCGCTTTGGTGCAGGCTTCCAGGAAGGTGACCAATGCTGCGAATCGTCATAAGAACAAATTTCAGAATTTACTGACGGGGAAACAAATAAAGAACATTATAACCAACATGTGGTTGAAAGTGGTATTCTATGCACGAGACAGAATAAGATGCAGGTAATTATCAACTTTTAAAATGTGTTGAATATATAACAAATCATAGCAAAGAAATGTTCATCTACTCTCCAGGTACTAACCAGGTCACAGACGAATGACGTCTTCTGGTACGAGTTACAGCACGCAGAAAGTCGTAATTTGTGCCTTTTTTTTTCCTGCCTCATAAACTCGCGCGGACAGAGAAGGGGGAGGGAGCTACACGGCCCGTATGTTCACACAAATGGGAATGTTAGCGTGACACAACAACCAGCGCGTGCCTATCGCGTGCAGTGAGTCGGACTGCGGAGTGAATTATTATTGGTATCGGCGCAACCGGATTTTCCAGACTTTCTACAAACATTCACTGGAGCCTGTCTGGCTGGGGGATACAACCGCTCATCCTGCAGTGAGTATGTTCTTGTTGCTGTGGTGGTTCTTTTAATGCTTGTTTTACTGCTGCGTTTGCCTCTGCATATTTCAGTAACTTTTTCTTTTCTTAAACTAGCAGACTAGTTAGTAGAACGTCCTACTGGCCAAGCAATTAGCCCGCGGCACAGTTAGCAGGTTCCGAGTTTCAAACCTGGTGGTGTCACGTTCCAGTCTACCCAGCTGTAAATGTGTACCTGCTCTTGAGTCAGGGACGACAAAGGCAGTGAGGAAGGGAACTGGTCACCCCGCCTATAAAAAACTGAATTTAGTATAGTTAAGTCTCCAACTCTTTACTCCCCTACGACAGTAGCTGCTATAGAACTACGTTTACCTGTTACTACTTAGTAATCAGGATTCCGTTATCGTCACACCGCCCCAGGGGCATACTTAAAACATTTGCATACTCGGGGCGGATCTGTGACACCCTCACCCCTCATAAAGAAGCATACTTGCAAGTATATTGTTAACAATAAGTACTATCATAATAGTGTCCGATGGCACCTCCTGGGGGCTGTCAACAGGGGCGGAACACCTCTTAGTACGCCACTGGACCGACCCTACACCCACCCATCATTGAACTCCTACAGCCATTATTGGTTTATTATTTACGACGTCGTTCTCGTTATTATCTCTAATCATCAGTTTGCATTACTGCTTCTATTTTATTTTTATTTATAAACAGTCAAGTCCCGAATATGTCTAAACCTCTTCTTTCTAAATGAATACTTGGGAGCCGCACTGCGTTGGCGATCGGGTGATCCAGGTTCGCGCCCTGGCGAGAACATTTGAAGTAGTGTCTTCGACCGGGACTTGGACTGAATTAATTGGAGTCCTAGCGAAGACATTTGAAGGAGTGCATTCGACCAGGGTACTGGAATAACCTGAGCGGCTCCTGAGCACAAACCCTCTGTGGATGGGAAGGAGCGAAGCTCCTGACCGGGTTGGAAGGAAAGTCCACAGGCTCCCCAGCCTCGCAATGCCATGAAATATGTTTCAGTTCATTGGGCCGAAAGGCTGAAGCCCAAGTGCCGCTGGTTAGGGGGGAAAAAAAAGAATCCTTAGAGGAAAATGTGAAAGTAGTAACGTGTCATGAAAGTAGTAACTTGTCGTGAAAGTAGTAACTTGTCGTGAAATTAGTAACTTTTCGTGAAAGTAGTAACTTGTTGTGAAAGTAGTTGTCATGGGTTGTCTCCCCTTTGCTCTTCAGTGATGGTCCAACAATGGCCAAAAACTAAAGTATATAATGTGGGTCTTCAGGTGTCTACCTTCGCACAAGAGAGAGCTCTTGGCAGAGATATTAATTAATAGAAGGATGATGATGTTTCTATCTCGAGTGAGTATTCATAAGATAATTCAGCAATCAAGAACAATTCTGAATTGGACTGAGCAATTGTTAACTTTGTATCTGCCCGACTTGTTATGAAGAATTATTATGTATTTTAGCTCGTTCAAGCCTACAACTGATTTAATTCAGTGAAATCTTAATTTATTAGCTCTGTTTTAAGTGTAGTTAAGGCGACTGAGACATACGAGTGCTATACACTCAAAAGGATTAAATCAACTATAAATGTGTATATATACAAATAACAAATTTAATAATCAATTATATTGAACAGTGTAAAATGAATAATTCTCTTTTTAAAAACAAGGTAATCATCACAAGGTGATGTTATGGATATTGAGGGAATTGTCTGAAAGTTCACTTGGCAGCTTTTAAGTTTGTACTTAGCTGCCAGTAAGTTTGTACTTAGCTGCCAGTAAGTTTGGTGTTTTCTGCACCAGCTGATGGTTGGTTCTTTGCAGGTTATGGACTGATGCACTCTCGCCATTGGTCAAGTCTGAAGGTTGTGACGTGTTCCAAGATATATCAGGGAATAATCACGAAGCTGGTCCAGCGTCTTCAAGATCCATCTGATGATGGTGTCTAGCGTTGAAGCAGGCCACTTATACAACACACTTTGTTCCAGAGATAGTACTCTCAACTGGTACCACCGACTAGTATAATGAAAGAAGAGAAACAAATACCCTCTTGAGTATTTGGTTTCCTGACAAACAATCGAGCCCCCTCCCTTCCATTCCACAATCCCATCTACCTCATAACTTTACCCTCTCTGAGCTTTAATATTAATCCCTGTGAGCGGAAAATATTCATTACATTTATATAATGAATATCTTTACAATTGCATTGGTTGAAGAGGTGAATAATATAATAAGTATGGACATCAGTTATATCATCATCCACTCCCTGCTCCATATGGATCTTGGGACTACGTCTGCTTTTGGTTGTCTATGAGAAACCCGCATAAAGCAGTCACCAGCTCTTGCAGTGGTGGTTCATGAAACCATTAATCTATATGCTGAGATTACCAGCCTTGTATGACTTGGACATTCCTTAGTGTCGTAAATTTATTTTGAGAGAAAAGAGTCTTAGAAATAGTGGTCCGGTTTAGAGTGGAAAATGATGATGGAAAGCTCAGTGATAGAAAATGTAGAGATTTAATAGTTGCTTCACAGCGTGCTGGAGGAGAGTAAAGACAGACTTATTTACGACAAATCGTTTCTCTCAATCTTCTCTTTCACTCTCCTGGTCAAACAATTATTTGCCAGTTTTCCAGACCCGCATCTGCGCGCACACCGATTTGGTGTTTTCAAACACACAGACGACGTTGATACAAACTATATTAAACGAATAGGGGAGAAATTGGGCTTTGGGTATATCCAACACAGAACTAAATGAGTTTATGTGATTTTATTCAATTTAAACATCAATCACTAACAAATATCAGGTATTACATAAATTATCATAAGTACACAAATGCAAATAACAAGTTTGGGAGGGGTGAAGAAGATTGGTATCGACTAAGCCCTTCCCGCTTATTAGACAAAGACAAACCCAGTCCAGAGATAGATAATATCAGGAACACGGGTACGTTAACCTAACAGTAAAGTTAATTACTCTGAAAAGAGGTGTTACCAAGTTAGGTATAGGTGATAGAAAAAACCTTTTCTTCCCAGCTGTTCTTCCCTTTACTACGCAAATGGAAAGGAGGGGGTTTTAAACAGAGTTAACCAATTATTAACTCCCCCTTAAAGGAACAATGCAGGGAATACAGAAAAATTATATTACTAGGCAAGAAAGTTAACAACAGGGTTACAAAAGAAAAAGATTAAATTTCCTGTCATTCATGCACACGCGTGAGGATCCACACTCATATACTCACACACTTACCGAATGCAGCCTCAGACGATCCATAAAAGTATATAAAACCAGCAAGTATTCTTTGACATATGAACTGTCTAGTCCTTCGATGTCCCGCCCCAGATGTTTTGCGAGGTTTTGTTGGTAACAAATATTCTCACTTATCGCAAGACTTGAAGACTAAGAGTTCTCGTGTTTTTATTATATATATATATATATAAGGAGTCTATGGGATGGCACTAACACAGTTCGGCACAAGGGTGAAAATGAAGTGGTCTCTTTTAATCCTCCGCTATGGTAAAATTCCTTCAATGCGTGATGATAGTTTTATTAAATCCAATTGAGGAAAACTAGGCTCAGTCACAGTCAGGAAAATATGTACTCTCTCACAGTAAACAGTAAATATACTATCGCTACTGGCGATGATTACCTTCCAGTTTATCTTACAGGTTTGT
The DNA here is from genome assembly GCA_024509875.1 of Oreohelix idahoensis. Lineage (NCBI taxonomy): Eukaryota > Metazoa > Mollusca > Gastropoda > Stylommatophora > Oreohelicidae > Oreohelix > Oreohelix idahoensis. The sequence goes on from JAMPIV010015213.1 coordinate 99,040, forward strand.
AATGATAATTTGATGATTGTTCTTTAAAATGTTCTTGGGTGGGCTTTATTTCATTTAATTATGACAGCTAGGTCGCAAAAGGACCGCCACAAGATTATATTTAAAAGAAATGTTTCTTCAATATGACTGGAAGTTTATAGGATGATTTCTTTATTTCTTTCTTTATTTAGCTGGGACCGCAGGTTACGATCACTCTGTGTGAAAGAAAAAAGACATGTAACATACCGAAAAATCAAGCGCGATAAATTTCCCGTTAAGCCTATAATACACTCGAGTATTTAATTATGTATTTAATAAACACTGCGCGAATTCTAGTGGTTAAAAACACACATCTATAAAACTAGGACTTAACTGAATTTATTAATTATAAATTCCTTCGCGACTTTAAAAGTTAATTTAAGCATCTATTATCTTTTGAAATAATATAATAGATAGATCATTATATTTAAAACTGGAACTCTTGAGATGGTTTAATTTAATAGATTTAAATTAACACAAAATCCATTGAAATAGAATGACTTAACTAGACCACTGATCACTTTACACAATATATATTACCGCTTTGCACAGAATAGAAATAACTGCAAATATATATATAAAATCCAGGGGAAAATCTATAACAAGATTTCAATAAAGCTAGTGCTTCTGTAAAGGTCTGGCCAGCGAGTGATAACGTGTCTAGTTCTTCATGGTCTATTTAGCTAAAATGGAATGTAAGTTGAGTGGGACATGATAAACTTGACAGCTTATTTGATCTCACGAACTTTTGGGGATCTGACCGCCAAATCAAGCGAAGAAACCGCACCCTGGTCTTCGTATCTCCGTTCGCTGCTGCCCGTTCGCTTTCCCCGTTCGCTCGGTTCTGCGATTGACACCGAGACGCGAAATTAGCGGCAAGCAACTGCGTCTCGTATCAGGGACCACTACTGTCTTTGATAACGCCGATAGTCTCCCCTAAAATCCCTCAGTCTGTCTCTTTGATCGTGGACGCTGTATCTGTTTGATTCTGGCAACGCCCCCCACTGGCCAAGTTAATGAAAATAACTGCCTATGATTGTTCAAGAGATGTTAGTGGGCGTGATTTAATCTCTCCTTAAATCAATGCGATGACCAGAATGAACGATAGGTAAACTTTCCGCATATCAATCAGCAAACGTGTTTGCCCTCTGTGTGGAACAGTTGCATAGCTAATGAATCCACGTGAAAGAAGTCCCGTTTTTACAAGAATTACAACAAAGTTCAGGGTCAGCCGAGTTCGTCCATCACACTTAGCAATTTTTACATGTTAATAAATGCAAAATATAGAATTTTAAAATGTACAACTCACCCTAAAATCTCTATAGGAATACTCACTCCTGGCTCAGAAAAATAGTTAAGGCAACTTGTTTAAGATGCCTCTTTCACACGGTCTGGGGTATTACTTTAAACTAAGCTCCCCTCTGACTTTATGTTTTCAGATTTCCTAGGATTCCGGCTTTCCGTGTTAATGTAGGTAGAATTTTCCTTGGATGTAAGTCCGCTAGATGCTCAATCAAGGTCCGGTCCAATAAATGGAGTACTGATCCTATTCCTTACTCTGGCTATCTGGTTATCTTCTTGACGAGGTGAATTTCACAATGCTCTAAACCGGCAAAAGTGTCAGATTATATTGCAATTTTCTTCCTATGCACGTGGTTGCTACACTCTGACCAGGCTCCAATCATAAGTATTGTTTATAACATCTAGAATTGCCCAGCTAATTGAATTCAAATATGCGTGCTATGCTGACTTCCTCGTGGAATTGTCTGCATGACTCATGCGTTTATAAATTTCGAACGGTCATTTTCGGTATAAGGAGTTGGTATTTCCATCAATTCTTGGTAACGATTACCACAACAACATCTTACATTATCACAAATAATGTCTTCGTAACAATTCTGTCAGGAGGCGATTATAACATTTCCGTCGTCTTCAGTTGCGTGTCTACAATGTGTCACTGCCTGTATAATTTACTGCCCTGTACCTTTGCAAACAAACATTCATCGCATGACCAGCTGGGTTGTGTTCTCTCCACGAGAGAAATTAGGAAATCACAACAGCCATATCAGCGCTAAATAAACTCGCTGGGGCGAACTTCGTGTTACTCTTGTGCGCCCAGGTTTGGTACACGAGAATTTTACCAACATTACTGTCAGTCAATATTGCATCACCTGTCTACTCTCTCAGCAGGGATGGTCAGGAAAACAGACATGACGAATTATTACAGGAAGAAGTGTAAACAATGACTCGAAAATATCAATACTGCCGGGGAGGAAAAGAGAGCGAACAAAATTATGTGACAGTAGTAACTTGTGGTGAAAGTAGTAACTGAAAAAGTAGCGATTTATTTACGAACTAGTATTGTAGAAGTACCAGGGAAAGTAGCAGTAATGTAATACTAAAAGTAGTAGTTGGCTAACAACTGTGTAAGATCCACGGTAGCACAGTGGTTAGTGCACCGGCTTCCAAGCGCGGTGGTCCGTGGTTCGATCCCTAATTGGTGGGATTATTTTAGACTACAAATGGCTTTGCGGTCGACCCAGCCTCATGAATTAGGTACTAGATCAACTTCTTGGAAGGTTAAAGGCGGCCGTCGCGATGCTGACCACATCACCCCTAGTGTGCCGTATGGTCAAGAACATATGGGCCTAACACCATTTTCCCAATATGTCTCAACGGTATCCTTTATCTTTTACTTCACAACTGATGACTGAATATGATTATATATTTTACAAATGATGACTGAACTTTGAACCATGTAGCAACTAGTGATACTTGTATTGTGGTTGTATATTAACTGGTTACAAAATTCGCATATGTTTCACGCATGTAGGAACACCTTTAGACTACAGCTTAAATGTTGCATAAAAGGAGACATAATGCATTTCACAATTAATGACAAAATGTGGCTATGAAATTAACAATCGATGACAAGAAATCGGTTATGTATAGGTCAGAGCTGATGGCAAGTCAGTGTTGATAACCGTCGCGTGGGGAAACGTCTCGTGACACAAATGCAGTGATCGATAACGATGCTGTATCGAGCCGTGTGTTCACTGAATCGCTGTTAAATGGTTCTAGACTGTGTGATCTTGGACCGGATACAAGTCTATGTTTCTGCTTGATTCAACGATGGGACATCAGGAAATACACACAACGCTAATGAACTTAAAAAAGACGGAAATTAAAGTCTGGATTTTCAGAGCAATACTTGTCTATTCTCATGGCACTAAATATTCCTAGCCTTGCGTAGATACTTGGGAGCCGCGGTAGCATAGTGGTTAGTGCACTGGCTTCCTAGCTCAGTGGTCTATGGTTCGATCCCCAGATGAGGTGGGATATTTTTAGGCCGCAAACGGCTCCTGGGTCAACCCAGCCCAAATGGGTACCAGAGCAACCCTGGGAAAGTTAAGGCGGCCGGCGTGATGCTGACTACATCACCCCTAGTGTGCCGACGGTCAAGAAAATATGGGCCTAACACCATATTCCCAATATGCCTCAATGGGCGTGTAACAGGATCCTTTACCTTTTTTTTTTTTGCGTAGATACAGCTATGTAGATTTAATAACATGAGAGAGAAAGAGCGAGCTTAATGGAAGCAGGATTTATTGTCTATCTGGATGGAGGAAGGCAGAAAATGATGAATCGATATCAGTTTTATGGGAAACTTTTGCGGCCACGGAATTGAACAATTTAGAAAGGGGGATTGGGGGGGGCGGGGGGGGGGGGAACTGGGGGGAGAATCGCAACGTAGGCTCCTGCGCACATCCAACATTTGACTTTTATGTCGCCTTGACCTGTTCACAATTGTCTCGGGAGCTCCACCGAAAAGATTTTGTCACTGCCGCTGTTTTTCCTTTTCTTCTTCTTCTTCTTCTTCTTCTTCTTCTTCTTCTTCTTCTTCTTCTTCTTCTTCTTCTTCTTCTTCTTCTTCTCCTCCTTCTGCTTCTTTTGTAAATACACGTACATGACTAACTGTTGTAGGTAGTCCTGTCTGTCACACGTACATCACTAACTGTTGTAGGTAGTCATGTCTGTCATACGTACATGACTAACTGATGTAGGTAGTCCTGTCTGTCACACGTACATCACTAACTGTTGTAGGTAGTCCTGTCTGTCACACGTACATGACTAACTGATGTAGGTAGTCCTGTCTGTCACACGTACATCCCTAACTGTTGTAGGTAGTCCTGTCTGTCACATGTACATCACTAACTGTTGTAGGTAGTCCTATCTGTCACACGTACATCACTAACTGTTGTAGGTAATCCTGTCTGTCACACGTACTTGACTAACTGTTGTAGGTACTCCTATCTGTCACACGTACATGACTAACTGTTTAAGGTAGTCCTGTCTGTCACACGTACATCACTAACTGTTGTAGGTAGTCCTATCTGTCACACGTACATCACTAACTGTTTTAGGTAGTCCTGTCTGTCACACGTACATGACTAACCGTTGTAGGTAGTCCTGTCAGTCACACGTACATCACTGACTGTTGTAGGTAGTCCTGTCTGTCACACGTACATCACTGTTGTAGGTAGTCCTGTCTGTCACACGTACATCACTAACTGTTGTAGGTAGTCCTGTCTGTCACACGTACATCACTAACTGTTGTAGGTAGTCCTGTCTGTCACACGTACATGACTAACTGTTGTAGGTAGTCCTGTCAGTCACACGTACATCACTAACTGTTGTAGGTAGTCCTGTCACACATACATGACTAACTGTTGTAGGTAGTCCTGTCAGTCACACGTACATCACTAACTGTTGTAGGTAGTCCTGTCTGTCGCACGTACATGACTAACTGTTGTCGGTAGTCCTGTCTGTCACACGTACATCACTAACTGTTGTAGGTAGTCCTGTCTGTCACACGTACATCACTAACTGTTGTCGGTAGTCCTGTCTGTCACACGTACATCACTAACTGTTGTAGGTAGTCCTATCTGTCACACGTACATCACTAACTGTTGTAGGTAGTCCTGTCTGTCACAAGTGCATGACTAACTGTCGTAGGTAGTCCTGTCTGTCACACGTACATCACTAACTGTTGTAGGTAGTCATGTCTGTCATACGTACATGACTAACTGATGTAGGTAGTCCTGTCTGTCACACGTACATCACTAACTGTTGTAGGTAGTCCTGTCTGTCACACGTACATGACTAACTGATGTAGGTAGTCCTGTCTGTCACACGTACATCCCTAACTGTTGTAGGTAGTCCTGTCTGTCACATGTACATCACTAACTGTTGTAGGTAGTCCTATCTGTCACACGTACATCACTAACTGTTGTAGGTAATCCTGTCTGTCACACGTACTTGACTAACTGTTGTAGGTAGTCCTGTCTGTCACACGTACATGACTAACTGTTGTAGGTAGTCCTGTCACACATACATGACTAACTGTTGTAGGTAGTCCTGTCAGTCACACGTACATCACTAACTGTTGTAGGTAGTCCTGTCTGTCGCACGTACATGACTAACTGTTGTCGGTAGTCCTGTCTGTCACACGTACATCACTAACTGTTGTAGGTAGTCCTGTCTGTCACACGTACATCACTAACTGTTGTCGGTAGTCCTGTCTGTCACACGTACATCACTAACTGTTGTAGGTAGTCCTATCTGTCACACGTACATCACTAACTGTTGTAGGTAGTCCTGTCTGTCACAAGTGCATGACTAACTGTCGTAGGTAGTCCTGTCTGTCACACGTACATCACTGACTGTTGTAGGTAGTCCTATCTGTCACACGTACATCACTAACTGTCGTAGGTAGTCCTGTCTGTCACACGTACATCACTAACTGTTGTAGGTAGTCCTGTCTGTCAAAAGTCTGGTCACTGATCTTTATAATCCCAGCTCCCTGTGGAGCATCGGCCATTCACATTACGCCGTCCTGTCCCATTCTGTCAATATCTGTCTGCACGTCTGTCACGTGACATTCATTTTCCGTGTGTTTTTAGGGGAGGGAGGATCCCGTTACACGCATATTGATGGCATATTGGGAACATGGTGTTAGGCCCATATGTTCTCGACCATCAGCACACTAGGGGTGATGTGGTCAGCATCACGCCGGCCGCCTTAACCTTCCCAGAGTTGCTCTCGTACTCAATTCATGAGACTGGGTCGACCCTGGAGCCGTTTGCGGTCCAAGAAATCCCACGTCAACTGGGGATCGAACCATGGACCACTGAGCTATGAAGCCAGTGCACTAACCACTGCACTACCGCGGCTCCTGTGTGTTTTGATGTCTCCCTCTATTTCTTCTGCTCGGGGATTCCACAACAAGGATTGCCTTGTAGAGCTAAAAACTGATTTCTTCAATGTGTCTCTCATCCGTCGTCAGTATCTTTTCCTCTCCCTTCATACTTCTTCCTTTTCTTCTTTGGTCCCTGACCACTGGCTGACAAAGCAATCAGTGACCATCACGCCTGGTGGCGTCTTGTAGGGTCATACCAGTAGTGGTTCTCCGCTTCTTTCCATTTCAGTCCTTCTCTTTTGCTCAGACCCATTTATGACAATGGTCAAATTATTGGCTGTCTTTGTTGTTGTCCATGTTTCAGAGCCATACAATAAGACTGACTTGGTTGTTGTTGTCCATGTTTCAGAGCCATACAATAAGACTGACTTGGTTGTTGTTGTCCATGTTACAGAGCCATACAATAAGACTGACTTTGGCGTTTCAGTTAAAGATTCTGATTGTTGTGGTGTACTTGAAGTCTTCTGAGATCCATGTATTTGCCAATGCAACCAAAGCTTTTCAGTTTAGCTAAAGTTTTAGCCTTCGTGTGGCTAGGCACGTTCCTCTCAACCTAGACCGACGGTCGTAGGCTATATCAGAGCGCAATTGACAAATTCAAAAATAAGTGAATTCAGTCAACTGTTGATAAATACTGACAATGCTTATTAGTTCTTTCAGCTTGTATGATGAAGAAATATTTAAACACAAAGACGATGGCATGGAATCTGAGTATACATACACAGATGCATACAAACACACACACCCACATGCATATATATTTATATATACACACACACACACACATATATATATAGTGTATGTTTGTGTAGTCACGAATGGCAGGGCGTGTGTGAATAGAAGCATATATGCCGAAAACGAGTGTGAGAATTAAAGAATTATCTAACAATGGCTGAATTTAGTCATCCAAGGTCTCACGCGCCCTGCTGAGATGTTTAAACAAACACTGAACAACTCTTATCAACGATCTCGTCTCTTTATTACTTCACAAACAGCACAATGAGATCCACTTAACGCTAGGCCAAGTGGTCTACTGATATGGAATGGTAAGGTTGTGAAAAACATAACTGTTCGCGCTAGAATCTGACCTGACTGAGATTAGATAGACCTAGAGAATTGCACAATATAGTAAAACACAATATATCAAGAACTAAAATTAATGTATAAGAATCAATGATGGTGTCAGGAAAGGGTTAGTCTGATGGGGTGCTTGTATGGCTGATGGCAGATAATTGATGGATTTGATGTCATTTCGGACACCCTTGGTCTTTCTCACCCCTTTTCACCTTGTTAACAACAGGGCAGTTATGAGAGACTTTATTTTAGTTTTGTTTTTTGTTTTTATTCGTTTTGATTTTAATTTTTATTGTTTGTTTGTTTCTTGGAAAGGTGAAGTCACACAAAATTATTCACACAAATTTAGTTTTGATTTACTCTATTTGGAATGAGAGGGGGGGGGGGGGGGGGGGGGGGGGGGGGGGGGGGGGGGAAATGGGGGGGGGGGGGGGGGTTACTATATTTGGATATTGGAAATCTGACTTTATTTTCGGAATTAGTACACCATATGTCCTAATTATAACCCATCAAGGGTTGAACGGGATACTTTATTTTTAAAAATCACTTATTCTAACGATCGCTTGTTTATTTCTTGATTGTTCATACAACAGCGTCTCTTGTTTATTTCTTGACTGTTCATACAACAGCATCTCTTGTTTATTTCTTGATTGTTCATACAACAGCATCTCTTGTTTATTTCTTGATTGTTCATACAACAGCATCTCTTGTTTATTTCTTGATTGTTCATACAACAGCATCTCTTGTTTATTTCTTGATTGTTCATACAACAGCATCTCTTGTTTATTTCTTGATTGTTCATACAACAGCATCTCTTGTTTATTTCTTGATTGTTCATACAACAGCATCTCTTGTTTATTTCTTGATTGTTCATACAACAGCATCTCTTGTTTATTTCTTGATTGTTCATACAACAGCATCTCTTGTATGAAAAAAGTACAGGAAGTTCTATAGTAGATACTACCGTAGTGCAGTTACACGTTACAGCCTTCGCTAAACTAGATATTGAACCCGGAACCTGGTAACTTTACCGTGAGTATCACAGGATTGCCTCCCCTGCTCTGCAGTGATGGACCAACAATGGCCAAAAATTAGAGTATACAATGAGGGTCTTAAAAAGTATCTACCATCGCTCAAGATTACTTGGCAGAGTTGTAAATAGAAGGATGGTGCTTCTTTTTTATGGAGTCTTCATAGGATATTTCAGAAATCAAGTACACCGCTGAATTTATCAAAGCAGTCGTCAATTTTGTATCTGCCCGCCCTTTCTACGAAGATAAAGACAAATTAGCTCGTCTGTGGGCCCTAAACTGAATTATTAAGTAAAATATTACTTAATTGTTGTATACTCTGTTGTATACATATTTGAGATAAATGATTCATACATGTGCAATTCGCTCTGTAATAATTAAATCAACTTTGAACTTGTAGATACATATAACAAATTTAATAATCAATTGTTGTTTAACATGAGTAAATAAATAACTGATGATAGTGATTTGAACTGTTTATTTTTTCTTCACTAAATATGGTTAAGGTGATGGTTTCTTTTGGGTGATGAGTTATTTTGCTTTGGCCAGATTTAAATTACCTAACTGACCAGGGGTTGAAATGGTTTTCTGACTGCTCCGTAATTGTCGACTTCTGTGGTAAGGGCACGTCCCAGGCGTAGTTGCAGGGGTAACCGCTCCTAACCGCTTCCTAACCCGTCAATGCAGGCATCAAGCGGATCTTGATCCACAACCATCAAATGCAGGCATCTGCAGCGTAGTACCACTTGTACCACAAATGGGAGCCGCGCTGGTGATGGCTTCGGCGTTGTACTGGCGACACGTTCATTCAAACCCGGCGTCAGCGTTTGAAGAAATGTTTATCACACACTGTAATCTCCTGTGATAAACCCTCTGTGGATGGGAAGGAGCGAAGCTCCACGGGTTGGAAGGAAACTCAGGTTCCCCATCTCAATGAACTTGTACCACAAACTTTAGAAGAAATAAATGTCTCTGCTAGGTATTGTTTTCCTGACACTATTCAGGCGCCTTCCCTGCTGTTCGTTCTACCTACCCTTCCCTTTAGTCTCAGTAATTTTACTCTCCTGAGCTTCAATGACAAATCCAATGGACAGAATTAAAAATCATCTATATTCATATAATATGATGAAAGAAAATGTAATTGGACAGCGGAAAACGGCTATTGCCTGATTTAAGCATGTTTAAATACGTATGAACTTATTAAAATGTTAATATAATAAATATGTACACCATTATATCATCAGCATCCGCTCCCTGCTCCACTTGGAGCTGGGGCTACCTCTGTTTTTAGTTCCCTGTGAGAGAACCGGCATGAAGCAGTCACTAGCGCTTGCTCTAGTGGTTCATGAATATATCATTTTCATTTGCTGAGGTTGCCAGCCTCTTATGAACCCGTACAGCCACCAGCAATTTAAACATGTCAAATGCAAAATATATATTGATAAAATTGTAAATGTTACAACTTACCCTGTATAATCAGGTTAATTTACAGACGTTTGACACAGGAAGACTTCCGAATAATGTCGGGCCACAGGTTTTGAGGCCATCTAACCGGTAGTCGAATTTTCTTGCCGGTTAATTTCAGAAGATCCTCAAAACTTGGTCCAATCCTCTTTAATGAAATCCTACTTTTTTCGACCCTGGCTTGTCTGAAGGTGTGGTATTGACTCAGTGGAACACAGTGCTGGGGTCTAAACTCCTGCTAAATTAAAAGGGACTTTTCGCCCTCGCACTCCCAGCTTTCCACGCGGTGAAAGTCAAAAATCAAACGTCGTCTGTGTAGCGAGATCAGTGATACAATCGCCAAATACAGTAATATTTAACCCCTACGCCAAGTAAATTTACCACCCCGCCCGTGTTTGCTCAAAGTCATCACCCACGCCTGCGATTCGCGCTGGATTTGAAAAAGCATTAACGCCAAAGTGAACGATACCAAAACCCCTAGCTTTTTCGTTGCTCTGTCCAAAGACTTTAAATAACATAACACGTGTTTCGTTCCCCAAAAGAGTGATAGAAAAAAAGGAGGAGTGAAAGAGAGAGGGAGGAATGAAACTTTGACTAAAGCGTTTTTTAAAATCTATTAATAGCACACAATGCGACAGTTGACGTTAAGGACTTGCTTATGGTAACACAAAACGAAAACGAGAGGCTAGCGTTTCAAAATCAACTAGTGCCTTAGCAACGGTTGTTAGGGCACATGTTTTCTCTCCTACAGTTAAGGTTTGAGAGAAAAGAAAGGACAGTTGACAACTGAAATGATAATACTTGGTTATTAGGAATATCATATTACTCATTATGATATAGTATCTTACCGTAGAGAAAAGTAGGTTATTTGAAAAACTGAAGGGGGAAAAATACAAAAATGAAAACTATGATAAAGAGAGAAATAAAATCCTAAGTGCTAGATGATAGACAGTCGTCTGGTTAATAATTGCTTTTCTCCATAAAAATCGGTTAGATATTAACAAAAATATCGTAGAAAATAAAAATGAAAGACAGAAAGACAGACACAGGGATATCCACTCAACTTTGAAAATCGGGGGATGTCACATTTTTTGAATGTGTATTTTTGAAAAGAGAGTCAAGTCGGCTTACCCTGATCTGATTGGTTTATGGGAGCATAACTAACGAGAGGATATAACGAACGTTTTGCTAACGCTTAGTTGCCACTTGAAGATAAAATTTAAACAGTAAGGTTATCATCAGACACAAGGAATTCATGACCCATTGCCTTTGCTGTTCTGGCCAGTGGCGATCTCAGCTTGACCCATTGATCGCCAGTTAACCTTATATGTGTAAAATATTTCATTGATTGCGGGCTACATCCTATAACACGCAGTGTGCCACAAAGTAATACTAGAGCTGCAGAGTTCGAGGCAACAGTGTTTAATTGCCTATATTCTGAAGCAAGAGTGCTGAAGCAGTCTCCAGGTCTCACTGTCGTGACGAATGTACTGTTGTTGAGAAAGTCATCAACTATTGCTCAAGGAAATTCAGTTAAGCCAAACCTTCTACGGGCTTAATGAGTGTTCATTTAACATTAACTCTCCACTATTGCAATAAAACAGTTTTAGGAAGTGATGAGAAAAGTCGTTCCTCATAATCGTGACCAGTCATAGGATCTAGTGCTTCATCAGGGAATTCCAAGTTATAAACATTTACAGCTTGACAGTTAAGGACACGTTGTCCGTTAAACTTAATTAAAACTGTAATATATATTTCCATTCCATTTTGAGTTTAAACATTCCTGTACCAAAAAAGATTGGAGGTACAGGAAATTAAAATTGTAACATACTATTCTAACTTTAACCACTGACTTGTTTAATCCCTTTTCAATGAGTTAAGTTGTGTAAGTTGTCATACACTCATCATTACATTTTGCATTACCCTAGACATCAAGCCATATAAACAAACAGACACCAGAATATAAAATAGACTCAAAATGTATCGCAGATTGAGGTCGTAGGGTGGTAGCAGTCAGGTACCCTGAGAACATCATCTTCAACTATTAGACTCAGGGACTTGCATAGCTGACCTCAATCTGTAGACAAGTAATATTTATCTCTTTTAACATCAAAACCCACCACAGTCTAGTTTAATACATTTTGACTAGACCAAGCAGATTCAAATGTTTGACTAGTATATATCTTTTCTCCTCTTCCTTCTCATGACAACCAGCAATTTTAAACTTTCCCCATTTGCTTGAAACTTATGATGTAACCTCAGTTTAAACGGTTATCATAAATGTTGACAAACACGAGTGTCCATCCCTGGTAGGTTACATAATATTCGAGTCACACCTTGCAGTTTATCTCTGGATTATCGATACCAGAAGAATAGGTTGTTAGCTTGGTACGCCAGAGAGATCCACTTGTACATGGGTACAGCAGATGTATCTATATTCTCCCAGCTGGGTTTGTTAACATTATCTGTACTCAGGATAGGTCAGTCTAAATAATAACATGAAACTTGAGTCACGCGTTCAAAAAGTGAGAGAAATTACGGGTATAAAGAATAAAAGAAGGGAAGAGCACAAGATCGAGAGACAACTGAAACACTGACAAAATGAAGAACCCGGCCTTTCGCGACCTTGAGAGTCAATCGATTTACTCACTCGGCCACTCCGCTTTAATGTATCACAAAATAATTCGCGTTCTTACTTTTATTTTTCAACATTTGTTGCATCTTCCATTTAATCTTACCTGTGTGACCAGGTAGTTTGATGATATCTAAGGGCTTGTTTCAAAATGTCTCTAGTTACTTTAATGTTGAACAAACAGACGGAAAAACAAATAAAAAGCAACCCAGACTCGTTCATCAGAAGAAATTAAAATCAAATAATGTCTTACGACTGTCATAAAATTAAGTCGGGAAGTCCTTAGGAAAAGAGAAGAAGAAAAAAGAGGAAAAAGAGAAGAAAGAGGAGGAATAAGAGAGGGAGGAAGAAAAGAGAGAGACAAAAAGAAAGTGAGAGAGAGAAAAAAAAAATACTTCGACATACTTCTCAAATGGCACGGGAAGGTATCCGCAGACGTAGTCCATTCCAGGCATAAGAGACCGTTGACGACTCATTATGGATAAATCTACTTCTTTGAGATGACTACTACTTCCGCCTTCTTGTCTGTCCTGTAGGTTAAAGTCGTTGTCTTTAATGTATGACACTATCATATCAGCTTTGTCCCGCAGGTGTATGTGTGTTTTTTGTAGTTTTTCACCATTAAGGATGTATTATTAGCATTACGCACGTTGTTTGTATTATTTCCACCAGCTGGCATCCCTGACATAGCCTCGCTGGAACTTATTAAGTTGTCTTTGTAAAAAATAGAACAGATAAAATGACAGAACGTGTCCGTGCCTAACTCGTACATGTTTTATCTCCTGGAACATTTCTGCCTGGTTACCGGTTCTTATAGCTGCCTTGTGTTGCATCACATGGGCTCAATTATTCTCAGGTCATGGTCGTCAGTATTCAAGTTCTTCACCTTATCGCACTTATCTGTGTGATCTACAAAGTGCAAGTCTAAAGATTTTTAACTTTAATTGCTCTTTATATTAGTGTAATTATAATGTACAGCATATTACATTGTTTGTGCCCATATCTTCGACACACCCACACTGTTTATCGCCAATTTCTGGCTTTGTGTCATTTTGCCCTCTTCTCCTGATAATTCTTAATCATTTTTGTCATGCGACTAGTAAGTCTAACTGTGCAGAAATACTTCGGTTTCTTTGGTAAAGCTACGAGAATAGATTTTAATACGTCATCAGGTATGTATCCACTGTTGCTGAGATCTGTCCACATTTTAAATCACATTTATGTTAGCAATCTCTCACAACTTCAGTTATCTGTAACGTTATATAGTCCCGGGCCTTGTCTTGTTTACACCAACCCACTTCCGGGTTGTACTGCGCCTTTAATTTCTATAGTGCAGTAAGTGAAGGCGATCCCTGGGGCCAAGTCTGCAAAAACTTGCCAACACGTGCAGATACAACTACCTGGCATTGGGCAGAAGGGTGAGAGCACAAACTCCAATGGATCTATAACAAGAACAATATAGGTGGTCCTTCAGATTTCTCTTGGATATACAGTTCTCATCTTGTATCATCACTTAGTTTATTGCTGTATTCCGTCAGTATTTTCGCCGTATTAGTCTTGTCCATTACAATCTTTTTTTTCACTTGTCCTCAAGTGTTTCTTTGTGCTGCACTGCAAGCTTCCTGAACCAATGTTCACTTGTCCTCAAATGTTTCTTTGTGCTGCACTGCAAGCTTCCTGAACCAATGTTCACTTGTCCTCAAGTGTTTCTTTGTGCTGCACTGCAAGCTTCCTGAACCAATGTTCACTTGTCCTCAAGTGTTTCTTTGTGCTGCACTGCAAGCTTCCTGAACCAATGTTCACTTGTTCTCAAGTGTTTCTTTGTACTGCACTGCAAGCTTCATGAACCAATGTTTTAATCTGGTTTATTTTACTGTCTTACACTTATAGTTAATCTACCATTTATATTTTCTTGCTTGTTATTTCTCCCAGTGTCACGTGACTCTATTATATTTCATTCGGCGTTAGTTTCTTTTCTTTTTTTGTTTTGTTTTTGTAGTTTCTTTCATTGCAGTCATGGCGGACAACTTATTGAGGTCTTTCAGATGACTGAAGTACGGCAGGAATGCCCCTTGTCTTAATTTCTTTTCTTACTAGATATATATTTGGTTATGACAACAACGAAAGCAGCCAACAGAAATTGAATTCAGTGGACTCTGACAAAACAGATTGGTGACCTAGATTTTCCCAACGACATGGCACTTCTGTCCCGTCACCGTAACCATATACAAGACAAAATGAGAATACTAATGAGAGGTCACAGCAAAAGTGTTTAAAAACAAGATGTACGGTCACACATACATCTTAACGGAAATATAGACAATATTGGTGGAACAGATAATGATATCAACATTAGAATACAGAAGGCTAGTGCAGATTTTATTGCATTGGGGAGATGTTGGGAAATTAAAAAACAAATAAAAATGGGGCCTAACACAAAAATGACAATCTTTAATTTAAAATTTGCTAGAAGATCATCAAACGACATTGGTATTAATCAGACACACAATGACTGAAGTCAAAAACTGACTGAGTAGTTGAGTCAGTGTTCACCTCACAATGTAAAAACTGGACTCCTCTCTCTAGCGAGCTTAGCGGTATATTATATCTCTAGATGTCCAATGTGTGTTCCTTGGATCGGTGACGTACAACTCCGCCCATACAACCAATACCTAAGAATTCATTCCCAGGATCGCTCTTGTCCCCTGTCAGTCCAAAAGTGGGTGGGGTAATTCGCGACCAACTTTCGTTGCCTGGCTTGCCTGACAAACAGGTATTGAGATAATTGGCTGGCCACTGCAAAAGTGCTGTCACATTACTCTCTGATTGTCTATCGCTCCGTGTGTTGGCGGCACTCTTTGTTACCTCCGTCCATTGTCGCCAGCATGATGACATGTCCCCTTTGTGGCGCAGCCTATTGATTTACATGCCGGTTAGTTTAATCAGCATGAGACGTTTTCACCTGGCCAAGCTGGGCGTTCAATGTGGTGACCCGGCCGAGCAACAAAGATAACAACAGTCCACAGAAATTGTATAATGCCCAGATGTCTGATTGGGATGACCAGATGTGTTTTCACCAGATTTATCACGATGCAATGTGGACTTCAAACGATGATGTCAGGTATGGGGACTCAATCAAAAGACTTTATTTTACCACCGATGAAAGAACAAATGCGGTTCTCTAGATACCGGTCGCAAGCAATCAAAACGATGAAATCGCAAATGTGGGATGAAAGAGCACAAATGTGGGAGAAAATAAAATACGAGAGATGTGGGAAAAGACAGAGCTATAAGGCCTTGGCGCTCGTTTATCACAATTGCTGCCAAGATATGTGTACGATTCTACATCTTGTATTGGTGCTTCTTCAAGTTCAACCCTGTTTTCATTACCTGCATTTATTCTCATTATCTTTGTCTTTTCCCTGTGTATTTTCAGACCCAATTGCTGTGACCTCTCATCGAGTGTTTTCAATTTGTCCTGCATCTGATTACGGTTATGGGACAGAAGAGCCAAGTCATCAGCAAAATCTAGATCATCCAACTGCTTAGAGTCCACTGGATTCCATTTCTGTTGTGCGTTGTTGATGTTCTCATAACCCAGTCTATTGCTAATAAGAAAAGAAATGGAGACAAGAGGCATCCCTGTCGCACTCCTGTTCTTATCCCAAATGGTTCTGTAACCTGTCCTTCATGAAGAACTCTGCATGTCATGTTTTCATATGTTTTCTTTATTAAATTAATGATCTTCAGGGGAACTCCATAATGCCTCATCAGTTTCCAAAGTGATTCTCTGTCTACACTGTCAAATGCCTTTTCGTAGTCCACAAATCCGATGTATAATGGTGAATTCCATTCCAGACTTTGTTCAACTATTATTCTCAAAGTGGCTATCTGGTCTGTACAGGATCTGTTTTGTCGAAAACCTGCTTTTTTCATCTCTCAGTTTCTTGTCTATGGACTCTTTTAATCTTTCAAGGATAATCCTATTTAATACTTTACCTGGCACTGATAGTAACATTATTCTATAATTTGTGCACTCTTGTAAATTTCCTTTCTTAGGCAACTTAACCAGGTATCCTTCCTTCCATTCTGCTGGTATCTCTTCCTTTTCCCAGACTTTACCAAGTAATTTATATAACATCTCTGTAGTCGTGTCGATATCTGCTTTGATGGCCTCTGCTGGAATGCCATCAGGTCCAGACGCTTTTCCATATCTTAGAAGCTTTATGGCTTTCTTTATTTCTTCCTTCGTTGGTCTTTCATCGTTAATTTGTAGATCCTCTTCTGCGGGCTGGATGTCCGGGTGGTTTTGTGGAGCTGGTCTATTGAGAAGGTCCTCAAAATATTCTGTCCACCTCTTCATTTGCTCTTGTATATTGCTGAGCAGTTTTCCATTCTTGTCTTTTATGAGGCAACTTGTTTGCTTGTATTTTCCTGTTAGCTTCTTTGTGCTGTTATACAGTTCTCTCATATTTCCTTTGGCTGCAGCATCTTCTGCCTCTCTTGCCAACTCCTCAATATACTTCCTCTTGTCTCTTTTGATACTTCTTTTAACTTCTTTGTTTGCTTCTGTGTACACTTCTTGAGCCTTGGCTTTGGAACTTCTGGTTTTGCTTGTGTTTAAATCTGCTTTCTTCTTTTTTCTATCTTTTATCTTATTGATGATTTCTGTTGTTATCCATGCTTTTTGTTGTCGTTCCCTTTTCCCCAGTATTTCTTCACATGTCTCATTCCATACCGTTTTGATTTGCAGCCAATGATCTTCTGTATTCTCTACAGCCTCCAGCTGTTGGAGCACCTGGAATTTGTTGGATATTGTGACCGCAAATTTGTCTCTTGATTCTTGATTTCTTAGATGTCCTACATTAAATTATTGTCTATAATTTTGCATTGTTGCATATCTCTTGAGTTTCATTTTTACTTTGGCTATCAGAAGATGGTGATCTGATGCCACATCTGCTCCTCTATATACCTTTACATCCTGCAATGCTGATCTAAACTTCTTGTTTATGCATATATGATCAATCTGATTTTCTGTTCTATGGTCTGGTGATATCCATGTTGCCTTGTGTATTCTCTTATGTGGAAACATGCTTCCTCCTATAGCCAGTTGATTTGAAGCACAGAAGTTTGAGAATAGTTCCCCATTTTCATTCATTATTCCCAGCCCCTGTTTTCCCATGACTTCTTCAAAGCCGGTGTTGACTGTACCTATCTTTGCATTCATGTCACCCATCAAAATTGTGATGTCTCTTTTACTTTTTCCATAATTTCCTGTAGTCTAGTATAAAATGCTTCTTTCACAGACTCTTCTTTGTCATTAGTTGGTGCATAACATTGGATGACATTTACATGAATTTTCTTTTTAGCTGTTTTGAAAGTAGCTGTTATTATTCTGGGTCCAATAGCTTCCCATTCAATGAGTGCTTTCTGTGCTTCTTTAGATAACATAAGAGCTACCCCTTCACTGTGGTGTGAACTTTCGTCTTCATGTCCTGAGGACAGCACCAATTCACCTGTGATGAGTTTCTTCCTGTCTACCCCCTTCCACTTTGTTTCACACATTCCCAGAACCTCGATTTTGTATTCCCTCATTTCTGCTGCTACTTGCGCCACTTTCCCGTTTACAGACAAGAATGAAATCTAATCTAATAGGCCCTCCCTCTTATAAAGGAAAAACAAGGAAAATCACAACAGAGGTAGTTAACCCAAAGAGATCAAAAATTAACAGTGGGAGTGGGGAATAGTCAGGACGGGTGAAGAATAAGTCCTTAATTTAACCTCAGATTAGTGAGAAATAACTAAAGAAAATTGGTATGTTAGTGGTAACATAAGAAATAAGTTTCTTTCTATCCGTTCACTCACTACACGCATACGGTGGCCTCTTTCAGATTTGCTTACCAAAATGTTGACGCAGCATACATTCCATGGAATTTAAACACTAACAGGTATTATGACTATTCAGTCAGATTCGTTGTCAATTGCAGCCCCAGACTATCCGGTTTGCTGACTGCTATTTCCCGGGAGTCGCTGAAATTGATTCGTTAGTATTTTTCCTGGATATTCCTCCTTTCACTGCAGGTATTAGCTTGGGATAAGTGTTTCTATTGTGGTAACACCGTCCTGGGAATTAATATGTTAATATATGGTTCCAGTGTGGTCTAGCCTCAGGTGGCTGTGACGCTCTCTGACGTGATGAAATGTTTAAACAGAAAGAATGTTACTCCTCGGCTGTTCTCTGAGGGAAATAGCCGAGTATGACCAGTGAGTTCTCTCGCGTATAATTCCGTGGTAAGAAACTTTACTGTCAGATGTTTAGAAAATAGTGATGTATATTCTTCCACAGCAGGCCAGTAATATATATATATATATATATATATATATATATATATATATATATATATATATATATATATATATATATACATATATATATATATATATATATATATAGAAAGATTTTCTGGTATATAGTTCTGTTCCAGTTATACTTTAAATTTTATTGTTAGTGTTCTGGTTTTTTACCACTCTCATGGATGGAGAAGGTGGACCGCACAGGGTCACAACAAACAGATTTCACAACAATGTCTGGATGTTTAAGAACATAAGACCGTAATACCGTAAGACCACTAGATCGCAAGGGCATGACCAGATTAGATGTAGAAAATAGATAAACATGTAATCATAATATAAATCCTATCCTAACACACTACGCGTTATGTAAGACCTGTTAATCACTCCGGTATTTAATTATATATATTTAAAAAAAACCCACGAGTGTCTAGTTTATCTTAACGGTTTTAACACGAGATATAAACACTAGTCGTTTATAAAATTACACATATATGAATAGAATTAAATGGTATTTCGTCAATTATCAATCGCCTAGCGGCTTATAATTATTTGAAGCATCTCTCACTGGGGAAATAGCGGGTAATTAAATTTACGTTTACAGCTGGAGAAATTTGCTATATGTTTATTTAATACGTTTCAATTAACACAAAATCCCCAGTGAAATATAATGAAACTTAAACACGTTAAAATATTTAAATGTTAATAATATTATTACCGCAAATAAGGAAACTGAAATTATCTCCACGTATTAAAGTATCCAATTTGTAATATGGCTCTTATAATAGCGAGCTAGAATGTTCAAGAAATCCTGTAGCAACTGATAACTGAGTTAGGGAGGCGAGGTATATATTTAGAAATGCCGTACTTTCCCTCCTATATGCGGAAATTCGCACCTAGGGCAAATTCTACGGTCAATTCCTGAATGAAAGATTTTTTACACACCTTTGCCGACGACATCGTCGTTCCAGCGGAGATTTCTTCCCCAGGTAGCGGGGTTCTCCGTCCGCTCATGTTACCTGGTGTTAATCAACAACAAAGGTTTTCAGATCTCGGCGAAATGCCGGACGTGTAATAAACTTCAAAACAATTCTACTTCCACGTTTTTGTTGTACAGTGGGCAGACGCCCTTGGCCCGCCCCCTTTTGAAGGAATGACAGTTATGAATCTAAATATCTGCTTTAGATAGCGCGTGAAAAGAAGACAGGTAGGCGTGGCTAACTAAAAGTAATGCGGATAGCGAGAGAGGCATGGCTTACACGTAACCAACGTACATGCTAATTAGGAAGCGAGGGAAACCCAGGTTGGACGATTTGCTTGCAAAAATAAATTAGGGGTGACTGTGGGAGTAAAGCGACTGATCGAGATGTTCGATTTTCATACCTCTGTCACAGCGTGTCACCTGACCCTGTACCATATTCCCAATAAGCTTCAATGGGCGTGTCACGTGACCCTGTAACATATTCCCAATAAGCCTCAATGGGCGTGCCACGTGACCCTGCACTTACCTTCGGGTATACCTATGTCAGTTTTATATGATGAGGTTGCTAATCCCATGTACAATTTCATATTAGCCCCCTCTTACGACATGCTTGAGGGAGCATACTCCATTCTTTCTATGTTCTCCTCAATGACTCCCGGGCCAACTAAACGTGGCTTTAATTTGGTTTTGGTGTTTTTTAAGTTGTTATCCTCCTGTGTCGAGACACTTTAATGTATACGTCCGTCATCGCCTAGACCAGCTGTTAGATGTTGATTCTTGTTGTTGATAATGCTAGCAAATATAGATGTTATTTATCAATTCTGACAGAATGACCTCCAGTGCGACCTTCAAGATTCAACTGTCCCTGAGAAGATCAAAGGATGATGGGCCAGTGTTCAAAAAACAAGATGGTGGACGATTTAAAACCAATGTTACAGTCAAGCTCAACGCCAATACTAAATATTCTATCTTTGTTACCACGCGGCCCGCACGTGCTATACGGTACCTTTATATGTGTGTGTGTGTGTGTGTGGGGGGGGGGGGGTCTATGCATATATCCTGCATCTTTGTGAATGCATGTTGCATCTAAGACTTTATACGTGCATTGTTTGTAGAGATATCCGAGTTTGTGTGTGTATGCTTGTGTAATGGTGTATATGCTTATATTTTGTACTATGTAAACTGTATAACAAAATGCTTTTCTGTTACGTTTTTTTTTTTTCTGAAATAAAATCAACAACTCCAACAATTTCTATCAACCATCTGTAAACTTTAGAATCCTGTTTCTCACCCTGTGTGCTTTCAACATTCGCCCGAGAGGGTGATGAATGATAAATGGGCGATAAAAGGGCGTTTGACAAGCTCAAAAATCCCGTCATTGCAACTAATACTTGAACAAACTTGAGAATGGAACTCATCTCTTTAAATCGGTTGCGTGGACTATGATACGGCAGTTGACAGTGTAGACAGAGGGTCACTTTGGAAACTGATGGGGCATTATGGAGTTCCTATGAAATATTTAACTTAATAGTAAAAACACATGCAGACATGACATACATAATTCTTTGTTAAGGTCAGCTTAGAACCGTTTGAGATAAGAATTGGAGTGCGGCAGGGTTGCCTCTTGTCACAATTTCCATTCTTCCTGGCTATAGATTGAGTTATGTAAACAACGACACCAACAGAAATGGAATTTATTGGACTCTGCCAAAAAAGCTTGACGACCTAAATGGTGATTATAAGCTGTGCTGGGCGGAAGTGAGTGTAAGTGCTAGGGTTGTTCTGTGCTGTGAGTTCTTTGGGGTTCTGGTCTACGTATAAACTTGTCCCAATGTACAGAACAGTAATAATATGCAATATGTCATTGGTAATTTTATTAGACTGTAATATGATTCTAATTGTCAGAGAATTTGCTAATTTGTTGAATAAGTCAGACATATAACTTGATTTCTGCATCATTATACTTTTCTCATGTCCAGAACATATCCACTTATCAAAATATAGTTTTGTTAAGTATTTTAGCCTGTCCTGTTTTTCACCTGTGTGACTATGACTTGTATCAACAGTGGGAGAGGAGTAGGACGGGCGTGGACCCAGTTTTGTTTGTGTAACACACACCTCTCCCCTAGACGAATGAGTCGTCACGGGAATACTCCTGTATTATGACACTGTAGAATAAAAAAAATACAAAAACAAACAAATAGTAATACGTCTTACAAGGAGAAAGGACAAGAAAAAAACCTACGTTGCGGCCACTAGTCCTTCGTCAGGGACAGACAAACAAGAGACAGGAGTGGAAAGAAAGTAAGAATTAAGTGGAGAACATAAAACTATAAAAATAAGAGAAAAATACGAGAAAAATGCTCCCTCGTGGTGTCAAATGTTGGAGCCAAAATGTCTGCCAAAATCGGGAAAGTGGAAGTGGATAGTACATAAGAAGCAAAAAATAGGGACTGGAAAACACTGAGGAAAAAGTGATATTTAAAAGAAAAATAAAAAAAAAAAAATAAATGTATACTGAAGCACATTAAAAACGCACCACTATTATATATACTGATGCCGAGAAGCTGGAAAAAAATGTGGGAATGGATTTTCATCGTGTTTGTCATGAGGTAGAGAGCGAATGGCTGCTGGGATGGAAAGTGCATGATTCAACCCACGGGTTTGTGTACAGACTACATGAAAACAATGAAAGTTACACGTGCAACACGATTCCCAACAGCTATGACCCTGAAAATGTGTACGCGTTGTGGCAGTATACTCGGTATAAAAAGTCCGTTGAGACAAAACATCCAGTACATGTGCTTGAAATGCCACGACTATCTGAAAACGACCGCCCACGAGCCATTGGTATGTTGGAGACCGGAATGAGCTCGCGGGCCATTGCCAGAAGGATGAATTGCCACCACAGCACTATTGTACGTCTCAATGAACGTTACGGAACCACTGGCAGTGCCCGGGATAGACTTTGGAGTGGCCAACCACGAGTTACTACCCCTGCGCAAGATCGTCATATTGTGCTGAGTCACCTAAGGAATCGTTCTCTCCCGGCAAGTCAAACAGCATGAGCAATAGTGGGTAGACGTGGGCAAGTCTCTCGAATGACAATCATACGACGACTCAGAGATACAGGCCTTACTGCAAGACGACCTTATGTTGGGCCAAACTTGACTCACAGACATCGTCAGCAGTGCCTGCAATGTGCAGAGCAACATGTCAGATGGACTAGACTGCAGTGGAATGCTGTCCTATTCACAGACGAGAGCAGATTCAACATATCCTTTGCTGATGGACGTATGCGGATTTGCCGACGGTGTGGAGAGCGCTTTGCAGATTGCTGTGTTCGTCAGCACAACCGATTTGGAGGTGGCAAAGGTATAAATTAATGACCAGCATGGATTCATAGGAAAATGAATAAAGATTCCAAATATGTAAACTTGTAAACACTTACTTGTATATTTACATTTCGCACTCTGTTCATGGATTATACAGGTGGTGCGTTTTTAATGTGCTTCAGTATATATATATAAAATAAAAAATGTATAAATAAATAAAAAAAAATTATTTATTTAAAAAAATTATTATAATAATTTGAAACAAAAAAAAAATGTTCTTTCATAAAATATATATAAAAAATAAATAATAGAAAGTCATAATAAAACTGGGACTAGATAGATAAGGACGCCTCAGATAAAATAATGCTAGGTGTTCAAACCATGGGGTTTAAGGCAAATGTTATGACACTGAGGTATTGCTTTTACTTTGAGTATTTACTATACAACAATAGTGCGACATTACCGTAACAGTAGTTTGGCAATAACAATAGTGCGACATTACCGTAACAGTAGTTTGGCAATAACAATAGTGAGGCATTAACAATAGCTTAATATTAACAATAGTGAAGCATTAACAATAGTTTAATATTAACAATAGTGAGGCATTAACAATAGTTTAATATTAGCAGTAGTGAGGCATTAAAAATAGCCCGGTATTAACATTAGTGAGACATTAACAATAGCTTAATATTAACAATAATGAGGCATTAACAATAGTCTAGTATTAAGAATAGTGAGACATAAACAATAGCCTAGTATTAACAAAAGTGGGACTTAATATTAACAATAGTTAGGCATTAAAAATAGCCTAACATTAACAAGACAATCGAGAAAATCCTTGTCGTCAGTACGCACTATAAATTAAAATTTGGATTTGGTCAGTGGCGGACAATCTGGCACAAATATGCCTCTTTTCTGAGAAAACGTTCACAGGGTAACAAGGTTCTCAAGATTGAGCGAAACTTGAGAAAGAAGCTAACTGAAAAAATGAAGGCGACTTTATTCTGCTGTCATCTGAACTTAAAACTAGAAGAAAGAGGTACTGTCGATAGAATTTCTTCTTCTTCGTTCGCCCTGAAAAGGACGGTGGTTGCGTTGTGTCTGTTTACGCCAAAGCTGTGATATCTGCACCTTTCGGTCGACACATCCGACTTCTGCACGGCATTTTTTAGGACCGGGTTTGCCTTCCCATTCCGATCCACACTCGCTCAGCCAGACTGCACTGCTGCAGACTGTTTCCAGGACCACCACGTGGAGGTGGAGTGGGTCTTGACCAGCTCTGATTCGCTGGTCCTGACGCAGGCAGTCAAGCTATGAGTCGGTGACTGCGTTCTCTATTGCTGCGTCTTTGGGTCCCGTCGATAGAATTTAATATAAGACACTCATTAAAGTTGATAAAGAGCCAATGGCCTGTTAAATGTCGTTATTAATTCCAGATGTGGACCATCACGCGCAACTAGAGAGAAACGTGTTCTTATGTCAAATGAGTGATCCCAGACCGGTGTTGTCAAACTGAGCCTGATGTCAGGGCATGATGTCTGAGGCTGTGGCTGTCAAACTGAGCCTGATGTCAAGGCATGATGTCTGAAGCTGAGACTGTCAAACTGAGCCTGATGTCAAGGCATGATGTCTGAAGCTGAGACTGTCAAACTGAGCCTTATTCATTCTGGAAGATCAGTTTATAAGAAAGCCATTAGTTTACGCCAATTTAAATTGTTGGCGTTTGTTGTACAGGATCTGGCATGCTTTGCTAGAGAGACTGAATCAGAAACCTAAATGAAATGGTCTATTACAATGAACAAATGACCTAATGTAACCGATAGCCTTATTGTACGTTGAATCCGTCTACCTTGCTATAAATTGAAACACAACTTCCATTTCCGAAAAAAAATAATAGGCCAAGGCTTTAAATTCTAACTGAAAATATTAATTATATTACTAACATTTTGGGAGATTTAAAATATACTTAAAAACAGAAAATAATCGTTATTTCATATTTTGCAAATATCATATTTTTGAGAATACTGTTATGCAAGTTTAGGATCATTTTGATAATGGGACCTGCGACGACCGAAAGGTACTGGGCTATAAATAGAATACATAGTGTCTAATATTTTTATTTAATAACATTTTTATTTGTTTACTATTTTGTTGCTGTTTACTTCCTGGCCACGCCCTTCCTTGTCATTTATTCAATATTGTGTACGGGATAACTGAAACTTGTATCTAGTACACACATATATATGTGTGTCTGTGTGTGTGTGTGTGTGTATATATATATATATATGAATATAATTTTAAAATCTGCTTTTAGTTCTAATACTAATGGATATGAGAAGACAATATTAATTACTGTACTTGTCGCTTTCTTGCCGAAAACATGTGCGTGAAATTAGGTCAAAGGTAACAAATGTTCTCCATCATTGTTGTTGTGTAATTCTTCTCTACACATCATTACGAACTTTATAACAATTTTAAAAGAGAGACAGAGAGAGACACACACAGAGAGAGAGAGAGAGAATATTTTGCACTGTCAACACATTTTTTCTAGACAGTTGCTTGTGCGAGCTGTCACCAGCTCATGCGTGAATAAATCACTGATATTTGTGAATAAGTACAACGGGCTATTAATGGTTGAAACATGTGATACTGGCATGACCATGCTATCTTTCAGACCTAACTTATGTATGCCATCTGTCGGTTCAGGGTTCATAACACAACAGACAAGTTTTCTGTCTTTTGTGTGTAACCTATCTTTAAATACGTTTGTGTGTGTCTCTCTCTCTCCCTCCTCTCTCTGGCTGTCTATCTTTCTATCGGACAGTCCGTTTGTCTGTTTTATTCATCTGATCATCCTGTCTGTCTGATGTGTTTGCCAGTCCTGTGTGTCTATTTATCTTGTCGCTGTTTTTCATGTCTGTCTGACTTTCGTGTCTGTCCAGCTATCCGTCTTGTGTCTATATCTATTCACCTTTTCTCTCCGATTGTTAAGTAACTGTTTGACTTATCTATATATATTGTCTGTCTTGCCTGGCTATCTATTAAACTATCGTCTCTCCCCTTCTCATGTGATTTCTATCTACTTGCTTGTCTATCTTCCTTGTCTTCCCACATCACGTGTCCCTTTATCTTGTCATTAAATTGTCAGGAATAAGACGTACCATTTGTCATGAGAGTTATAAAGAGTGCACGACTGATGTCGTCACACCATTTACACTTAACTCGCTTTTGTAATGATGGTTTACGTAGCAAGGTTATTTTGCACGGTGACGTCATTAGCCTCGTGCACAACCTTCCTTAGTTGCCTTTGTTACTCCCCAGTACAGAAGTTCAGAATCTAGTCAGGCTCAGCTGTGACGGTCTCGTTCTCCTCAGGAAGTCAAACCGACCTGGTTCTCTCCGCCCCCCCCCCCTCCCCCTCCCATGCTACGTTGCAAAACTGTCCCGTATCTTCTCTCGCTGTCTCCTCCCCCCTCCCCCCCCCCCCCCCCCCCAACAAACTAATTCTACGTGTTTTCTAAACGTATTCCTGTATTTCTCATAATATGTCATAAGAACAAACAAACATGGACAGCTTCAACATCATCATCATTATCATTATCATCATCAACATCATCATCATCAACATCATCATTACTTCCCTTTTATCGCCTTATAGAGCATGTATCCACCACAACAACTAGCCTCCTGGCAGAAACCTGCACCAAACATTATAATAGAACTGTGTCACAAAACCCTTATAGAGCATGTATCTGTCACAACAACTGGTCTCTTAGCAGAAACCTGCACCAAACATTACAATAGAACTGTGTCACAAAACCCTTATAGAGCATGTATCTGTCACAACAACTGGTCTCTTAGCAGAAACCTGCACCAAACATTACAATAGAACTGTGTCACAAAACCCTTATAGAGCATGTATCTGTCACAACAACTGGTCTCTTAGCAGAAACCTGCACCAAACATTACAATAGAACTGTGTCACAAAACCCTTATAGAGCATGTATCTGTCACATTACAACTGTGTCTCTTTAGCAGTATCTGTCACAACCTGCACCAAACATTACAATAGAACTGTGTCACAAAACCCTTATAGAGCATGTATCTGTCACAACAACTGGTCTCTTAGCAGAAACCTGCACCAAACATTACAATAGAACTGTGTCACAAAACCCTTATAGAGCATGTATCTGTCACAACAACTGGTCTCTTAGCAGAAACCTGCACCAAACATTACAATAGAACTGTGTCACAAAACCCTTATAGAGCATGTATCTGTCACAACAACTGGTCTCTTAGCTAGCAGAAACCTGCACCAAACATTATAATAGAACTGTCACATGTACAACAACTGGTCTCCTAGCAGAAACCTGTAACAAACATTATAATAGAACTGTGTCACAAAACCCTGGGTCCTATAGAGCACCTGTATCTGTCACAAAACTTATAGAGGTAATCTGTCCTAGCAGAAACCTGCACCAAACATTACAATAGAACTGCAACGATGGTATCTGTAGTATTTTGATTGATATGAGGTTGCTATACTCACGCACAACCTCATATCATTGAGCTCTTACGAATGTTCATGAGTGAGCAATAGGCCTATTTTTTTTTTCTTCGCCTCCTGTGAGAACCTTGGGAAACTACACACGGTGGACAGCTTCATGCTAATTTGTTATTTAGTTTTCCCTTTAGAGTTGCCCATGTCAGGGGCATCATTACTCGCTTTTGAGCTATCTGTTGTAGGCCCCTGTTTTTAAACATTCTTCTGTAAAACCAAGTCTATATTGTCATAGCACTATCATTACTCGATTTTGAGCTATCTGTGGTAGGCCCCTGTTCTTAAACATTCTTCTGTAAAACCAAGTCTATATTGTCATAGCACTTTCATTACTCGCTTTTGAGCTATCTGTGGTAGGCCCCTGTTCTTAAACATTCTTCTGTAAAACCAAGTCTATATTGTCATAGCACTATCATTACTCGCTTTTGAGCTATCTGTGGTAGGCCCCTGTTCTTAAACATTCTTCTGTAAAACCAAGTCTATATTGTCATAGCACTATCATTACTCGCTTTTGAGCTATCTGTGGTAGGCTTCTGTTCTTAAACTTCTGTTCTTATTGTCATAGCATTCTTCTCGCTTTTGAGGCTATCTGTGGTAGGCCCCTGTTCTTAAACATCTGTATATATTGTCATAGCATTATCACTACGCTTTGAGGTATCATTACTTATCTATATTATCTATATCTGTGTTAGGCCCCTGTTCTTAAACATTCTTCTGTAAAACCAAGTCTATATTGTCATAGCACTACCATTACTCGCTTTTGAGCTATCTGTGGTAGGCTTCTGTTCTTAAACATTCTTCTGTAACACCATGTCTTTATTGCCACTATGAATATTCTTGTTTGTGTACTGATTATCCATAGCTCTCCTCCACACGTCCACATGGCTTCTGACCACAATCGTTTTTGAAGAAATACGGCCGGAAATTTGACTGAATAGCCTGAACGGCTCCTGTGATAAACCCTCTGTGGATGGGAAGGAGCGAAGCTCCTGACCGGGTTGGAAGGAAAGTCCTCAGGTTCCCCAGCCTCGCAATGACATGTCATTGGGCCGAAGGGCTGAAAGCCCAAGTGCTGCTGGTTAAGGAAAAAAAAAAAAAATAAAAAAAATAAAACATAGAAAAACTCTCTTTCTTACTTACACTGACAAAGATTTGCTCTAAATAATTATTTCATGTAATGGAAAGTTCTTTTATCATCTGGTTTTCGTCATTTCATCAGCAAGATCCCGATAATGTTTCTCTGTTTATTTTGTCCACATTTCAGACGAATACTGCTGAGGGCAGAAAAGCTGGACATTGACCGACAAAAGCCGCAGAGAAATGAAGACAACTGTTGTGTTTATCACGCTGATTGGTCAACAGTGGGTTTTGACGCCAGCAAGTGCAGTTCTAGAGTGTATCTACCCATCGTTATCGAGGTCAGCTTTTTTTTTGGAATCAAACCAAAGTCAATTATTCTAATGCTCCTTTGTTGAAATAATAGATATGGTGACGAATGGAATCCCTTGCTTACAGTGGGCGTGCGTTTGAAATCGATAGCTGCTTAGACGTATTCACGGGGAATGGTGATCAAGCTGAGCGCCCAACAATCTCATATACAGTTGGTGTGGGTAATGTTGTTGATTCAAAACATTAATAAAACCAAACCCAGAAGCCGCGTTTTTACAAATAACTGCATGATCGCACTCATCACTAATTCATATGTGTATACCACAACCATAGAAAATGTAAATGGTAAAATGTTGCTACACTGACAACCACAGAAAATGTAAACGGAGAACTGTTGTGTGTCTTCTAACTACACAAAATGTGTGTACATGTATGACGCCCCATTCCCACTTTTTTCCAAAAACCAGCGCACCACTTCTGAGCAATCATATGTCTAAGCTATAACACATTCTGGTGACTTTCCATGAACAGTATCATAAACGCTGCGGTTCTTCAGGCTTTCAGTAAGTTTTGTTCTGTATTTTAAAGTTTTCAAACTCTCAAAAAACATTTCATAAATATAATCCTGCTACATTTAACGGCGATGCAGAATCATTTGGCAGCGGTTGGATATATCTTTCACTCCCCCGCACTGGGTGGAAATAAACTCAGAACATATGCACTCTTGCCTTTTTCCAGATGGTCAGCTTGAAGTCCAAAATATCTTTGTTGTTTACTGTTTTTTTTAAATTGGCCTATATGCGGCTACACCCCTCGTGTGCCGACGGTCAAGATAATATGGGCCTAACACCATATTCCCAATATGCCTCAATGGGCGTGTAACGGGTTCCTTTACCTTTTTATATGCGGCTGGTATCACTTTAAAATTGTTATTTTGTTTGTCGTATTTCCTTTAGCTCTTAGTTCTCACTTTCTTTCCTTGGTTGTTTTTGTTTGTTTATCCTTAACGGAGACCTTGATTTGGTAACGTAGCCATTTCTTTGTCTTTTGTCTTAGTAACACATATGCTGCCTGTTTCCGTCATCCTCATCTCTCATATGTTGCTTTAAAGAGAGTATCAGATTCCTCTAGTCTCTACAAATCTCTTCCATTCCGCTGTTACATTCGCGAGTCCCTTCCAAACACTAGGATTAATTGAACATCTTTAATAATCTTACGTTCCCAAAGACATGGTGTAGTAAGTTCAAACTTTGACGGTTGAAATAAATAGTTTTAAATTATATTTACCTTTGCCCACATGGTGTTCCATAAGTTACTGTGTTGCCTGTACCAAAAGTTTAGACAGGACAAAATACTCACTTCTCCAAACAAATAAACGGTAAAATATATAAATCGTAAACCTTACTACTTCAAGAGACAACGACAACAAAATGGCCCACGTTACAATCACAGTGCCTTTGTCGGGGACAAACAAACTAAATACAGTAGAAGAAAGTGAGAAATAATCTAAATGCATAAAAAAATAAAACTTGGGGGAAAAAAAACCACCGAGCCGTAAATGGAAATCTTTGACGTCCCCACGGTATGTCTCAGTGAGAAATATCGCTAGGACACACAGTTGAAAGATTCAATAGGCTAAAAGACCCTCCAATCATCATCATCATCATGTGACGTATTCTTTCCAGAACGTTGTCTCCATTACAGCTGCTCTGAACGCATCACGATTCTGGGCAAGTCGACCTGCATCAGCCAAAGACAAGTTCAGACTCTCTGTGATGTCCTGGGTCCACCGTCGTCTAGGTCGACCCCTTCCCCTTTTTCCAGGGACCATGCCTTCCATCACTGTTTTTTCCAGGCTATTATGTCTTTTTATATGACCGAAAAATTTCAGCTTCCTTATTGCGATGGTATTTAGGAGCCAATGTTCCTGTACGTTTAGTGAGTGCAGTACTTCTCTGTTGGTCTTTTTTTCTGTCCAGGGTATTCTCAACATCCTTCTGTAGCATTTCTTTTCAATATATATATATATATATATATATATATATATATATATATATATATATATATATATATATATATATATATATATATATATATATATATATATATATATATACCGGTGTATCTGCTGTAGGCCTATTTTCCTACCAGTTTATAGTAAATTTATATTTACCCTCCAAGATTTAAACAGGCCAGATTTTGACTCGACTTAGCGAAGCAGGCTGCAGGTCAATTGTCATAGATTTTCGATAGGGGAATTAAGACCTGGGTTGGTCCCTTCTGTATAGACTAGAATAAGCGATAGCCACAGTGAGAGTTAGTGAAAAGGCGATGAATTCCACGAGTGAGATGATAGAATCGTGGTATAGAGGCTGTCTCTGAGAGCGGAAAATCTTCTCTCTCTCTCACCTATCTTCTACGACAGCTTTTAAAGTGTCAGACAGTCTAAACCACAGATATATTACATAAATCTCTATCTACTCACGGGCACGCACATACACGTGACGACTCTGACCTGCGTACCCTCATTCATTCAGCCATGGCCATGTGCTCACAGTTATACTCACAACTTTGCTTGCTGCCTCTGGGAACATAATAAATTCTAGGACCTTCACACAGACCCGAAAATGCAGTCATCGACCAAGAAATCCCCAGTTCCAAAAGACGTACTGAACTCTCTGTCTCAGGGAACGATTCCTTGGGTGTTCTAATTTTTCGAATGTCTGATTAAGTCACATAAAATTTTGTCCAGGCACGAAAGTTAGCAGAGCACAATGTCATTAGCTTTGGTTTCTAGAATTTAAGGAATGTCAGATCGGTGTCTACTTTCAGGAAGGTAATATATTTGGTCACCACAATACTAGTCAAAAACTCTGTCGGAATGTTAATGTTATTCTTGTAATTATTCTCGCCGCCAGGCAGAAAATTTACGTAGAGTTTATGAAAGGATTTAAGATCTGGCTCAAGGCCCCGTATTGATCATTACAGTCTTTGAAACCCGTTAGTGGGATATAGTATTTCTGTCTAACTCTGTTGGCATACGCACTGTCAGACCAGTGTTACTTGAGAAACCCACGTGGTTCAAAATAAGGACTGTCTATTTCTTCACAAGTATGAAACTCTTATTAAACGCCGGTAAAGTTCGGGTCACCCCAGTATTTCCTGAATAAAAGGAAAAGCACATATAAATCATTTACATATTATGTACTCAATATAACTTACATTTTAAACAGCAAGCCGACCGCTTGACTTATTATTTAAACTACCGGTGAAATAAGTTATATTTAAATCAATCATCAGGAATTAGGAATATCTGCGTATCCCGTCAATATTCACTGATGTCGCATCTAGCATTTATGAGTTAGTTATTAAAACAGTTTCGACTGAGTATTAGCCGTTAAATTAAATTCCTTATAGCTACTTGTTTAGTAAGCTAAAGATATAATTTATTTTGTATTTCCACTGTAACTCGTCGACAAACTATAAATTAAGCACTCTGGACACAGAACTAGTTTAAAATGAAATAGGCGATTAAACACTTTATCACTTCACAAAATACTAGAGATCTATTATATATAATATTTACCTCAAACACAGAAGTACTAAGAACTTAAACCACTTCGACCAAACTAAAGGCCATCTCTATTAACAGAGATTATTTAGAAATCGAACGAAGGCTAGTTCTGTCTTTACTGCGAAGTTACTGAGTGAAATGAAATAAAGTTTCAAACTTGGGTTAATATTTTAAACCAGACAAAGGAGGAACTATTATTTCGTAGAACGAAATGCTCTCCCCTTTCCGGCTTTAACGATACGTTTAACACCTAACATTTCGTAACTGCCACCTACTGACCAAGATGTACGCGTGTCAGTTTCAAATCCCAGACAGCCTGTCTCCAGTGCGGAGCGATTGTTCCCGCTACGCCGGGTTTTTCTAACGAAAAACCTCATGCGTTTCTGCAAACTGTAGACAGCTGTCTCGTTCCTGCACTGTGAGGATGCCGGGTTTGACACCTTACGCTAGTGTCAGGTGAAAAATGGTAGACCAAAAGTCTGCTCTTTAGTCTGGGTATGAAACATAATCACACCTTTCGTCTACTGACATCTATGTAATAGAATCCCTATTGCGATTATCCGTTTTGAGAAAAGAAACAGGTAAAGTATGCAAAATATATTTCGCAAACGAATGGATGCAAAATATACAGGAAAAAGGAAATAAAGAGAGATAACAAAATTACAGAATTCGGGTGAAAGAATAGGAAGACGCTATAGGCAATTTAATGATCAAAACCTACGTGACAGGACGTCCCCCCTTAAGATATGGAAGCACTCCATGTCTACGTTATGGAATTAAATTTCCTATAACCGTAGCTTCGGGGTGTCTGTCTTCTTCCCTCTTATCTTCCCCCTCCATCTCTCTGCAAGTCCTACTCATGAAGTCTGCTCCCCAAAGTTTCCTTCCTCTGGAATGTCTCCCATGCGCGCTTGAAGGAGCGTCGCCGCTTCTGACATTTTTGAAAGATTTCGTGTGATTGCGGTGGAATATCCCTGCCACTATCGTCATCTTCGTCAGCTTTGGCGATCGTCAGGAGATGGTCGGAGGTTGGCACTGGTCTTTCCAAGTATCTCTTTAACAGATTTAAATGGAAAACCTTCTCCTTTCCTTGAATAGAGATCTGGTAGTTAGCCTTAGAAATCTTTTTCCGGACGGTAAACGGCCCTTGCCATCCGATCTTCAGTTGGTTGTTCCCGGTAGGGAGTAACACCAAAACTTTCTCTCCTGCTTCCAATTCTCTTTCTTTCGCGACTTTCCTGTATCGGTTAGCGTGCTTTGTGCGTGCTCGCTTAAAGTTAGTCGTTGCTAGGTCCCACCCTAGTTTCAACCTTTCCTTTAAATCCGATACGTATTTACTGGCTCAGACAACTGTCTCATCAGCCTTCTGGTCTGTCAGCGACCAAAGTAAGGCTTCCAGCGGGCCCTTAATGGGTCTGCCGAATAGAAGCGTAGCTGGCGGAAATCCTGTGGAAGTATGAGGAGATTCTCTGTAGCCAAATAACGCGGCAGGAATACAAAGATCCCAATCTTCAGGTTTCACTTGTGCCAGTTTACTTAGCATCATGTTGAGGTTTCCATTTGCACGTTCCACGAGCCCATTTCCGGCCGGAGTATATGGCTTAGTGTGGATATGTTGGGTCCTCAAGATCTTAACGATCTCATCCATCAACAGGTTTCGGTATGGAGATCCGTTATCCGTCAACACTTGCTGCGGGAATCCCAACCGAGTGAAAATCTGCACTAGGGCTTCTGCGACATGCTTGGCATCTGCGCATGTTAGCGGGATAGCTTCTGCCCATAAAGTGCATGTATCTACTAAGGTCAGGATAAACCTGTTCCTTCTTTTAGTCCTTTCTAAGGGTCCTAAAATGTCGATCACAACCCGTTCGAATGGTGTTCCCACTATTGGCATTTCACCCAAAGAGACTGGGGGTGTCCGTTGCTTGGGTGGTACACGTTGGCACTGGGCACAGGATTTGACATATCTGATAATATCAGTATTTACTCCTGGCCACCAATAATGAGTGGTTATACGTTGGTTTGTGGCGTTCTGTCCCATATGTCCGCTGAAGGGAAGAGAGTGCCCCATTTCTAGGATTTGGCTTCTGTACTGTTTCGGTACTAGGAGCTGGTTGTAACCTTGGTCAGGCTTGTCCGTTCTGCGATAAAGTACGCCATCCTTAGAAAAAATGTCCCCGTGCTGTCTGGGTTCCTTAGCCATGGGCAGTTTCCTAAAGCAGGGTGCCAAAGTAGGGTCCTTGTATTGCGCTTCTTTAAGTTCCATGGGTAACAAATTAGGCGCAGGCTCCCGTTCCTTCTTGGTTTGCCCTCTTGTAGTTACTGCTGCAACAATCGGCTCTTCCGGTTTCCCAATACACACGTATCTCCCGCCAAGTATGACTGGGTAGATGGGATCATCCATAACAGCCGCTTTGATCACACCTCTGACAAAATCAGAGTGGATCTCCACCAATGCGATGGGAAGCGCTGTAGGTGCATCACTCTTACGAACTCCACAAAGTTGGACGGTCTCTGCTGTCTCTTGACCGGGTTTAACCAGGTGTCTGGCAACAATGCAATCATACGAAAGCCCCGTGTCAAATAAACAAGAAGTTTGAGAACCGTTCAAAATAACAGTACCTCGCGTTGAGGGTCTATCCCCAACAGGTTGGGAATCACTGTCAATAATTCCGCTTTGCGAGACTGTTAATAAGCATCCGATACGTTTTGGCTCGGTGTGCTCGGTCTGATCATATGTCCCGTGCTCAGGGGTTCTCCCTTTGCCACCTTGTCCTTTCTGGCTGCGCTGCCATGTAGGGCGGTCGGGTTGATCAGACTGTTTGGGGTGGTTGGGGTACTTGTTCTTGTAGAACTTGGATTTTTCAGGAGGGGGGTTTTGAGGTCCGCTTTCTCTGTGGTTATTCTGATTAGAAGCATGAGAAGGTTGATCTAGATTATTTTTCCGAAAAAGCTCCTCTGTCGGTTTCCGCTTTGTGGCCGGTAGTTCAGCCAGCGCATTATGGTAACGCTCAGACTTCTCCAAAATGTCTTCGAGCTTTTCTGCACCCTGCTCAGCT
Source organism: Oreohelix idahoensis (assembly GCA_024509875.1). Classification (NCBI taxonomy): domain Eukaryota; kingdom Metazoa; phylum Mollusca; class Gastropoda; order Stylommatophora; family Oreohelicidae; genus Oreohelix; species Oreohelix idahoensis. The sequence continues at coordinate 134,769 of JAMPIV010015213.1, forward strand.
AGAAATCTCCGGGTATCTGCAGACAATGTGTTCTTTATTTGTTCTGTTAAAACAAATTCCTCAAGACCTTCATAGGTAGAGGGGAGCTGCGAGAGCTCTAGGCACTTTGTCAGATATCCCTTCAAACGAGATGAGAACTGCTGAAAAGTTTCAGAATTCTCCTTCCAGCGCTCCAGTAACGCTTTCTTCAACACATCATAGTTGTCTTGTTGGCTGCTTTCTAATTTGGCGTAAACATCATACGCCGAACTTTTCAAAGCTTGAGAAAGCTTCACATTCCAACGCGACCTCTCTAAACCGTACAGAGTTGCAATTTTCTCAAATTTTTCTAGCCAAGTGTCAATCTTCTCATTTGGACAAGGGAAAGATTCTAGCGGAAAAGACATAGCAGTGAGATGAGTAGATTGAGTGTTAGAAGGATCAGTTAAGGAAGAATGAGGAGAAGACTCTCCATTGCTCGAGGTAGAGGCAGCACCACGACTTTGGAATTCTAGAGTTTTAAGAGCCAACTCATGCTGTCTCTCCTTCTCTCTTTCCTCCTGCTGTCTTTCCTTCTCTCTTTCCTCATGCTGTCTTTCCTTCTCTCTTTCCTCATGCTGTCTCTCCTTCTCTCTTTCGTTCGCCCTGCGAATTTCCATTTCCTCGTCCATCTTCTTCTGTTCTCTAGCTTCCGCTGCTTTCCTCTCCGCGTCATATCTCTCAAGTTCGTCTCTGACAAAAGCTTTCGCTTCCTCTCCTTCCAGTCCCTCCTCTCTCGCTTCGTCCCTGAGGAGTTGTCTAAGCTTTGCCCTCTCGGCCATATTATGTCAGTGACTGAGACTAGTGGAGAAATAAACTAGGAAAAAAGATACACTGGTTCCTACCACTTACGAGAAAAAAATTACCAAAAATCAAAAGATGATATATTTAACCCTGGGATACCTCCTCCAAAAATAAAAATCTAACTATCGCTTCTATTATCGGCAATAAAGCACCTAATGCAAAACACGACTACGCCAACTAAATGGTAGTTAAGATTACCCCCTGAAAAATAAGTAGCTACAGTGGAAAAGCAAATAATTATTGCAAAAATTTCGGAGAAAAAAAAAATCCCCTTAAATTTTAATCCACTATCAAGTTTACCCCTGAAGACAGTTAGGGTGAGGGAGGCAATTAATCTGGACAAATAGTCCGAAACGCGCTCCTTAGCTTAGTTCAAACACCTTCCTGCTTCAGAACCCTTGTGAATGTTATACACTCACAAAACTTTACCAGCGTTTAGTATTACAAAATAATTTATTAACATGTATTCCCACAAAATCAACCTGTAACTCAAATGTATATTATTCAAAATGCTGTGGGAAAAAAACTAATCAGTTTGTGTGGTCAGCACGCCCGTAAACAGATCGTTAGTCTAGGGGATAAATTATTTAAAGATATAACAACTCACAAGACATCACACTCTTACTCTATTCCAGAATAAAGAATCTTAAGTTCAAAATTCAGATAGACGAGTCCACATTTGTCGTACTCGTCTTCCTATTCTAAGTTCAAAAATCCGTCGGGCGAGACCACATTTGTCGTACTCGTCTTCCTATTCTAAGTTCAAAAATCCGTCGGGCGAGACCCCATTTGTCGTAGATTTTCGATAGGGGAATTAAGACCTGGGTTGGTCCCTTCTGTATAGACTAGAATAAGCGATAGCCACAGTGAGAGTTAGTGAAAAGGCGATGAATTCCACGAGTGAGATGATAGAATCGTGGTATAGAGGCTGTCTCTGAGAGCGGAAAATCTTCTCTCTCTCTCACCTATCTTCTACGACAGCTTTTAAAGTGTCAGACAGTCTAAACCACAGATATATTACATAAATCTCTATCTACTCACGGGCACGCACATACACGTGACGACAGTTAAACACACAGACGTGGGAAAACTATAACAATGATATATATATTTTAGAACGAGCTGACCAACACGTTTTTCTAAGTTTAAGAGAGATTTTAATTATCATTTAAAATCTTCTCACAACACCAAAGAAATACATCAAGGAAAAGCATATACAAATAGTCATAAAATTCAAGAAAATGCTACAAGGATGATAGCCCGTTAGAATCTTAACTCTAGGTTTAGCCCACAGCCCCGTTAAGAGAACAGATGATGGCCCAAAGAGTTATAGATATATAGGGTTTGAGTCTAAGAGGTTTCTTTCTTTCTCGTAAATGTATGAACAGAGTTGGATAATCTGATTTAGCCTAAGAAAAAGAAACTCTAGCATTTGTAACAAATTCTGCAGATTAAAAAAAATATTAAGACAGCAAATGGGTGACAATATACAACGGTAACATAACACTCTGACCTGCGTACCCTCATTCATTCAGCCATGGCCATGTGCTCACAGTTATACTCACAACTTTGCTTGCTGCCTCTGGGAACATAATAAATTCTAGGACCTTCACACAGACCCGAAAATGCAGTCATCGACCAAGAAATCCCCAGTTCCAAAAGACGTACTGAACTCTCTGTCTCAGGGAACGATTCCTTGGGTGTTCTAATTTTTCGAATGTCTGATTAAGTCACATAAAATTTTGTCCAGGCACGAAAGTTAGCAGAGCACAATGTCATTAGCTTTGGTTTCTAGAATTTAAGGAATGTCAGATCGGTGTCTACTTTCAGGAAGGTAATATATTTGGTCACCACAATACTAGTCAAAAACTCTGTCGGAATGTTAATGTTATTCTTGTAATTATTCTCGCCGCCAGGCAGAAAATTTACGTAGAGTTTATGAAAGGATTTAAGATCTGGCTCAAGGCCCCGTATTGATCATTACAGTCTTTGAAACCCGTTAGTGGGATATAGTATTTCTGTCTAACTCTGTTGGCATACGCACTGTCAGACCAGTGTTACTTGAGAAACCCACGTGGTTCAAAATAAGGACTGTCTATTTCTTCACAAGTATGAAACTCTTATTAAACGCCGGTAAAGTTCGGGTCACCCCAGTATTTCCTGAATAAAAGGAAAAGCACATATAAATCATTTACATATTATGTACTCAATATAACTTACATTTTAAACAGCAAGCCGACCGCTTGACTTATTATTTAAACTACCGGTGAAATAAGTTATATTTAAATCAATCATCAGGAATTAGGAATATCTGCGTATCCCGTCAATATTCACTGATGTCGCATCTAGCATTTATGAGTTAGTTATTAAAACAGTTTCGACTGAGTATTAGCCGTTAAATTAAATTCCTTATAGCTACTTGTTTAGTAAGCTAAAGATATAATTTATTTTGTATTTCCACTGTAACTCGTCGACAAACTATAAATTAAGCACTCTGGACACAGAACTAGTTTAAAATGAAATAGGCGATTAAACACTTTATCACTTCACAAAATACTAGAGATCTATTATATATAATATTTACCTCAAACACAGAAGTACTAAGAACTTAAACCACTTCGACCAAACTAAAGGCCATCTCTATTAACAGAGATTATTTAGAAATCGAACGAAGGCTAGTTCTGTCTTTACTGCGAAGTTACTGAGTGAAATGAAATAAAGTTTCAAACTTGGGTTAATATTTTAAACCAGACAAAGGAGGAACTATTATTTCGTAGAACGAAATGCTCTCCCCTTTCCGGCTTTAACGATACGTTTAACACCTAACATTTCGTAACTGCCACCTACTGACCAAGATGTACGCGTGTCAGTTTCAAATCCCAGACAGCCTGTCTCCAGTGCGGAGCGATTGTTCCCGCTACGCCGGGTTTTTCTAACGAAAAACCTCATGCGTTTCTGCAAACTGTAGACAGCTGTCTCGTTCCTGCACTGTGAGGATGCCGGGTTTGACACCTTACGCTAGTGTCAGGTGAAAAATGGTAGACCAAAAGTCTGCTCTTTAGTCTGGGTATGAAACATAATCACACCTTTCGTCTACTGACATCTATGTAATAGAATCCCTATTGCGATTATCCGTTTTGAGAAAAGAAACAGGTAAAGTATGCAAAATATATTTCGCAAACGAATGGATGCAAAATATACAGGAAAAAGGAAATAAAGAGAGATAACAAAATTACAGAATTCGGGTGAAAGAATAGGAAGACGCTATAGGCAATTTAATGATCAGCCTAATTTTATTCAGTTTTCTTCCGCCATATTGCGTGAACAAGATGGCCGCGACCCACATCCGAAAAAAACAGGGCTTAAGTTTTTTTCCTGGCGTAACTTCTTGTAATTTATTCCGGCTCAGCAACTGTGCGTTGATTGGCTGGGGCAAATTTGTATCCCGACATAATGATTTAACAAAGTAGTGGGGTTACACACACTCGTTTCACGACAACGTCCATTATTTAATTGTTAAGTTTATTATAAATAGTGTTGTACTCTTTTACTCTGAGAAGTGTATAATATATTTATTTATTTGTTAACAACAAAGTCTCCTAGATTTTCAGTTTCTCTGTTAAAGTGAGTTTGTAGTTCACTTTGAAGATTCAGCATAAAGGCTTTCACAATGTTTGATACAGAATGAATAAGTTTTTGACAATCTGTCATTTTTTCATTCCACATTTCTTCTTGTTGGTTTTTATCTGTTCGTTTTTGCTCACTCCTTATGAGTTGTCTTTCTGACAACCCTTTTCAGTAAATCTTCATTCTCTTCTTTGAGTTCTGCTAATTTAGCCACATCTTTAGCTACTTCATGCTGTATTTTTCTCATGGTTTTTTAAGATTTCTTCTGCTTCTCTCACTGTATCTTCTGTTATCGATGATTTGACTATTTCACTTTCTTCTGGTAGATTGCTATCTTTTGTCAGTATTTTTTGGACTTTATTTTCCTTTTGGGTTATTTCCGCATTCTGGTTCTGACTGTGATTTCTCTTATAAAGAAATCACTCATCCCAACAAAAATGGTAACATCAGTAACCAACGATGTGTGAAGCAGAGCACAATCTTCCAACTTGGAACAGAACACACCAGACTCAAGAAACAAGTTAAACTCCTTCCATGAGCCTAGTTGCTGCATTTGCACGCATCCATATGAAACAGTTCAGCATGTGCTGTTCACTTGCCCAGGACTCCCCATAGAAAGCTTCTGCCGGGCTCTCCAACAAACACTGTTTACAGCAGTAGTACAGAACACATGTAAATTCTTCAACTTGGCGTTGGCTGCGACATAAGGACGAGCTCAACAACCTTAGTTCAACAGCAACAAAGCAAAAACAAGAACAAAAAACCACAAATCCATCACAAACAATTAGGGTCCGGTGTCTTATGATTGCAGTAAATTTTTAAATATTTACCACATCCACCCACTTATATAACTGATCAACCCTACTCATACAGCTGAGCGTAGTATAGTGAAGTGTCTATCACTTTACTCCCCTGCGTCAGTGTCTGCTATAGGAGTACCTCTATAGTTACCCACTTAAGTACGGTATTATAGTGTGTTATTAAATTTTAAAGGACACTTAAGTGTGCCATGAAGCAAAAAATGATGGAATATCATTTGGCGGACATAATATAAACAACTTAAGATATGCTGATGATACAGTCTTGATAACAAAAAGTGAAAATGAGCTGCAGGAAATGGTTGATACAATATTGATAGGAAGTGAAAATAAAGACTTCAGTCTTAATAACAAAAAGATAGAAGTAATGGTCGTCTCAAAGAAAATGGCTTCCACAGAATGCACTATCAAAGTAAATTGAACAGTTTTAAAAGAAGTCAGTAAATTCAAATACCTGGGCACAGTAATAACAGTGGATGGAAGATGCATCTCAGAAGTGAAGAGCAGAAAAGCTCAGGCAAAAGTAGCATTCTATAAAATGAAAAGTATTTTATGCAACAATTCTTTGTCATTGGAAGTAAGAAAAAGAGTTCTTCATTGTTATATAGAACCACACTTGACGTATGGGAGTGAGTCATGGACAATTAATAAACAAGTAGGGAAGCCACAGAGATGTGGTTTTACAGAAGAATGTTAAAAATACCATGGACAGCCAAAAAGAGTAATGAGGATGTCCTGGAAGAGGCCAATGCACAAAGGAAACTTATTTCACAAGTTAGAAAGAAGCAATCCACTTTTTTGGGGCATGTTATGAGAAGAGGAAAGTTGGAATATTTCGTCACAACAGGTAAGCTGGAATATATTGTCACAACAGGTAAGCTAGAATATATCGTCACAACAGGTAAGCTAGAATATATCGTCACAACAGGTAAGCTGGAATATATCGTCACAACAGGTAAGCTGGAATATATCGTCACAACAGGTAAGCTAGAATATATCGTCACAACAGGTAAGCTGGAATATATCATAACAACAAGTAAGCTGGAATATATCGTCACAACAGGTAAGCTAGAATATATCGTCACAACAGGTAAGCTAGAATATATCGTCACAACAGGTAAGCTGGAATATATCATAACAACAAGTAAGCTATAATATATCGTCACAACAGGTAAGCTAGAATATATCGTCACAACAGGTAAGTTAGAATATATCGTCACAACAGGTAAGCTGGAATATATCGTAACAATAGGTAAGCTAGAATATATCGTCACAACAGGCAAGCTGGAATATATCGTAACAACAGGTAAGCTAGAATATATCGTAACAACAGGTAAGCTAGAATATATCGTAACAACAGGTAAGCTGGAATATATCGTCACAACAGGTGAGCTGGAATATATCGTAACAACAGGTAAGCTGGAATATATCGTCACAACAGGTAAGCTGGAATATATCGTAACAACAGGTAAGCTAGAATATATCGTCACAACAGGTAAGCTGGAATATATCGTAACAACAGGTAAGATTGACGGAAAAAGAGACATGGGAAGACTTACTACTTACTTAGTCGTTCCTCTTCTACTGTAAGGTGTAGAGGGTTGGAAGAGAGAGCACCATTCTATCTTATCGGCTGTCTTCCTCCTGGCCTTGTTCCATTCTAGTCCTTGGTCCTTAAAAGACTGTCTAATGTTGTCCTCCCAGCGGACTCTGGGTCGTCCTGGAGGTCTGGATCCCTGGCTCTTAGTTTCCCATGCTTGTCGTGGTAGCCGATCTTCTCCCATTCTGCAGACATGACCAAACCACCTTAGTTGGAACTGTTCGACTTGGATCTGCAGGGGGTGGGATTTTAGGCCTTGACGTATCGTCTGGTTGCAGACCATGTCTCTTCTTGTTACTCCAACCACCTTCCTCAGATACCTCATTTCTGAGGTTTGGATATGGCTTTTGTGGTTGTAGTCACTGCCCATGACTCGCATCCATACGTCAAGTCTGTGACATAGGTGGAGCGTTATACAGCTGTCTTCGTCTTCTTACCAACTTCTCTTTTGCTGAGGAATCCTCGATTTATGGCTTGAAAAGTCTCCCAGCTGCTGCTCTTCGAGTAGCCAACTCTTCTTTGATGCCTTCCTTCCGGTCTATGACAGCTCCGAATTATTTATAATAATAGCCCCTTCAGTCATAACTGACTATGGGAATGCGCCCCTGAGGTGACAGCCCTCAGCTGCTTATTTTCCTGGTGCTCCTTTCGACGTTTTCTCCTCACCTCTGCTTCTTGTGTGAGCCTCTCTTCGCCCAATCTGAGGTGGCGCCGTAAATAGCATCGCCACTTAGTGCGATCGGCAGCTTCATCCTCCCATCTTGCTGGATCCATGTCCAGTGCCCTCATATCTCTCTTGCACACATCTTTGAACCTCAGCTGTGGTCGCCCAACTGTTCTCTTGCCATCTGCTAATTGTCCGTAGAAGATATCTTTTGGGATGCGACCATCTTCCATGCGGCGAACATGGCCAAGCCAGCGAAGTCTGCGCTGTCTAAGAAGTGTATACATACTTTGAAGGCCAGCACGTGACAACACCTCGACATTTGTCACTTTATCTTTCCACGAGATGCCGAGGATGCGGCGTAGACATCGCAAATGGAAGGTATTGAGCCCTCTTTCTTGCTTAGCATAGGTCGTCCAGGTCTCGCTGCCATATAGGAGTGTGCTGGTGACGCAGGCATTATATACCGCAGCTTTGGTCTTCATTGTGAGTTTAGAATTTCCCCAAACACGCGATGTGAGGCGGGCAAAGGTAGCTGCAGCTTTGCCAATGCGGCTGTCGATTTCTGTATCCAGTGAGAGTTTGCCATTGATGGTAGACCCTAGGTATGTGAAGTGGTGCACCACAGCCAATTCATAGTTATCGATAGTGATAACTGGTGCAGCACCCACATCCTGACTCAGCACATTCGTTTTCTTTAGACTTATTGTGAGGCCAAAGTCCTTGCATGCTTTAGTGAAGCGATTCATCAAGCTCTGAAGCTCCTGTTGGCTTTGAGTTCATCAGCGAACACCAAGTCTCTTATAGTGACCCTTCTGATTTTTGTTTTTGCCTTCAGCCTTGAAAGATTAAACAGACGGCCATCTGACCTAGTGTGAAGGCATATTCCTTCAGTTGCACCTCTGAATGCATGTTTCAAGAGTAAGGCAAAGAAGATTCTGAAGAGGGTCGGAGCCAGAACACAGCCTTGTTTAACACCACTTCGTATATCAAAGGGCTGTGACGTGCTTCCAGCATATTGGACTGTTCCCTTCATGCCGTCATGGAATGACTTTATCATTTCCAGCATTTTAGAAGGGCAGCCTATTTTCAGGAGGATTTTAAAGATTCCATCCCTACTAACCAGGTCGAATGCTTTTGTGAGGTCTATAAAGGCGATATATAATGGTCTTTTCTGCTCTCTTGATTTTTCCTGAAGCTGGCGGAGAGAGAAGATCATGTCTGTTGTTGATCTGCCAGCTCGGAATCCACACTGTGACTCTGGATATATGCGCTCAGCTAACTTGTGTAGTCGCATTAAGATGACTTTGGCAAAAACCTTACCAACAATACTAAGAAGAGAGATGCCTCTGTAGTTATTGCAATCACTTCTGTCTCCTTTATTTTTATACAGTGTTACAATCTTGGCATCTCGCATGTCTTGAGGAATAGTTGTCTCTTCCCAGCACTGGCACAGCATCCTATTAAGGGGATGTAATAGCGTGCTCTTACAGCATTTGATTAAATCAGGAGGGATCCCATCACTGCCCGGTGCTTTGCCAGAGGCCAAGCTATCAATGGCCTTGCTGAGTTCTTCTAATGTTGGTTCGGCATCCAGCTCCTCCATAGTTGGCAGACTGTTGACACCATCAAGGGCTGCAGGCGTAACGGTATTGTCTCTAGCGTAAAGCTCAGAGTAGTGCTCGACCTACCTCTCTATCTGCTTACCCTTATCGGTTAGCTTCTCTCCGCTGATGGTTTTTAGCGGTGCCGTCTTACTTTTATGGGGGCCAAGTGCTTTCTTTATACCGTCATACATTTGTCTAATGTTGCCTGTTTGCGCTGCGATCTGGATGCTCTCACTGAGCTGGACCCGTCAAACTTGACGGGTTTTTAATTATAGTGTGCTGTTTCCGTTCCCGGAAGAGCAGATAGAAGTACATTCTTAGATTGTTTTTGGTTTCTTTCTATTATACAGTGTAATCAAACTGTTCATGAACACCGTCATTTGAACGCTTTTCTTGATTGTAACTATTTTCGGGAGAGTATATATAATGGAAACAATACAATTTTTCAAAACGGTTGCATTCCTCAGCTGTGACCAACGTACACACGGCGAGAATTATGTTATTTTATATTCAATTTAAAAGTTCTTTGATGACAACATTTCGTGTGAAAGTGCGTGAATAGTTTTAAAAGAGTGTTCCCTGATAATAAGTGGTTTTAACAAAAACTTTCAAGTTTTCATGATTTGTACATCGGGTGAGGGCTCATACACACCAATTTTTACGCACTTTTTCTTTGTCGAGCGCTACTACTTGTAATTTCGTGAAAGAATAAAAAAATAAATAAAACCCAAAGTATTTGTTTTATATAACACCAACGCCGCGCAAGTTGCACACCGTGCGTTGCGCACTATTTTTTTCTCTGGCACTTCTTCTTCTTCGTACACTCTCAGACGTCCACTTGAATGTTCTCAAAGAAAGCAGTAGTCAGTTTGAGGCTATTTGAATCCCTGTAAAGCTTTTCCACGAAAGGAGCTGGCGTCGGCCATATGCACTTTCTCTGTACTACATATAAGGGGCAACTTTGAAGCAGATGTTCAGCAGTCATTTTATCAGTGCCACAGGTACACTGATCGGTAGTTCCTATCTTTAGCTTGTTGAATAGATGGTATCTCAATCTGTTGTGGCCAGTGCGGAGTCTGAAGATTACCACTTGTTCTCTTCTGTGGAGCTGGTAGTAAGCATCATTCTGTGTGTGCCCTGGATGGTCTACATTCCATTTGTTTCTGTATCTGATTCTGATAGAACTCTTTGCCTCCTCAAAAGTTATGCTTGCATCAGGCTGAGGTAGATGTGAACCTTCTTTTGCCATTCTGTCAGCCTCTTCATTGCCGGTGATGTTACAATGAGATGGGATCCGTTGGATCACAACACTTTTGAATCGTTGACAAAGTTTGTGGAGCACTATTCTGAGATCATCCAGGTCTGTATTATTTTGGCTTTTCAACGTTGCAATTACTGACTGTGCATCAGTAAAGAAAGCAATTTGCCTCTCTGCGCTTTCTTCTGTCAATATAACTTCTGCTGCAGTTTTCAAGGCCTCTGCCTCTGCTCTGAAGTTGCCGGAGAATCGTCCTGTCGCCACTGACCGCCTTTTTTTCTGCACCAGTGCTTAAGGTCAGAAAGACACCCCCACCTCCATTTTCTGTTGCATTTGTTGCTGATCCATCTGTGTCACACTGTTCATCACTGTTTTTTTTTTTTTTTTTTTTTTGCTTTTTCTTGTTGGTTTTTTTTTTTTTTTTTTTTTTTTTCTTTTTTTTTCCGTACGCCCCGCTAATACTCGAGGGCGAAATGTCAGGTTATTATTCATTTTTTTTTTTATGTCTAACCTGACATTGATTTTACGTGAGTATCCCTTTTTCTTGTACAAGACAATGCCATTCAGCAAATAATCTCCGATTTAGGTAACCCATTACAGCTGGGTTCGGCTCAGAGCTGCAATCCCTGGTCGACGACACTCCTTCAAATGTCCTCGCCAGGTCTCGAGTTAATCCAGTCCAAATCCCGGTCGACGAAAAATCCTCAAATGCCGTCGTCCGGGTTTGATCCTGAATCACCCGGTCGCCAGAGCGGTGTTGTAACCACTACGCTAGCGCGGCTCCCGTCTGGTTTAATTTTATTTCTTACTCTTCTCACGATAATTTGTAATAATATTATGGTCACATGACTCATAAGACTAATGATGCAATGTTCTTCACATTCCATGGCTCCAGGTTTCTTTGGCAAAGCTATGAATATGGATTTTAGCAGATCATCAGGTATTTGACCACTGTTGTAGATGTCATTTAAGAGTTTTGTTATTACTTCTACTCCAAATTCTCCCAAAGCTTCCATTTCCTCTACTGTTACATTATCTGGTCCAGGCGCTTCGTCTTTCATCATGTGGCACATGGCATCCTCTACCTCTGCTACAAGTATTGGAGGTCCTTCACAACCGTCCTGGTCGTTCAAATCTGGTCTTTCATCATCATACAGCGCCTTGATGTATTCTGTCCACCTTTCTATCATGTTCTCATGACCCATTAACAATGTTCCTTCTTTTGATTTCAAACAGCCAGTGACTGTTTGTGTCCTTCTGCCTGTTAACACATTTATTTGCTTGTACAAAGATTCTGTGTATTTTCTGGGCAGCACTTCAAGCTCTCCGCATTTCTGGTTTAGCCATGCTTCTTTTGCTGTTTTACATTTGTTTACTATTTCCTTATTTAGTCTGTCATATTCTTCGTTCTCTTGCTTCTTCTTCCTTCTTGCATCCATCAGTTGTAAAATGTCATCTGTCATCCACTTCTTCTTTGCAGTCCTCTTTACTTCTGGTACAATTTCTGTTGATGTTTGATGAATTGATTCCTTTAGTATTTCCCACTGTTCATCTATACTCTGTATTTTTTCGATTGCATTGTATCTATTCTGAATTGTAATGTTGTATCTTTCACTCATTTCCTTATCTGATTTAAGTAAGGCTAAGTTTAACTTGATGTTGCTTAAAGCTCGCTTCCAATCAATACCCTTTAGCTCCCCAAGGAGCATAGGCCTTCAACAGACACATGCCAAGTCTTCCTGTCCTGTGCCATCTGCTCAAGTTCTTTCCATCTTTTCCTCATCATTTTCACCTCTGTTTCCAGTTCTCTTCTCCATGTGTTTTTTGGTCTACCTCTGCCTCTCTTTCCCTGTGGATTCCAGAACAAGGACTGCCTTGTAATGCTATCAACAGGTTTCCTCAATGTGTGTCCTATCCATCGCCAGCGTCTTCTTCTCAACTCTTGTTCCACTGGCACTTGTCTGGTTCTTGTCATCAATTCCACATTTGTGACTTTGTCATACCATTTCAGTCCTTCTACGCAAGCACCCGTTTATAAAAGTCTGTAGCTTTTTGGTTGTTGTTTTTGTTGTTCTCCGTGTCTCAGAGCCATACAATAGGACTGACTTCACATTTGAGTTGAAGATTCTTATTTTCGTGTTGGACTCGATTTCTCTTGTTCTCCGTATGTTTCCCAATGCAATGAAAGCTCCTCTTGCTTTTTGTATTCTTATTTTGATATCACTGTCTGCCCCTCCAACTTTGTATATATTACTTCCAAGATATGTGTACGATTCTACATCTTTTAGTGGTGTTTCTTCAAGTTCAACCTTGTTATCATTTCTTGCATTTATTCTCATAATCTTTGTCTTTTCCCTGTGTATTTTCAGGCCCACTTGTTGTGACCTCTCATCGAGAATTTACTTTTCTCTTGCATCTGGTTATGGTTATGGGACAGAAGAGCCAAGTCATTTGCAAAATCCAGATCATCAAGCTGTTTAGTCAGATTCCACTGGATCCCATTTCTGTTCTGTGATGTCGATGTTTTCATAACCCAATCTATTGCTTGTAAGAACAGAAATGGAGACAAGAGGCATCCCTGTCTCACTCCCGTTCTAATCCTAAACGGTTCTGTAAGTTGTCCTTTATGAAGAACTCTAAGGAACCCGTTACACGCCCATTTAGGCATATTGGGAATATGGTGTTAGGCCCATATTATCTTGACCGTCGGCACACGAGGGGTGATGTGGTCGGCATCACGCCGGCCGCCTTAACCTTCCCAGAGTAGCTCTGGTACCCATTTGGGGCTGGGTCGACCCAGGAGCCGTTTGTGGCCTAAAAATTTTTCCGCCTCATCTGGGGATCGAACCATAGACCACTGCGCTAGGAAGCCAGTGCACTAACCACTATGCTACCGCGGCTCCATGAAGAACTCTGCATGTCATGTATTCATAGGTCTTCTTTATTAAGTTAATGATCTTTATGGGAACTCCATAATGCCTCATCAATTTCCAAAGCGATTCTCTGTCTACACTGTCAAATGCCTTTTCATAGTCCACGAATCCGATGTATAGCGGTGAATTCAATTCCAGATTTTGTTCAACTATTATTCTCAATGTGGCTATCTGGTCTGTACAGGATCTATTTTGTCGAAAACCTGCTTGTTCATCTCTCAGTTGCTTGTTTATGGACTCTTTTAATCTCTCCAGGATGATTCTGTTTAATACTTTTGCTGGCACTGATAGTAACATTATTCCTCTATAATTTGTGCACTCTTGTAAATTTCCCTTCTTAGGCAACTTGACCAGATAACCTTCCTTCCATTCTGCTGGTATTTCCTCTCTCTCTCCCAGACTTTGGCAAGTAGTTTGTATAATATCTCTGTAGAGGTATCAATATCTGTTTTGATGGCCTCTGCTGGAATGCAATCTGGACCAGCTGCTTTTCCATCTTTCAGAAGCTTTATGGCTTTCTTTATTTCTTCTTTACTTGGTCGTTCACAGCTGATTTGTAGCTCCTCTTCTGCTGGCTGGATGTCTGGGGGATTAGTTGGAGATGGTGTCGTAAAATTAACAGTGATACAACGTAAAAATATCTCCAAAGGATAAAATGTAGGGATAAAAAGAATGCGTAAGTTACTAGAAGGCATGATCGCCCACGCCGCGGGTCATCACCCGCCATGGAAATTAAATTGCTAGAACGGTTACCATTTGAACGGGATGAGAACGGCGGATCAAAAAGGAAAAAATATGACTGAAAAATTGCGTGAAACTAGCAAGGCTAAAAAGATGCAATTGGGGGGGGGGGGGGGAACGGAGGAAAAGTCACGTCCCCAAGTTGACACAAGGTAACGAAATCGACAAAAGGGACCATAGTTATTATACGCAACAGTCATTTTTTTGGACGTTTTTGCGATATTTTGTCCTTTATTTGAATGCAGCGGCAAACGTTTCACAGAATATTCTAGAAAATATTTCGAAAAAGACAACTAACCTTGAAAAGTAACTTTTTCTTAATAATGATGTTAGGAATATAAAACCTAGCTGGCCGGATGGCCCATTTTGAGCAGTGAAATAATATGCTTTTATTTATACAGACGGATAGATAATAATGAAGACATTGACAAAAGACTGTGTTGTTCACATCAGCGAAAGACTGCATTGAATCAAACATGTCACTAATTTGCACAAAAACCGCGACCTTGAGACTCAAGTGTCCAAATCTAGTTAGAATGAAAGACAGGGACATTGGTGGGAGCTGTGGCTAAAAATAACTTTAAAGACAAAATTTGTAGAGGGGACGGATAGGTTGGTTCAAAAACCAAGTACGTTTTTTTGTGAAAACGCAAGTAGAGACGGACGGACTAACAGATAAAAATCCATACTTGACTGAAGCATGACTGAAATGACTTTAGTGTAGGAAATTTGAATTTGAAAAACCACAAGGCATTGATTGGCCACAGACAATCATATTATTATCAGCGCTCAGACGCGCTTTTTTGCCATTCCTCAATAGTTGTCCAGTGATAGACACAGTAAATTTTAAGTGTGGTGATTTCCAATGAAGTAAATTGAAATAAGTTCAGGGACGCCATACTATAGCCAGCAGCTCAGCTGAGTTTTGCTAGCATTTCTGTGTTCTTTATTCATAATCTGGTAAGATTGAAATTATTTCTTTGTATATTTTAAATATTGTTTAATGTTTCGAGTGATTTGATACTGCCATATCGAAATCTAGCCTTACAACAAGTAAGGATTTGCTCTAGACCCCCCGCCCTAGTTCAGGGTCTAGGGGCAAACAATATATAAACTCCAGCAAGGATTAGGAAGGGGTGATTAAGTGTTGAGAACAGTGAACCATATCACCTATCCTATTTTATGGCAGGAAGCTAATAAACATATTTCGGAATGTGTAGTCTGGGAGAACTTATCCTATGTGAAACCAACTTGGTAAGATGTGCTGTATGGTCAGAGAGATCTGACCCGTCTATATGGTGTTGTTGTTGTGTGGTGTTGTGTCCAGAATTAATTTAGAGGATGGAATTCTGACACATAACTAATACTTTGATTGCAGAGCTGTGAGTTTTTTTATTTGGCACCAATGTGGTGTCAAATGTGTTGAATATTACAAGAGGGACCCGTGCAGTAACATTGTGTCAGAGCAGCCTATTATAGCCCCCAAGCACGGAGAGGTGGGGCCACCAGACTCTTGATATTTGCCCCCAAGCACGGAGAGGCGGGGCCACCAGATTCCAGCACCAGAACTACTCTTTCAAAGTTACGTAAGCAGGCTGGTCTGCTGGATTTACACCAACTTCATAGACATAGCACCCAAAGTGAATTACTACTAAAACATCCCATTTCCTTCCATCATTAATGGACAATGTTTGGTAGGCATAGACAGGGAGGGATGAAGCCACCCCAACAGCACATCTATTCATCGTTCTCCCAGGGAAAATAAAATTATGAACTGTAGAAATATTAACTAATCGTGAAAATTGTATACGTACACACCTTTTATTTATCATGCCATTTATTCATGCCATTCACTCATAAATTTCAAAATCTTTCATATGTTCTGGCCAAAATAAAACCTTGGTTCAGAACAAATAAATTTAAAAAAGATTTACTTTCTAAAATTTCACCAGCTGAATTTAGTTCATTGTGTTCTAAATTTTATTGATAATATTATATTATTTAATATCTGTGTGTGTGTGTGTTTGTATATGTCAATACAACACATTACATTCAGTACCCTAGATTTTAACGTAGCCACATTCATTAGAAAAAAAAGAAATGTGTGAGGTCGTATAGTGGTAGCAAGAAGGGTCTTCTGTACATTCACAGCTACACTTATTTCAGGAGCCTTCACAGCTGACCTCACGCATCACACTAGGTGATAACACAACCATACAAATACCATCAAAATCCACTACAGATGGTCTATTGAGAAGTTCCTCAAAATGTTCTGTCCATCTCTTCATTTGTTCTTGTATATTACTAAGCAACTTTCCATTCTTATCTTTTATGAGGCCATTTCCCTGTTAGCTTCTTTGTGTTGTTGTACATATCCCTCATATTTCCTTTGGCTGCAGCTTCCTCTGCTTCCCTTGCCAAATCATCAATATATTTCATCTTGTCTCTTTTGATGTTTCTTCTTACTTCTTTGTTTGCTTCTATGTACACTTCATGAGCCTTGGCTTTGGAGCTTCTGGTTTTGCTTCTGTTTAAATCTGCTTTCTTGTTTTTCCTGTCTTCTATCTTACTAATGGTTTCTGTTGTTATCCATGCTTTGTGCTGATGTTCTCTTTTTCTCAGTACTTCTCCACATGTCTCGTTCCATATATTTTTTACTTGTTGCCAGTGGTCTTCCGTATCTGTTTCATCTTCCAGCTGTTGGAGTACTTGGTATTTGTTGGATACTGTGATTGAAAATTGTTCTCTTATTTCCTGATTTCTTAGATATCCCACATTATACTGTTGTCTATAGCTATATGCTGTTGTAAATTTCTTGAGTTTTAGTTTTGTTTTAGGCAACAGAAGATGGTGGTCTGATACAACATCTGCTCCTCTACATACTTTCACATCATGCAATGATGACCTAAACTTCTTGCTTATGTATATGTGATCAATCTGATTCTCAGTTCTGTGGTCTGGTGATATCCATGTTGCTTTATGTATTCTTTTATGTGGAAATTTTATTTTAAGTTTTCCTGTTACTGGTACATGATCGCTGTTGCAGTCTGCTCCTGGCCTAGTTTTCACATATTTCAGTTACTAAAATCTCATCAACTTTTGCCATCCGAGGAAAAGAATCTTATCGAAGTGATCTGACGTTAAGGGCTCCCTGGCAGTCCGGGCTCTTGAAATGGGTGGCAACGGGTGTAGGAGTCATCCGAAAGATGTCATAAAAATGTTGACAAAAGCAGACTCCGACTTAGATAAATAAAGATGGACGTTTAAAAAAAAATATAAATGAGAGATGTCATTGGGAATTTAATACCGTACCCGATTCAACGTACTGTACATGCAACATAGTCAGCCTGGTTAAAACCAAAAAAAAAGAAGCTGTCACAGTGCGTACAATACACTCCCATTAATTTATGTTTATTAGTGCCGCCCACGGCTGGGGCTAAATTAAATGCGCTTGGAATCAGCATACGATGACATCACAGTAGACCAACAATTAGGAGTGCCTTACAGTACCACTTTTATACGCAGACAAATTCGCGACTTGTAAGGAAGTAGACAAGTCTGTGTGACTCAACAAATTTTAGTGATTATGCCCTTTGATAATTAATTTGTATAAGACACCTTTTATAAAAGAGTAATCTAACGTTACCTTTTATAATTACAAAATAGTGTCCCTTTTCTTTGTCTCCTCCCCCCCTCCCCCCCCCCCCTACTGGATGACATGAACAGAAAGACCCATACTACGAACCGCCACTGCTTGTATTAGCACAAAGCCCCAGTGTTGCGTGATAAATTCTCGCAACCTCGTTTTATTTCAATATCTATTTTATAACGCAAGGGCAACAACTGCTTGAAATTTATAGTCACTTTTCTCGGTAAGCATTTGTCTTCTCGCGTTGGTATCGAATGCAGTTAAGTTTGAGCTGTGGTCATTTTGCGCTGGACTGCGCATGACTTGTCTTGCTTCTTGGTCGATCGGTTTCCGCCCACCACTAGTGGAGTGAGCGATTTGGAATGGCGAAAGAGATGCCTCGTTGAAGAGGGGATCTCCGCTATTTTTTGTTCTGTCAGGGATGTGTAGTCCTCTTAATAGATATTTCGTTTATTCGAGATAATACCTCTAGTGTTTCCCACATGTCGGGAGGCGTGATATTTCTGTGTATTTCATGAAAGCAAGGTAAATTAACATTTTCATTAACTCTATCGATTTTTGGTCGTGAACGATTTCTGGCTCATAGCCTGTCTTCGAAAGTCGTCGTCACGAGATGTTTTCCTAGGGCTTCACATGTCGCTGTATTGTGCTGCATCGGTTGATGCAGGTCCCAAGGACTATTACTTGCTACTTGGTTACCTGAACTAGGTTTGAAAAACCTTTGTTATCTAGAGGATATTTTTGAGGACATTATTTATACTTCGGCAGACGTGTCTGTCTTGCTGAAGTCAGATTAAGGAGAGTGTACTGATCTCATACATCTGGTTATCTCCTGGCTGTTATAGAAAAGGATGGAGTTTTTTCACCTGACTACATTTACAGCACTATGAAATATAACATGCATCTGACTCATCATTGTAATGCTGTCTACCGTCTATTGCTGTATTGAATGTTGCTGTGATAATGACTGTTTGATGTGTCTACATATTCGCGTAACCATTTTGTCACTGTGGCGTCCACAATAAATAATGAAGAAAAACGTCAACGGCTGTTTCAAGAATCATTGACTTTATACGTCGTGAGTTTACTGACGTCCTATGTGGATTGCCCTGTTATTTTTGTATGAACATTGTTTTTTGACTGAACACATCTGCACACCACACAAAACCAGACATGCGGATACCATCCATCATCATATGGCATCACGCATCATTTGGTGGCCATAAGCTGGTTTGATTCTGGTACCAGCAAACACGGGGTCCCTTACCCACTTCATTTTCAACAAGAATTCATCAACATCCTTCAAGAAATTAACATTCTTCAAGACAGTCAACATCTTCAAAATTTTCAAAGTACTCGGCGTTGCCCGGTAAAAGTCAAAATTTCAATTTTTTGACGGAAACAAGAATTTGACAGTACCCGGCGTTGTTACATGTTGCCGGATAACTCGGACTGCTGTTATCTTTTACGCAAGTCAAGCAAGTTGCTGCTGTCAAGGTTCCAGTGCTGTCGTTTGTTGAGAAGGTCAAGTGCCGGTTGAAACGGGTTGTTTTCTGAAGAAGGCCAAGTACCGATTTCCATCAACTTACTTTTGGATTAGAAGGTCAAGTGCCGAAACAACTCAACACACAGTATGTCAGAAGCTCTTGTACCATCGTGTTAGCAGTGGAAGCAGTTCAGATGTGCCATCATCGTTGGAGCTTCGCTCTTTAGGACGTTGATTGACATCCGTTTTTTCTGCTGTTCTACGATTGGAAGCCTATAAGTTAAGTGGCCTGTTTGTATGTAAACTGTGCCCTTATACTTCTGCTGAGTCTTCTGTGTATCATCTCATTCTATATGTTATATGTTTATATGTTATTCGTATATTTATATGTTTATATTTCAGCGGGTTCTCGGTTGGGTGGTGTCTCCGTTAGATTATGCCACGTCATAGAGGTCGTCTATTGTGAGCGTTTTCTGTAAGGTTTGCAAATTTCCAATACTGGAATTTGCTAAGCGACTTCTGTTGCTATTTATGTTAGCTGTGATGACATGTTTTAATATTGTTTTCGTTATTATTTCGCATTCTTTAGTTTTGTTTTGATTGTTTGTATTTGTTAGCCTACTCTTGTCTATAATTTAGTTTCATACAACATTTTTGTTTATACACTGTGGTGTCATGTATTTTGTTTAATTCTATCGCAGATATCGTCACATTTTTTGTGATATTTCATTAATTTCTGCTTTATTTTTAGTTGATTTCTGCGAACGTTTTTGTATTGTTGCTGATCTTTGTTATTGTTTACATTGTTATTGTTTACATTGTTTGCATTGTTTACATTTTCAATGTTTACATTCTGCATGTGTTTACATAGTCATTGTTTACAGTTATAGTAATTAGTTAATGGGCTATGCTAATGCACTGTTACTACTACACTGATGATAAATGAATGATGAATAGTGTCGTGCACTATTGAATGAGAAGTGCACTTATGATCAAGAATTGATTGGTGATCTTTCATATACAAGTTCTTTGATTGGAGACTTGTTTCCCACAGAGACTGGGATAATATAAGGTGATGTGAATATACAAGTGCTTAATTAAGACTTGTTACACTTAGGTTTGAAATAAATTAGTTAATTATTTCAGGTTTTGGACTCATATGTTAGACAACATGTCTACATTTGAGCACTTTATTGAGCAGGGTAAATTGCTTGGGAAGACTGGTGATAAGTTAGAAGAATTTGCAACTGCTCGATATGATAAAGCAATGGAAGCTGAACAAAAGAAACTGCATATGGAAGCTGAACAAAAGAAACTGCAGATGCAGGTGGATGAAAAAAGATTCCAAATGGAAATGGAAAAACAAAAAAGGGAATCAGAAGCTGAGGAAAGAAAACTCCAGCTAGAGGCTGAAAATAAAAGACTTGAAAAAGAGGCTGAAAATAAAAGACTTGAAAAGAGGCTGAAAATAAAAGACTTGAAAAAGAGGCTGAAAATAAAAGACTTGAAAAAGAGGCTGAAAATAAAAGACTTCAAATAGAGGCTCAGGCTGAGGAGAGAAGATTACAGAGAGAATCTGATGAGAGGAAAGAGAAAGCAAAAATGGAACATGAAGAAAAGGTCTTAGCTTTAGAGTTGGAAAAATTGAAATTGATGAACATGAGTAATGGTAATGATTCAAACAAGGGTTCATCTTCTGGTAAGGCTAATAATGATACTTTTAAGATTAAGTTGCCAACTTTTAGTCCTTCCAGTGATGACATAATGTTCTATCTGGACAGATTTGAACAAGCATGTACAGCTCATAACATAGACAAAGCAAAATATGTTTATCAGTTATCAGGGATACTGACAGGTAAAGCTCTAAGTATATTGAATATGGTGGATGAACCTGACAAGAACAATTATGAGGTTGTCAGGGCCGCTTTGTTAAAGAAATATCAGCTTAACGAAGACGGCTATCGTCTACAATTTAAAAACATGTTACCTGAAAATGGAGTTGAATTCTCCGAGTTTATTGCAAGAATACGCATTACTTTCTCACGATGGGTTGAACTATCTTAGACGGAAAAAACTTATGAAGGACTTATGGACTTAATACTTAGAGACAAAGTCATGTCGTCTGTCAATGAGTCTTTCCTTGCTTTCCTTCATGAACGTAAACCTAAAACAATAAAAGAAATGGAAGATTTCTGGTGCCAATACGTAACTGCGCACCCACACATAACCATGGGTAACTCTAAGGTGAAAGAAGGTTTACCAGTTGCTTCGGCAGCTCCGTATGGTCAAAACTTTGCTCGTAGATCCCAACAAAATTTTGATAGAAAGAGTAGCGGTAATTTCTGTCAAAACATGGAAATCAATTTCATGGTGATTCTTCTTCGAAGAATTGGAGACAACCTGATAGTACACGTTACTATCACCCAAATAATTATCATGCATTTCAAAAGAATGATATGGTATATAGAGGTTATTCCCTCCCGAAAGAACCTCCAGAACCAAACAAACAAATAGTTTTGTCGCAATCATTGTGAACTTGATAGTAATCGGTAAAACTGGAATTCGAAACCAGGATAACAATTACATTAGCGACAAATAATAACTGCCAGAGATAATAAATAAATTTGATAACTTCAGAGGTAATAATAGTCGGGGTAGAACTCAACTCAACAATAAGAGATATCAGCAGGCTAATGCCTGTACCAACAGGAAAAGGAGGGAAGGCCGGTAATCAAGTTGGTTGATAGTAAAAAACTTTGAACGCTGTCACTGGTTCTGCTTTTGACTTTGAGAGAGCAAACAAATGCCCCCATTATGCTGTACTTTTTAATTTCGAACCGGGTACCAGAACTAACTTTTGAGTTGTGGTCACCCACATCCCCGCTCCTTTCTTCCTCGCGCGGCTGTTGCGCATTGAACGGGATGGGTTTCTTTAATCCCTACATAAGGGTCCTTGTTAATGATAACTCGCGGTCCCTCACTACTTTTCGATTTCCGGATGCACCCACTATTTGGTGTTAGACAATTCGCTTGTAGATCCATCTTGTGCCTACAGGAAGGGGATATTAAATGGTGTCATATATGGACGGGGGCGAGCGTTGTCTAGATAATTATCCCTACTGCTGTAAAATTTGCCATTGGCACTCTTTCGTTACTGGTGAGGTGCATGCCTGGTCTCTTACCTAATCCCGATTGCGGAACCTTATTATTGGTCGTATTCACGGAGTTAGGGAGTGTACCCCACAGCAAATGCTGCTTGGGAAGATTTAGAACATGCAAGCTACAAATGCAGTAGTTACAAGAGCACAAGCTCCTTACAAAACACCCGAAACTTCAACTGAAATAGGTGATACATGTAGTTGATAGCCAAGGATAAAGTTCACGTAGTAATTACTCGTGGACACTATCATAAAATTGCAAGAAGAAGATCCTTCTTTAAAAACATTCTTCGTTTTTGCGAAGAAAGGTGATCCGAATCAGGATACAAATAGAAAATCTTGGATAGCAATGAGAAACGGCGTACTTGTACGTATGGTACAAGATTCGACTACGTCGGCACATTCGCAAATTCTTGTTCCCAAGAGCATGAGGGTGCAAATATTACAACATGCTCTTGACTCGCAATGTGCTGGACATATGGGTTTTGCCCGTACGAAGTCGAGAGTCCTTGCGGCTTTCTTTTGGCCTTTTGTCAATAAGGACATTCGTATTTACTGCCGATCATGCAAGGTATGTCAGGAGGTCAAATCTAGAGGACCACGACATGCTGCGCCTATCCAGGCTGCTGACATTCCTATTCGGCCGTTTCAGAAAATGGCCATAGATATTATTGGTCCTTTTAAGGTCAAGTCGGCCAGAACACATCAGTTTATCCTTACATGTGTCGATATGTGCACACGTTGGCCAGAGGCTATTCCTCTTAAGAGCATATCTACTACAGATATCGCAGATGCTCTTTGGTTGAATATTTATCTCGCTGGGTTTCCCCAGAAGAAAATATTGGTCAGGACCATGGCACTCAACCCAGTATCTTACACTAATGTCACAGGTAAAATGTCTACCTTACATATTGAACGATCTCCTCAGTAAGTAAATCTACCATCCTAATGTCTAAAGGGTTAGTTGAGCGTCTGAAATAGTAACGCACAAGACTTTTGCTTGGTAAGGCATAACTGAAGATCATCCCTCAAGATTGGGACCAGGGTTTTTACCCGCTGCTCTCCTTGCCTATAGAGGAAGTCCCCTTAATGAACACACAGGATTTTGCCCTCTTTCTCCCGTCGAACTTTTCTTTGGCGCCGCGTCCACGCGGCCCTAATGTCTTTTAATTACACGATTCCTCATCAACTGCCGAGGATATTAGCGATGAAACTCCAATCCTCATTTGAGTATGTCCCATTGCTCTTACGACAAAAGAATCATTGAGGCATTGTAAAGCTAGCAACTGCTTCCACAGAAAATTGCTACAGATAAAGGCAAGGCAAGTTTGCCTAAACAAGAATAGATGTCTACGACAACTTTGTCCAGGTGACAAAGCATTCGTCCTACTCCCCAGTAGGGAAAATAGACTTCTTATTGCATGGAAAGGTCCGTATGCAATAGTCTCTCGGATTTCCGATGTTGACTCTGTGGTCGATATTGATGGAAAGCATAAAACTTTCCACATAAACATGCCTTTCGGAATTTCACGAACGACCGACTATTTGTTCGCCTATTTCCCTAGGCAAACGGAATGTTGCGCCTGCAACCTCCAACGGTCATTATTCATCCCTGTCTGTCATACAGGATGAGGAAGCTACCTTCTCTGATGTCAACCTTCCCCTTCCAGTGGTTCCATTACATTCCACGGAATCGTGGAAAAACGTTTCTGTTTCTCCTAATCTTTCTGGTGACGAACATCGACAAGTCTCGTCGATGTTACAAACATTTCAGGATGTTCTCACTGACATTCCTGGACACACAGATGTCATAGAACATTACATAATTCTTACCGACAATAATCCAATTAGGGTTAGGCCGTATCCTATTCCTATACACTTTCAGTCGCAAGTGGAAAAGGAATTGGATGAAATGATTCAATTAAATATAATTGAACCATCGACTTCACCATATTCTTCTTCCATGGTTAGTGTCCGGAAGCAGGATAAGAACATACGAATTTTCGTTGATTATCGCAAATTGAATCAGGTCACAAAGTTCGACGCTGAAACCGATTCCTTATGTTGGGAAGAATCGACTGATTAAGGAACTTTAGCGAATTCTAGATTTCTTTCACTTATACTGACTTTTCTAAAGGGTTATTGCAAGTGCCTTTTAAGCAGAGCATGGCCAAAACCTCCTTACTGCTTTTTCTACAACCTAGGGGTCCTATTTTCAAATGGAATGTTTATGCCCTTTTTGGTCTCAGGAACGCCCCCGCCACTTGTCCGTTTTCGCATGAATGCGTTCGATTTCCCTGTCACAAAAATTCGTTTCGGATGTCATCGCATACTTAGATGACATCTGTCTCTTCAGTGATACCTGGGAAGATCACTATTTAGGGTTATATGACTTACTGTCCACTCTACGTGAGAATAATTTGACAGCGAAACCTTCTAAAGCTTTTGTTGGTTTTGGTGAAATCTCTTTCCTGGGTCATCGTGTTGGTCATGGTCTCTTGAAGACAGAAGACCACAATACTTCCAAAATACTGAACATCTCTGTTCCTAAAACGAAGAAACAAGTTAGGAGTCTCTTAGGTTTAATTCAATTTTATGGGAGATTTATTCCAAGTTTATCTTCGATCATGGCCCCTCTATCAACATTGTTGAAGAAAGGTTCGCCTAATCTGGTCCGTTGGTCTGAAGAATGCCAATCTTCACTAGACCAAATCAAGAATATATTTTCTTCTCCTCCCATCTTAAGATTACCTACTCTTGATAGGACTTTTGTTCTTCGGAGGGATGCTTCATCCACTGGGATTGGAGCAGCACTGATGCAAGAATATGCAAATACTCTGCATCCTGTTATGTACATTTCTAGAAAACTAAATGCGGCAGAGAGGAACTACTCGGTTTTAGACCGTGAGTGTTTAGCGATGGTTTGGTCAATTCTAAAGCTACAAAGATTCCTCCTGGGCGCACATTTCATTCTAGAGACTGATCAGAAAGCTCTTACAGCTATTCAGACTACGAATTTGAAGAGTTCGAGATCCACTCGATATGCTATAGCTCTTCAACCTTTTCACTTCACGGTACGAGCTATCCGTGGTGCGGATAATGTGATGGCTGACATTTTGTCTAGATGCCCACATGACTCCAACTAATACTTCTGCCCTATATTCCTATATATTACAGAGTCATAACACCCCTATATTACTACACTAGATTAGCACATCTGTACTCACTTTATATGTACACACTATCGTGCTTTGTTGTCATCTTCTTCTGTTCGTTTTTTAAGATGATAGAGGAGGACTGAGTAGTTAATATAAGGGCCGTTAGTTTACTAAACAGCCACAATTATTAATAATGTATTGTACCTTATGAAGCATATTAGTTATTAATTAGCATTATATTGCTTGTACTTTCTCAGAATGTCATTGTTGAGCTGAGGACTTACCTTACGAGTTCTAGATTGTGTACTTACCCTCGGAATACCATAGCATATGTCCTGGATCGTCATGTAGTTTAACTTTACTATGTACTTATGTCATTACATGTCAAAGAATGTACTATTTAAATTTTCCTATCAGATTTGTACATCCATTTTTAAAGACAATATTATAGTATGCTGTTTAATGATGATTATAGTAACTTGCATACGTATATTGTGTTTACATGCTAACGTGATGTGTGTTGGTGACACCTCCCCGATGTGAATATTTTTTGAGACATATTTATTTTTCTGTTGAGGTATATCCTCACCAGACACTCTATAATTAGCCTATTGTTTGGCAATTTAGTTAATTATCAGCGCATAATTCGTGCGTTTTGAGCCGCTTATCGCATGCTCTTTGATATTGAAAAAAAAATATGTTCCACATTTTTTTTTATCGGGAGGAGGTGGTGATATGTTGCGTGATAAATTCTCGCAACATCGTTTGAACGATTTCTGGCTCATAGCCTGTCTTCGAAAGTCGTCGTCACGAGATGTTTTCCTAGCTCACATGTCGCTGTATTGTGCTGCATCGGTTGATGCAGGTCCCAAGGACTATTACTTGCTACTTGGTTACCTGAACTAGGTTTGAAAAACCTTTGTTATCTAGAGGATATTTTTGAGGACATTATTTATACTTCGGCAGACGTGTCTGTCTTGCTGAAGTCAGATTAAGGAGAGTGAACTGATCTCATACATCTGGTTATCTCCTGGCTGTTATAGAAAAGGATGGAGTTTTCCACCTGACTACATTTACAGCACTATGAAATATAACATGCATCTGACTCATCATTGTAATGCTGTCTACCGTCTATTGCTGTATTGAATGTTGCTGTGATAATGACTGTTTGATGTGTCTACATATTCGCGTAACCATTTTGTCACTGTGGCGTCCACAATAAATAATGAAGAAAAACGTCAACGGCTGTTACAAGAATCATTGACTTTATACGTCGTGAGTTTACTGACGTCCTATGTGGATTGCCCTGTTATTTTTGTATGAACATTGTTTTGACTGAACACATCTGCACACCACACAAAACCAGACATGCGGATACCATCCATCATCATATGGCATCACGCATCACCCAGCCATATTTCTAATAAAAATGTCTCTATTTATTATTCTTGTCGCCAGCTGGAGGACGGCGCCCGCGTGGAGACCAACCTTCAAGTAAAACTTTATCCTGAAACAGAGACCACTCACAGCAGATGGGGACAAGAATTTCACCTGCTAGATCTGGACTGCACGTGCAAACCTGGTCAGTCTGTCGTCATCCAGAAGGAGGAATATATTTAAACGTTTTCTTTCCACACAATATTTGTAATTATTTTATTTTTAATAAAGTTACTGTCTTATGTTGCGGCTTTGAAACCAAAATTATGTGACGGGTCCACCTTTACTAATGTTGTACCAATGATGTGTAGTGTCAGTTCCGCAGTTTAGTATTCTAGTCTTCGTTGTTACATAGATATGTTAGGCAAGGGAGATAATCTTGCTAAGGCACAAGAACAGTATAGTCCAAGTTGTGGCCACTGGATCTTCCGTCAGGGGCGGGAAAGAAGAAAACTACAGAGAGGGGACGGTAAACAAATCTAACTGCAGTCAAATGAAAAACAGAGATATGATATTCTCAAACAAGAAAAGAAAAAAAAAACCACAGCAACAAATTCTATGAATCCTGTGGCAGCGAGTTGTGACTAGATTTAGAAGAAAAACGCCGGCGTTTATGACTATATTGATTCACAGCTTACTTTATTTTCAGCATGTTTGTCATATGTTTGTTTGATTTTCTATCTTAGTTTACAAAGCTAGATTAGTCTGCAGTTATCTTTCTGTAACATGTAATTTCTTAGTTTATGAACTTAGATTAGTTTACCTGTGTCTTTCTATCAGTGGTGGCTCGTTCTTAGAAAACATGGGATTAATCCCAACCACAACTTAAACAAAAAAAAACCACTTTCATATTTTAAATATAATGTCTCTGTCGATATATTACAAACGTTGCAATTCTGCATTGAACCCTCCTTAAGTTCTCTCTCTATCTCTCTCTATCTCTCTCTCTCTCTCTTCCACCAACTCTCTCGCTGCTACTCTCTCCCATTCCCTGTGTTTTATTGCGCACTTTTCGGCCCTGATCCTTTCTAAACTATGGAAATAAAAGAAAACCATCCCCCAAAATACGATAGAATTGTTGGACGAAGTTCACGTTTGACAAATCAAGACATCACAACGATGGGCACAAAAATGCTGACGTGCGCAAGAGCATTGATAAATGAGGATAGACAACCCACACCCAAAGATACCTAGAGTTGCCTTCCTTCATACTAAGGACGCAGCTGTCTGGAAGTTAATAACTCGGCTCTTAGATTTAACCCTCATTTTTACAATGAACGAAGTAGATTTTTAAAAATACGTTCAGCACGATAATTTTCAAACAAAAATTAGAGATAATACATATGGGGACCAGGGCAGTCCAATGGCATGAATATAGGTGCGTGGGGCAGCGCTAAAGACAAAATTCTGCGCCAGCGGTTTCCAGTAATTGTACAATTCTTATAAACTAATTTTCTGTGTCAACGTATACCAATTAAATATGTTGCCTTGTTAGTGTAATCTTGACGACGACTGACCATTACAGTTTTTGCTGTGCCTGATATTGTCATCTTAAACCCTTGTTGTGTCACACGCCCCCGGGCGAGAATGAACACGTGTAACTGCAAAATTATTTATAGACATCCCCACCTACAAATACGCACCGGAGCCGCCACTGCTTTCTGTAACATATTTCTGTTTAGTTTAGGAAGTTAGATTAGTTTACCCTTATCCTGTGCTGTTTCTTTGATCCGGGTCATTGATGGAGATCATGAGGTCATAACGTGGGTCTGTGTTTCCTGTGCAATATTGTTTCCCTGAACTGATTTCTTTGATAATATTGTTTTTCAAAAAAATTATATCTACTGTCCGCTCACATTCTTAAAATGGATAGTAGATTTTCTGTCGTAACACCAGCTTGTGAAGTTATATCCTATTTTATATCATGTACTAATATCAGGCTGTAGCATTTATAACACAATTTACTCAGATTCTCTTTCATTGTTGGTATTATGTTTTTGACATACATTTTCTTGTATGTTTGTTAACTTGCTTGTTGCCTGCATGCATCGTTGCTTGCTCATGTATCAGCTTACTTGCCTTGCCGCACTGTGTCTGACAGATGGTCTGTACAGGCAGAAACGTTCGGCCTGTCTCCAGGAGAAGAAACAACAACCACAATCTGCCATCATTCTCATGTCTTTCCAGAAGATCAATGTTTGCCGTCCAATGTGCACAGACATTTTTTTAATTTCAAAACTATTATTGACATTTGAAGTGGCCATATTTGTTTCGTATACAGAAACCAGCAAGCAACAATTTAAAAAAAACAATGAATTAGTATGCAATAGAAAAAGTGGATGTTTGAAACAAGATTGAATACAGTGATATTATTCCTTTATTTATTACAATAGGTTATGTTTATTATGTGATGTGATTATGTGTCATTATATTTTCAAGATTTAATTCAGTTCATTTTTTCATAGATAGCTTATGATGTAATAGATAGATTCTGATGTAATAGATATATTATGATGTAATAGATAGATTACGATGAAGACTTCTCAATAATGTTATTATAATTTTATTTTCTTTGTATTTCCTTCCTTCCTTTTTCACTCCTTATAAAGCATGGGCCACTAACTGTGTCGCGTCGATACCAGAGGCCAGTACTAAAGCATTCAAATGCTCCTGCAGTTCAGGTTCCTGTAACAATGTGTCTTACATGGTCAAATTGTTAATCCCATGAGCAACCTTATCTTAGTCGTATCTTACGACTATTTGGAACAGTGGCCCTATTATTTCTTTGTTACAATGGAGACCCACAGGATCCACATGGGTCTGTTTGTTTATATCAAAGTTAAAATAATTTATAATGTTTGTTTATATCAAAGAGTTAAAATAATTTATAATGTTTGTTTTTATCAGAGTTAAAATAATTTATAATGTTTGTTTTTATCAAAGAGTTAAAATAATTTATAATGTTTGTTTATATCAAAGAGTTAAAATAATTTATAATGTTTGTTTTATAAAATAATTGTGAAGGTTTAATTACATTTCTTTTCAAAATATTTATAATCATTTTAATTATTTTTATGTAATGATAATGTTGACGTTTGGTACTATATTGTAGTGTGATGATTTTATTATATTTGTTGTGTTTTATGTTATAATGATTAAATTGTGCTTATTGCTGCATATAATATTCCTGTTTTTATTTATATGTTTACTCATACTTCACATTCTATTAACCACTTTTATTTAAGATCACCTGACCTTTGTATATTTGACGCTCAAAATCTCCGTGATCCGATCATCATAAAGAGCTGAAACCTTGCTTGCATAAAACAAGTAAACGTACATTTTAGGGATCCACTTTTATGACGGGTACCAAATATATTAAATATTCCATACATTTTATCGCATAGAATACAAGAAAATAGCTAGTTATCATCAATCAGTAGTTAATCATTCTTTCATAAACATTGAAATGAATGAACGATATTACAAATTACAGAATAATGATAACCGGCCTTTCATGTTTATTGTTTGCAATAGAATATGCGGAACATTTATTTATTTTAAAGTGCAGTTGCAATAAAAATAAAAGTGATTCCCTAAAACGTGTTTTTTTTTTCTTTACTTGTTCTGTCTAACAAGCTTTGTTGTGTCTTGTGAACTTTGAACAAACTTCCTCTCTGTTTCTCTGACAGCGATTGTCTTTAAAAACTGTAAAGTCTTGTTAACTAAGATTTAAAACCTCCTACATTGAGGTCAAAGTCTGAATCGTCACTTCAAGGCCTATCTAGCAATTCCGTAACTGCCAGGGCCCGTCAGCCATATTTGTAACTGTTAACGTTTTAATAACTATTTGGGAGCCACGCTAGTGTAATGGTTACCACACTGCACTGGCGATCGGGTATGTAACGGTACGTCTTACTTTGTGCGAGTACTTGTGTGCGCTCTCTCATTATTTAATCCACTCCGGCAGTATCACTTCTTTTTCTTCATTTTTCTCTCACCGATCATCGTTTTATTTGGCATAATTTTTGCCTTGTCATTCATTTTTACTCTCAACGTTGGATCAGTAGAGTTAAGTCTCTAACACTTCACTCCTGGACTGTTTGTGTTACGCCAGGTTTATTGACCCGGGCAGCGATAATATTTTATCACGTATTATCAGGCTGACCATCTTTTCAAAGCGACTGTGCCTGTTTATTCAAGCTTGCATTGTGCACGGTCTATGAATAGAACCCCAGATTGTGTGGCTAATCTGGCGGAGATCCGTCTAGCGAAACACAGGTGGTAATGCGTAATTTGTTTCCGCTTAGACCATCCCTATGTGTAATTATCTCAGATAATCTGTCTGGAAACTCAAGATTTGTAGACGTTACGCCTGGGACACATGGTCACAATATGGTGCGAGGCAGATAGGTGCAGCCGGAAGTCTTACGCAACGATATGACATCGCTGAAGAGGTCACGCATGGATATTAAATTTAATATTTTGAAACACGCGAGGGGATATTTTTAAAATGAAACACCCAACCAAGTGCTAGAGAGATTTGATTGGTTCGTTGTGAGGAGCTTAAATATACAATGTATTTTATTGGCACTCTAGTCGGAAGTGCAATCTGTGATTTGTACTAAGAATATAGTGTGATGAAAACACACAGATCACACACAGAGAGACTGCAGCGCACAAGTTATATCAGCGACTCATAAAAGCCGGAAAGAAAAAGGAGACATTGGACTTGGAAATTCCACAACTATAAGTAACAAATCGAGTATTGGGCAACTTTGGAATTCACAAATAAACCCGCATTTTTAATACGAGACTGGAAACTTAAAGAGGCCATAACTTTAATTAACAAGACTGGAATCCTAGGAATTTGATCACAAGTCATAGAGGAATTTAACAAATGTTGTCCCAGGCCTTCGCAGAACATCCGCCATCAGAGGAATTAACTCTAATTTCCCAGACCAAGTCATGGAGGAATTAAACAATAGTTTTCACAGGCCAAGGATTTTGCAGAACACCCGCCGTCAGAGGAATTAACTCTAATTTCCAGACCTAAGTGATTTCGAAGCTTCTAATACAGAGCTGTGTCCAGTCTAAATCTGTGCAAGGAGATTGTGTATTCCCAAAATTTTGGGGTAAATGTAAATAATTTATTTACTAATGTAAATTCTACAGGTTTCTTGCTAAATTGTTATATTCAAGGCTGGCAACCTCAACATATAAAATTGCATATGCATGAACCAGCACTGCAAGAGCTGGTGATTGTTTCGTGCGGGAAACCCGACAGCAGAGCGACACCAGACGCCGACGGTAGTAGTCTTCTTCTTCTTCTTGCGATCGCATCTTTGATGATTACACCGTCAGACGAGTTCTCATGATGAATTCGACTGTTGTTTGAAGTTCCTCTTTAACTCCATATAGCTTTGTGTTTAGTGTTGAGTCATTGGGCCAGTATATCTTTCTTAACTGGTCATACAGAGGACAGTCCTGTAGAACATGCTCAGCAGTTTGTTCGTTTAATCCACATGTGCACAGTGGTGAAGCAGACAATCGTAGCTTGTGCATGTGTTTATTCAGTTTGTTATGCCCTGTCCTGAGTCGAAAAATAGTTATCTGTCCCTGCCGGTCGAGAGTGTGATAGTCGTCTTTGGGTTGGTTCTGTTCTCTTCTGATAGTCTGGATAGCTCTTTTTTTCTCAAAGTATGTGACTTCATTATCTTCTTGTTCACATTCTCCTCCCTTTTTTGCAAGTTTATCTGCCTTTTCATTTCCGGGTACACCACAATGAGATGGTACCCACTGAAGTATGGTTCTCTTTTTGGCAGCTACCTTGTTTAGTTCATTTCTCAGATGCGGGAGTTTACCACCCTTGAGAGCTTGCAGGACAGACAGTGCATGTGTGAGGATGACTACCTGGTGGCAGTCAGAGTTGGTGTTATAAATCATATTTGCAGCTTGCTCTAGAGCTTGAACCTCAGCTGTATAGTTGGAACAGAATTTACCAGTGGGAATGTGCCTAGTCTCATAGTGGTTGTCAGGATATGAGATAAAGATACCGGCACCTCCATTCCTAACAGCATTAGTTGCTGATCCATCTGTATAGGCATGTATCCATGATTGATCGGGATAGCTTTCTTGGATCATACTCAATGTAGCAGTTCGTTTTTGCAGATCATTATACTCACATCCACTTGTGAGACCACTGACTGATGTATTAATTTGGAGGGCACTGCTGGCCTGCTCCCATGGTACAGGGTATAGGGTGGGCTTCAGTGGTGTTGTCTTCATGGATAGGTCTTCTTGATGCTGTCTTATAAGTCTTTTCCCCCGATGCACAAAGCTGCTACGCTTTAGACGTCCCAATGCCAGATCATCTAGTCTTGCCTTCATTGGGTGCATTGGCATACTGTTGTACTTTTCCATCTGGATCATGGTTTTTGTGTCTCTTCTATGGGACAATGTCTGTAATCCAGCAACCTTCTGCATCTCTGTTATTGGTGTAGTTTTCATGGCTCCTGTAATGAGCCTGAGAGCTTGATTTTGCACCTTGTCCAATGACTGCAGATGTGAGTTAGCAGCTGATGACCATGCTGCTGAGCTAAACTCTAAGTGTGGTCTTATTACTCCATTATAAATCTTCTTTAGATTTCGTTCATTTGCTCCCCAGTTGGTACCTGCTAATTTTCTGAGTATGCCTAGTCGTCTTCGGGCCTTTCCTTCTGCATTTTCAATATGCTTATTCCATGTAAGCCTTTGGTCAAATGTCACCCCAAGATAGGTGGGGTAGCTTTCTTCCTTGATCACGGTTGTCCCTAGGTGTATGTTAGCTGATTTGTCCTTGGGGGCGAGGGAGAACAGTGTTGTGGAGGTTTTGTCTGTGTTTATTGTGATAAGCCATTTCTCTGCCCATGACACTAGCATGTCTGCTGCCCGCTGCATTCTATAATTTGCTGTGGTGACGTTTTCATCAGCGCACCAGAGTACTAGGTCATCTGCATATAAGGCAGCTTTAACTCCTGCAGGGAGATCTTTTACCAGGTCATTGATGTAAACAAGGAAGAGTGTTGGGGAAATTACTCCTCCTTGAGGTACCCCCTGATGG
This sequence comes from Oreohelix idahoensis, assembly GCA_024509875.1. Classification (NCBI taxonomy): domain Eukaryota; kingdom Metazoa; phylum Mollusca; class Gastropoda; order Stylommatophora; family Oreohelicidae; genus Oreohelix; species Oreohelix idahoensis. The sequence continues at coordinate 168,829 of JAMPIV010015213.1, forward strand.
AGCAACACTTTTCTGCTCTGCAGACCGTCAAGAGTGACTCTAGTTCTCCTGTTATGCAAGTATGACTGGATCCATTTCATCATGTTGCCTTGGATTCCACTTCTCCTAAGTTTTGCAATAAGGCCATCTTTCCACACCTTGTCAAAGGCCTGCTTGAAGTCGACCCAGATCGTTAGGACCTTTTTCTTCTCCTGGAAGGCATCTTCTATTGCTTGAGACAAGTAAGTAACTTGGTCTTCTATACTGTAGCATTCTCTAAATCCAGCTTGTTCCGGCACCAGGATCTGCTCAGACTCTAAATACCATTTCAATCTGTGGTTGACTATTCGCTCCATAGTCTTCCCAACACAGCTTGTGAGACTGATTGGCCGGTAACTTGCAGCCTCGGTCTTACATTTCCCTTTCTTTAGTATGGGTATTGTGATGGCTTCTCTCCATACTTGGGGTACCGTTCCTTTCAACCAGCTGTGGTTGAATATCTCAAGCAGTTTTGTCTTTGCAGCTGAGCTCAGATTTACTAGCATTTCGTTGCTGATTTTGTCTGGGCCGGGTGACTTTTGAAACTTAAGCTTGGAAATAGCCTTCTGTAGTTCTCCTAGTGTGATGGGTTCCCTCATTGGGGCAGGAGTATCTGTCTGTCCCATGGTTGCCAGTATTTCTTTTCTTATCTCTCTCTGATGATCTATGTTAATGAGTAAGTTGCTTTCTGAACTGTATCTTCTAGCAAACAAGTCTGCAGCTTGTTTTCCTCTGAAAAGTTTGCCACCTTCATCCAATGTGATAGTCTGCCTAGGTGAGGAACGCTCTTCATTTAGAGACTTGACTAATCTCCAAAGTTTCCTGCCGTCTTTCTCAAGGTTCAGCGATGCCGTTTTAGTTCTCCAGCTTTTCCGTTTTTCTTCTAGCTTTGTTCTCTGAAACTCTGCTACAGCCTTTTTCCATTTGTTGTGAGTTTCAAGTGAAGGCTGAGACTCTGCGTCCTTTCTAGCCCTGTCCATAGCTTCCTGACGTTCTTGGAGTGTGCTGGACCAGTATGGTATGTAGTTACGCCGGCATCCTTTGGGAATGGTTTCTTTTGCAGCTTGTAGTATGCATCTGTTGAAGTCTTTTACCACTTCATTAATGTCTCTGTTCTGTACCTTGAGGGTAGACAGCAGCGTGTTCACCTGATGCCTGAATAAACCCCAGTTGGCTTTTTTGTAGTTCCATCTTGTAATGGCTGGGCCTGTACTGAGAGTTNCACTCTGGACAGTAAGAAAGATTGGGCGATGGTCGCTTCCCCCTAGTTGGTCTCCTACTTCTCTACTAATAGATCCAGCTATATCTGGTGTGGAGAAGGCAAGATCTGGTGTTGAAGTTGTGTGCCATCCTCTGGAGTAGAAGGTAGGAGTATCTGTGGCATTATTGACTAGGATTAGGGAGTGATCATCTTGCCAAGTTTCAACCTCTTCACCTCTGTGATCCAGATGGTTATAGCCCCAGCTCTGGGAGTGGCTATTAAAGTCTCCAACTGCTATAAAGTTGGTGGCTGGTACCTGTATAGAGCTGAGACTCAGGGGTTTGTTGTTCGGACAGTAATAGTTCAGGAGTTCTATTTCCATCTTGTCTACCTTTATCTGCAACAGCTGATATTCTGCTCCATCCATGAAGGTTTTCCTTTCGTGTGCAGGAATGTTATTCCTTACAAGAGTAAGTACTCCTCCTTCTCGTCTATCTTTTCTGTCGGATCTGAAGCATTGATATCCCCTTATTTTAAAGGTTTGATCTGCTTTCAAGTGAGTCTCTTGAATACAGCAAACACTGACTTGCTTCTCATACAAGATGTTTTCCAGCTCTGTCTTTTTGCTGTATCCAGCCTGCTTGCTGTTCACTCCCTCTGCATTCCAGTGCATCATGACAAGTGGCACTCTGGGTTTCTCTTTTTCTGTTTTGTTTTGGTCAGTAGTTCTCCTCCGCCGTCTGCTGACTCCACAAGACGGTCTAGAGGGTCCTCCAGTAGCTGAGGGTGGGCTCTGTCGAGGCTCAGAGCCCGGCACTGCACCTGCCTGGTGGAGCTCCACAGGGCGAGCACCAGTACGAGATTTATTTGACGGTGTACTCTCCATAGAAAAAAAAAGCGAGTTGCGTGATACTGTGGTTTCCGGTGCGCCTTCTGGCCCAGTATCTATGACTTTAGCACCTGTTCAATGGGAGAGTGGGCTCATCCCTAATCTGTTTATACAGCCAATTGAGGCAACGGTCGTCGTGGGCGTGTCTTCAGTGGGGAAGTTGTGGAGTCTTCCTGTCCATGTTCTTGCACATCCTAACACTGCCCGCAAGACATCGGAGGTTTGGAGAGTGGCCTTCTCTGCTTTTTTGAGCCGGGGTGGGCTCCCCGGGCAAGTCTCGATGGGGATCGGGACGTGTCCACGCGCCAGTGGGCCCAGCATCGGCCGCATCTGATGGAGGACTTGCTCTGCCAGATTTGATATGGATTTCCTACCGCCCCGGGTAGAAGCCAGAAGTGTACTGTGCCAGCTCTGGGGGAGATAAAGGGGGTGTTTCTGCGTCTCCTTGTGATACGTAGCCAAGGTAGGGCTCACAGTGCTCTTTCCCCGCCACCAAATTGCCTGCTGGTTACGCCGAGTTCTCCGAGATTCTAGGCATGTGACCAAGAGTTGAAGGCAATAGGATCGTCAAGTCCTGAGTCTCTGTGCCTGTACGATGGGTTCCGATCTTCATGGAGCAGTCCACACTCGTTCCCATTCCCAAGACTTTTTCAGTATCCATCTGGCTCCTTCCCACCCACAGAGGGCGTGTACGGTGTAGTGCACCGGTTTTATTATCGAGGTTTGCTCCTCTAGATCCGTTGTGTTTAGCCTGAGGATTCGCACCCTCAGTTACCAGGACTACCTCGAGGAGGGTGTGGCTCTTCACCACGCACAACGATCTTGGGGTATGAGAGGTTTTGCTAGGCCAAGAGACTAACACCGCAATGGTCGCTCCTTTCATGAACAAGAATTCACTAGGCCTAGGGTGAAGCAAGGGGGGAAACCCACTACCCACAACACCAGCACATCATACCCCCTGTCTGTAAAAGACTTTGCCCCACGGTAGCAGTGATGAGTAATGTGTGATGATCACCTCACATGTGCCTAAGGTGTAACATATTATCTTGCGAGATTTATGTACCTTTTTTCATTGTAATTCAGGCAAATCGTTATTCACACACTCCAGACGCAATTTCCTAGTTAACACCCAGAAGGATATTGGTGAATTTTCAGCATATTGCCTGAGTTACTGTGTGCTCGGGAATTGAATTCTTCTGAGATGTTAACATTGGTGGGTGGAGCGCATGTCAATGGGCCTGTTAGTTTGTGGCGAACAGATGTACTTAGCAGGCATTTGTTTCTTTCTATTTGTCTAAAGTTCGTGGTTACAAATCATCAGACGATTTGTGGTACTAACGCCGCTAGTGTGAGAGAAAAGCATCCACCCTAACCGCCCACACTGGAAGAGAGCGGAGACGGCTTTCGTCATCACAGAATTGATGAACCACAGCTGCAGGACTCCCTTATAAAAGTTAAGTGCTTGTAAAAAGGCTCCTGCAAAAACGACTTTCGATATTTCCTCACCCTAAATCTCAGTGAAGAGAAAATTTGATTCCAATTTAAAATTCACCAGCATTTTATTTATTTTAAACTGTTAATACTAATTGATGATTAAATTTGTTACCTGTTGTTTTAAAACTAAACAATCATAGTCCATTCAGTTTTTTTATATGTAAGGAAGCAAACGTATGAGCTAGATTCTTTTATATATATATATATATATATATATATATATATATATATATATATATATATATATATATATATATATATATATATATATATATATATATATACCTAGACATATATTTACCTCTAAACAGAGCTATACCTTATAAGAGGAATTTCGTTGGATTACATCACCTGGGGGCTTGAACGGGCTAAACCATTGCTTAAATCCTCACAAAAGGTGACGCACCAGATATAATGCGTTAACAATTGTTCAGCCCAATGCAACATTGTTCGTGACTTCTGGAAATATCTTGTGAAAGCTCCCTTAAGGTAGAAGTGTCATTAATCTTCTATCTACATCTCTGCCAAGAGTAATCTTGCGCGCAGGTAAGATACCTTGGAAGCCAATCTTAGATACTCTTGAGTTTTGGTCACTGTTGGACCACTACTGCAAAGCAGGGGAGGTAATCCGTGGCAGAGTGATCCAGGTTCAAGCCCGGGCGTGGCATTTGAATAAGTGTCGTCGACCGGGACTTGGACTGAATTAATTCGAGCCCTGGCGAAGACATTTGAAGGAGTGTCGTCGACCAGGGACTGGTGGCTCCTGAGCCGACCCAGCTCTAATGGGTACCCTCCGAAGACGGCGAGTATCTGCCTGAATGGCGAGTGGACACCTGTCAGTGTACAGGAAAAAAAGGGATACGTAAAAATCAGTCTCAGTTTAGATATACTAACCGGAGATCCTCGCCTCGAGTAATAGCGGGCATACGTTAAAAAATAAAAAAAACTATTCCACTTTGTCATAAAGTGCATTGATACATCGATAAAATCATTAATTATAGGTAAAAGTCAAAATAATATGAGTAGAAATAGAAATAGTAAAGTTGTAACGCGTCTTCTTTCCCCGCGCCAGTCATCGAATGGAGATAAGAACGTAGTGTGAAACCTTATTGCCGCGCTAGTGGTATTGGATTTTATAACTCGCCCGTCAAGCAATAAAAGAAAGATTAAAGAATAAAACAGGGGACCATAGAATAAAAGTTAAAAGCGAACACCTGCTATTGTCAAGCGTTAGATTCTTGGACTAGCTACCCAAGACGACAGTGCGAGACGATACAGTTAGCCTGTGTTCGGTAACGTGGCGCAAGCTTTGTAGAATTTAAAAATACCCCGCAAAACCCACTACTTTTTCGGACTATAGGCACACTGAGGAAATATATAAACACACAGACAGCGCTTTCGCTGCAAAAGAGTCCATTTTATGACGTAACAGACTAGTAGTTTCAGTTTTGGACAACGCGGGAGAGGAGAAAAGATGGCGTAATTTATATGATAGTGGAAATTGAAACGAACTCTGGAAAATATATGGACTTCTTTATTAATAGGTTTAGGATCATAAAACCTAGTTAGTTTGATGGCTTATCTTCTCCTGATAAATAATATGTTTAAAGATACAAAATCCCCCAGTAGATAAGAAAGTTATTGACAAAAGACTGTATTTGTTCGTGCAGACAAACGGACAGACTGGCGGTTTTGCATTCATTTTGCACTCACTAACGATTACAATTTTGAACGCGTTGTTGGAAATGAGACAAGCAAGCATGTATTCTGTTGGAGGAGGGGTAGACAAGGGGAGAGAAATTATGGGATGGCTTAACACAAAATATATTTTAGCAGTAGAAATCTAAGAAGGAGTGAGGAGAAAACTTGTTAGGTCCAAAAATCAAGTCTGTTTTTGCTTTTATTTTCAAAATTCAAATTGAAAAGCTTAGTCTTCCGATCTGATTGGCCAACGCATTTTATATTATGGAAAACTTAATTTGGTTTTTGCCATTTTGTAGAAAGTTGTCCCTGAAGCAGGTCGATGTGATCCTAGAAGTTTGACTTTTCTTTGTAACTAAAACTAGAAAGTATTTGTCATAGTCTAGCCAGCAGCAAAGCTGAATTTGTGCCATCCATCGCACCTGTGCTTATTTCATTGAATTCTGGTAAGAAGAATATCTATATTATTAATTAATATGTGCAAAGGCAAAAAGTGGGAAAGTGTATGACATGCCTAAAGAGACAGTTTGGGTATATCTATTTGATTTATGTTTGAATATTGCAATGTTGGAATTAAAAATTATTGTAGGACTAAAGTAAAATAGCAAGCCTCCGTGTTCGCTGAACACTATTGATTGCCTGAAGCGTTTATATTTTGTAATAGAAGAAAATTATATGCATATAAGGAGATGTACATACTCCTATTAAATTGTGGTGAAGAAGACTATGTAAAATGACAGTGGCGTATCTGCCATATGGACCTGAGGTGTGGTCACAATATGATGTGAGTTCAAAAAAAACTTAGGGGCTGGTGCACTTGTAATGCACACGAGGCTGAACCCCCATCATGTCATGTAGAGAGTTGAGGGGAAAATATAACAGATATGAAAAGGCCAGGGTGTCTTTTATGTTGCAGGGTTTTATTTCCTGTTTCCTGAAGTACGAGTGAAGACAGTAACGTCTCCAGTACAGCGTATTCTGTATAATAATTGTCAAGTGGAGCTCTGAGAGCTGATGTTCTTTACAGAGCCATATCAACGATTGAATCTTCACGAAGGAAATTTCAGGTTATGTGCCACAATCTGGGCAATCTGACACTTTATCTGGAGAAAACTGTTTCCCTACCCATTAACAGAAACTCTCGGGGAAATGATGACATAAACAGTCTCTCCAATAACGGACTCACATTATTAATTATTACTTAACAGCCTGTGAAACACCTTACGGAACATTTTACTATTAATAATAGTATTGTTGGACCAAGAGTCCTTATTTTCAGTTCACGTTTCAGTGTAACATACATTTTCTTCAGTTTTAAAAGACCTGTCCAAAAGAGATTGCAGGACCGGCACAATAAATTGTACAAAAAAATATTTCCAATTTGAAAACTAAACAACAGAGTTATTAAGATTCTATTACTGTGTTGTTTTGATGTACCATCATTTCATTGCATCCCCTAGACACATCAAACACCATACATTAGAAGTAATTTACAGCACCGTGTGAGATCTTGAGACGTAGCGTTAGGTCCCTTGAGAATTCATCTTCTTCAACCACTAGACTCAAGGTCTTACATAGCTTGACCTCACACGGTTAACACATCTAACTCTATCATTCTTATCTTTTACCATCATAACCTCTCCAGCAATTTACTTTGCTACACACTTTCAAAAAAGTGGTGGAACGCCTGGTGACCTCAGACAAGCTCTTAAGATACGAGAGAAGTCAGTACATAAGTCACAAATGGCTATAAAAAAAAATAATGAGATGCGAACTTGAAAACCATTTATTATTGCACTTACATTTCCCCTTTTTTTCTCAACATAATCTCCACCAACATTGATACACTTATCCCATCGCTCTATCAGTGCCTCAAAACCTGCAGCCTAGAAGTCTTTGATCTGCTGTCTCAGCCACATTCGTACCTCACATTCAACCTCTTCGTCATCCGCGAAACGTTTGCCGCCAAGATGAGTTTTTAGTGGACCAAACAGGTGGAAATCGCTCGAGGCTGTAAGGCGGATGTCCAAGAAGTTGCCGCCAAAGTTGTTCAATTTTCTCCTGAGTTAGTCGAGCCGTATGTGGTCTGGCATTGTCGTGATGGAGCAGTACTCCTCTAGCCAGTAGGCCTGGATGTTTTCTTCGAGTTGCATCCTGAAGCATCAACAGAACTTCACAGTACGATGCAGCATTCACATTCTCATCTTTCTTCTGGAAATGGGTTAACAGCACTCCTTGAGAATCCCAAAACACTGTAAGCATAACCTTCCCTGCTGATGGCGTAACCTTGAATTTCTTGGCAGAAGGTGAAGAAGGATGTTTCCATTGCATTGAAGCACGCTTTGATTCGGGTTGGTAGTGATGCACCCATGATTCGTTCCCAGTAACAATCCTGTTTAGCATGTCTTCTCCTTCATCTGCGTACCGATAGAGATGTTGCAAGGACAGGCCCATTCGGTTCATTTTGTGTTCCTCAGTCAGTTGTCTGGGCTCCCATCGTGAGCACACTTTCCGGAAATTCAAACGATCATGCATTATGCTGTAGGCTAAACCATGAGAACACCCTATTGCAGTTGCTACACTGTCTATCGTTACTCGCCTGTCAGCTCGAATTATCTCCCCCACCCGCCGCACAGATGCTTCTGTCGCAATCTGAAGAGGACGACCTGGTCGGTCTTCATCATCAATTTTTGAGCGTCATTGAGAAAATTTATCGATCCAGTTATGTACTGCTTTACGCGACAAACACTTCTCACGATAAACAGGAAACATTTCCTTATGAATATCCTTTGCAGGAAGTCCTTTTGCCCCCCCCCCCCCCCAAAAAAAAAAAAAACGCACAACAGCACACTGTTCTTCGGTCGTACAGTCCATGAGCACGGTCGCCATTTTTATCTGAGCTGCGCACGCGACACCTAGCGTCTGTTACCTAAAGTAATCATTACGCTGGATGGCATCATCTGGATGACATGAAAGATATGACATGATATGGTCTCATGATGACGATGATATGAGGACATGAGAGATGATGACATGAGAGATGATGATATGATATGATGATGATATGGTGATGAGAGATGATGATATGATGACATGAGACATGATGAATTGAGAGAAGAAGCCATGATAACATAAGAGATGATGACATGAGAGATGATTTGAGAGATGATGACAGTGTGACATGAGATGATGACGTGAGAGATGATGATATGATGACATGATGATATGAAATGATGACATGAGAGATACTGACATAATGATGTGATAATATGAGAGATGATGAAGTGATCATGTGATAATATTAGAGATGGTGATGTGATGACATGATGAATAGAGGAAATGATAGTGTGGTGCCATGAGAGATGATGATGCAGTGATGTGATGACATGAGAGATGATGTGATGATATCATAACATGAGAGATGATGATGTGATGACTCAGACATGATGACATGATGATGTGATGACATGAGGATATGTTGACATGAGAGATGCCATGATGATATGAGAGATGATGATGTGATGACATGAGAGATGATGACATGAAAGATGTGAAATGATGATATGGTCTCATAATGACATGAGAGATGAGGACATGAGAGATGATGGTATGATGACATGATGATATAGTGACATGATACGATGGTGATATGGTGAAATAAGAGATGATGAATAGATGACATGAGACATAATGATATGATGACATGAGAGAAGAAGCCATGATGACAGAAGAGATGATGATATGAGAGATGATTTGAGAGATGATGACATTGACATGAGAGATGATGATGTGAGAGATGATGATATGATGACATGAGAGATGATGACATGATGCTATAAGAGATGACGAGAGATGGTGACATGAGATGATGACATTATGACATATGATATGGTCACATGATGATGACATGATTAAATGAGGACATGTGAGATAATGACGTGAGAGATGATGACATAATGATATAGTGACATGATGATGATATGGTGACATTAGAGATGATGACATATTGATATGTTGACATGAGACATAATGATATGACAACATGAGAGAGGAAGCCATGATGACATAAGAGATGATGACATGAGAGATGATGACATGAGAGATTATGACATTGTGACAAGAGAGATGATGGCGTGAGAGATGATGGTATGATGACATGAGAGATGATGCCATAAGAGATGATGATATGAGAAATGGTGACAAGAGAGATTATGACATGAGAGATATGATGACATGACAGATGATGACATGAAAGATATGACACAATGATTTGGTCACATGATTGCATGATGATAACAAGATGATATGATGATGACATGAGATGATGATATGGTAACATTATGATATAGTGACATGATGGTATCATGGTGACATCAGAGATGACAATATGATGACATAAGACATAATGATATAACATGAGAAATGATGATATGATAACATGAGAGATTATAACATGATGACATGAGATGACATGAGATATGATGACATGAGAGATGATGGCATGATGAAATAAGAGATGATATTAGAGATGATGACATGGTGACATAAGAAATAGTGACATGAGATTTCATGAGAGATGATGACATGAGCAATGATGACATGAGATGATGATATGATGGAACGAGAGATTATGGCATGAGAGATGATGACATTGGATGATGATGACATGAGATAATAACATGATGACATGAGATATGATGACATTGTGACATGAGATGATGGCATGAGAGATGACAGCATAAGAGATAATGACATGTTGACATGAGAGATGATGACATGAGAGATAATGACATGAGAGATGATGACATAAGAGATGATAACATGAGAAATGATGGATGATATGGTGACATGAGAGATGATGACATGAGATGATAACATGAGAGATAATCAATGACATGGTGACATGAGAGATGATGATATGAGAGATGGTGACGTGAGAGATGATGACGAGATATAATGACATGATAATATGAGACATGATGATATAAGACATGATAATATGAAACATGATGATATGAGACATGATGAAATGAGACATGGTGATATGAGGCATGATGACATATGACATGATGATAGGAAATATGATGAAACGAGAGATGATGATATGAGTTGTAGACTTAGAAGTGATTGCGTCATTAATAGGCTAAACTGCCCATGGTGGACTTCCGGTGTCGTGTATTGCGGTTCGCACTAATGACCTGTCATCGAAACATCATTTTTTGGTGATGCGTAGATGGCAGGGAGGATAGTGTGATTCGCTTGCATGGCTAGGCGGGGTTGTCGCACGGAAGGTCCAGAGTTCAAATCCTGGGTAAGCCACTCATGTCTGTTGTTTTTCTGTTGTCTAGTGTTCTACTTCTTTATTTCCTGCGAGTGCCTGATAACATACCTTTATGTTTGTCTCATATTAATTTAATGATGATATGAGGCATGAAGATATGAGACATGATGATATGAGACATGTTGATATAAGGCATGATGATATTGTAAAAGGGAGTGCCGGTAATAAGAAATTAGGTCGGATGTAATTTTTATAACAATGACTTTTATGAGTGAAATTAACAGACTTATAAATTTATAATCAAAGGGCAATAATCCATAATACTTTGAAGTAAGGGATCAAGAATAGGATTGACGTCCCCTGATCAGTGTTTAGTACGGCCGACCTTGGCCGAGAATTAATATGTTAAAGTTTTTGTTTTGTTTTTCGGGGAAGTGAAGAGATATTGCACAGGAAATTAATATTTCGAGTGAACTGTTTTGTTCTAGAAGGTTCAGATATAGTTATCATTGTAAATCGTGGTTCAAAATTAAATCAGTCAGATTCGAGAACGCGTTAGCATAGGTTCAAAAATGGGCTCTCTCCCAAGTGTGTGTAAAGATAGTAATTTATAAGTGGCTGGCGTAATCGAGTTATTATCGAGTGATAAGCCCAAATGAGTTTGGGTTGCTTCTGTGGTGACAGAAAAGTCTATAACTATCATTCGGATGCTCGATCGCCTATATGTCACAAATGACAGTTTTGTGAGTTATTCTGAGGACATGAAGACAGTGTTGCCATTTCAGGAAATGTGTGTGTTTCAAAATGAACTATGTACGATGAACATTTAAGAGTCTATTACTGGTAGGCAACATAGTAGACCAGTTAACAGTCTAACGAGTAGTATATAAACTTGGGAAATCAGCAACCCTGGCGGTAGGCCAGTATTCTCTAAGATACACAAAGTAAAGACTGCAGAAAATTATGCTGAATAGAAGAAGAAATATAGCAGAACACTTTGAGAAGACAATGTTATCATAAGAAGAATTTAGAGGACAGAAGAATGTTGACAGCAGTAGTTTTCATGTCGTGACCACCATAACCAACAGTGACAGCTAGAAATATTGAAGCAGCAAGAGTGAATGAGAGAGCAAGACATTGTAGAAATAATGGATTTGAAAATTATTGCTGTACAAGTCTGCCAACCATAGGTGAAGGTTGGGCATATCATTTTTATCCAACTGTTGCTGATTTTCGTGTAAATAAACTTCAACATTAATGTTCACTGCTGTCAGCGTGAAGTATTTTCATCAGACTGTTGAATCATCAATCAAATGTCAGTTGTGCACTGTTGTAATCGTCTGGGAGAAAGAAATTAACTTAACATCATCAAACAAAAGCTGTCCACTGTTTAGGGAAATGATACGAACCCTATACGATCAACAATAAGCCAAAATAGAGAAGTAGGGAATAGTAGACAATCATCATCATCAGCTTATAAGTCAACGACCACAATATGAGGCATGATGATATGATGATGATATGAGGCATGATGATATGAGGCATGATGATGATATGAGGTATGATGATACGAGGGGCATTCAGAAAGTAATGCACCACATCGTTTTTCTCAGCTAACAATGAAGATAGAAGCATGAAATTTTGCAAACTTCAAATATGGCAAGTGCCAATTGTGTGCACCAAATTGCACCGCAACCGGCCAAATAATACGGCTGCCCTAAACCGTTGAAATGGAGCGTGTTAGCAACTTGCGTTATAAACAGCGAATTGTGATAGAATTTCTCGTTGCAGAGAAGGAAACTGTTGTGAATATTCACAAGCGTCTATGTGATGTGTATGTAAGTTTTGCAGTCGACAGGAGTACAGTCAGTCGCTGGGTTCAGAGAATCAAAGAATCAGGAAGTGGAGATACGGAGCTGCTTGATCGGCCGCGCTGTGGACGTCCTGCCACAGCCACCAACGCAGAAATGTTGAAATGCGCTGAGAGCATTATTCTTACTGGTAGGCAAATCACTACTCAACAATTGGCCTTACAGCTGTCAGTCAGCATTGGTAGTGCAAATGCAGTTATAAAAACTCTCGATTTTCTAAGGTTTGCGCAAGATGGGTTCCTCGAAGTCTCACAAGTGACCACCGATTGCAAAGGAAAGCAATTTTTTCTGAATTGTTGGAGCGTTTCAATGCTGATGGAGAGAACTTGTTGGCTAAGATCGTTACAGGTGACGAAACCTGGGCACATCATTTTGAACCTGAGACAAAAAGACAGTCAATGGAGTGGCATCATCCGCAATCACCAAGAAGAAAGAAATTCAAGACAATTCCTTCAGCTGGAAAGGTCATGATCACTGTCTTTTGGGACATTGAAGGTGTGATTCTTGTGGACGTTATGCCAAGAGGAGAGACAATCAATTTGCAAGCTTACATTAAGACATTGAAAAAACTCAATCAACGTTTTCGCAGAGTTCGGCCGCACAAGAATCCAGCAGACCTGCTTCTCCTTCACGACAATGCGCGCCCTCACACAAGTCTGGCAACACGGGAAGCAATCACCAAATTGGGTTGGACTGTACTACCCCATCCACCCTATAGTCCCGATTTGGCACCCTCTGATTTTCATGTATTTGGTCCACTTTAAAAATGCACTCCGTGGGACAAGGTTTGAAGATGATGAAGGAGTGATTCATGCAGCGAAGAAATGGCTACATGATCAAGACAAAATCTGGTACGGGCTAGGAATACATGCACTTGTTTCGCGCTGGCATAAAGCCGTACAAGTTGATGGGGATTATGTTGAATAATACCGATGTTTACATGACATATCCATGTATATTGTGTATAAATTTCATGCTTTTTGAATAAACAGCTCCTGAGAAAAACGATGTGGTGCATTACTTTCTGAACGCCCCTCGTATGAGACATGATGATATGAGACATGATGATATGATGATGATATGAGACATGATGATATGAGGCATGATGATATGAGGCATGGATGATATGATGATGATATGAGGCATGATGAAAAGAGGCATGATGATATGATGATGATATGAGGCTTGATGATATGATGATGATATGAGGCATGATGATATGATGATGATATGAGGCATGATGATATGAGACATGATGACATGAGACATGATGATATGAGGCATGATGATGAGGCATGATGATATGATGATGATATGAGGCATGATGATGTGAGACATGATGATATGAGGCATGTTGACATGAGTGTAGAAAACTGCACTCTGTTGTCTATGACTGTCAAAAATAAAGTGGTTGATAAGGGACATCCCTGCTGTACTCCTGTCTTCACCTTGAAAGTTAGGTTACTCAACCCAACACTGCATGTAAAGTTAGCATAGAGGCTTTTTATAATGGAAACAATGCAGCTAGGAATTCCATAAGACCTCAGTATTTCCCATAGGCTGTCCCTGTGTATGCTGTCAAAGCCTTGTCAAAATCAACAAAGTTAATGTATAAGCTGTCTCTGCCATTCTGAGCACTGCTCTATAATGTTCCTGAGGGTGAATATATGATCTGCGCATCTTCTGTTCTTTCTGAATCCCACTTGTTCTTTCCTCAGTTTATGGTCTACTACTTTTGAAATTCTCTGGATAATTATCCTGCCTAGTATTTTACTGGGAACTGAGAAGAGAGTAATTCCTCTCCAGTTGTTGCAGTCTGCAACGTCGCCCTTCTTGGGCAGTTTGACAATTATTCCTTTACTCCACTCTGTTGGTGTTGTCTCAGTTTCCCAGACTTGTGCAAATAGTGGTTCTTAGTTCTGCTGCTAGTTCAGGGTCTGTCTTAAATAACTCAGCATTTAAATTGTCGTGACCAAGAGCTTTTCCATTCTTTAACCCTTTAATAGCTGTGATGATATTTCTTCCCTTCGTGGAATGTCTGTATTTACGTCTAGATTATTTTCAGCCTCAGGAACATTCAGCTACATCACTGGTGGTTCCTTATTCAGTGTTTCTCTGAAGTGCTCTGCCCATCTTGTTTCCTGCCCCTGTGCTGTGGTGATTCAAAACCTCATAGCATCATGCTTCAGTCTACCCAGCTTAAATGGGTACCAGATTCTGTTTTTGAGTTAGGGAAGGCAAAGGCAGTGAGGAAGGGAAGCAGCCTCTATCTCATTTTCCTAAAACCTTTCACATTGTCAAAATATAATCCAGCTTTCTTCTTGTCATAATATGGCAGGTCTTATTCTGTCTTTGATCCTTATCTGCCAACTGTCAAAGCAGTCAGTGGCCATCACGCCTGGTGGCGTCTTGTAAGGCAGCAACAAACTGCCTCTTCTGCCTGTCTTGCAATATCGTCTAGGAATTTCCTTTTGTTGGCTCAGGTTTGACGTTTGACTTGCTTGTCCAGCTGACTGTACTGTTTGCTCTATATTTCCTTTTGTTGGCTCAGGTTTGACGTTTGACTTGCTTGTCCAGCTGACTGTACTGTTCGCTCTATATTTCCTTTTGTTGACTCAGGTTTGACGTTTGACTTGCTTGTCCAGCTGACTGTACTGTTTGCTCTATATTTCCTTTTGTTGGCTCAGGTTTGACGTTTGACTTGCTTGTCCAGCTGACTGTACTGTTCGCTCTATATTTCCTTTATCCTGGGGCATTTTGCTTCTATTTACTTTTGTTCTCATCACTATGATGTTTAATGTTTCTGGTGTTATCCAATCTTGTCTCTTCCTTTCCTGGAATCCCAAGCATGATTTGCTCCTTATATATTGTTGAAATGGTGTTGAATTTCTGGTCTTTTCATGGCTATAGGCAATTTGATATCATCAACCATAAAGGCTTTTCTGGTAAGGGGGTCTTTCAGTCTGATTATGTCATACTTTTTCTGTTTAGTTACAATTGATCCAGCAGTTCTGAGTTTCACTTTCAGTCTTGCAACTTCTAAGTCTGCACCTCTTCTTACTTACATATCTTGTAATGAATGCCTCCATCTACCATTAATCATAAAGTGGTCTATCTGGTTTCTGTCCTGGCCGTTGGGTGATTCCCAAGTTAATTTGTGAATTTCATTGTGTGGGAAAAGCGTTCCTCTACTGACCAGGTTGTTAATGCCGCAGAAGCTTATTAGTTTATCCCCATTCTCGTTTACTGTTCTGCTGCCACATTTCCCCATTACTCTTTCATTATAAGTATTGTGTGTTCCAGCTTTCGCACTGAGGTCTCCCATTACTATGATAAGATCATATCTAGGTGCAGTTTCCATTTCCTTTTGTAGCTGTTGATAGAATTCGTCCTTGATCTCATCACTGTCATTTGTTGGTGCATATCATTGTATTATTGTGGTGTTGGTGAATCTCCCTCTCAGTCTTGTTCTTATCAGTCTGTTGTTGATGAGTTTCCATTCCAGTAATGACCTTTCTATTCCTTTCTTTAGGATAATAGCTACACCTTCATTGTACTGTCCATCCTCTCTACCAGAGTAAAGTACTGTTTCTCCTGTTGCTGTTTTTATTCTCCCTGTCCCGGTTCATCAGCTCTCACTTATTCCCAGGATATATAATCTGTAGTTCCTCATCTCTGCTGTGATCTGCCTCAGTTTTCTTACCTCATTCATAGTTCTGATGTTCCAGAATCCAATTCTGGTTTCATGTTTTGTGATGAGGGTATCCATTTTCATGTTAATGGCTTCCTTTCGGCTTTCACCACTTTCAGTCATACGAGCCTCAGACTCTGGATGTCTGTCCCGCATCAAAGCTTTTTCATCTGTTGCTGTTTCCGTAATGTGATTGTTTTTTTACACAGACAGGGATGTCAGCCCTGTGCTAAAGCCCCCACCCTGGAGGACCAGGATGCCAGCTTTAGTCTGACCCCTCCCAGCGCAGACCTGTCAAGCTAAAGAAGGATGGTGGCTTCCTTCTAATGACTTCTTTCAGGATACATTCATTCCTCTTTTTAACTGTCCACTGTATTCTTCTGTAAAACCACATGTCTGTGGCCTCCAGAGTTTTTCCTATTTGCTTGCTAAATGCTCATGACTTACTATTGTATAATACGATTGGCTGTAAATAATGCTGAAGAACTTTTTCCTACTTTCACTGACAAAGAGTTGTTGCATATAGCACTTTTCATTTTACAAAACATTAATGCAAATACTAATTTTGTCTTCGATAAGTCATGTTACCAATACAGCAATAAGGTTTACCAGTAAACATTACAGTTTTGGTTTTAGACACTTGAGCATATCTGGCACTGACAGCGAAGAGTTGGTAACAATACTCACAGATGTACGTCATTTCTGTTTACTTCTACAGGGTGAATGAAAGTCATTTGCTGTTTTTAAATGTGTATATCCACCCACACACAACTGTATCTATTGGATAAACATGACACAAGTGTCACAACAAAGAGCGATAACTGCCATTTGACTAATAAATCTTATTTTTAATTGTTTGTTCCAGAAACAGAATAAAAAGAAAACTGTTAAATTAATGACCCATAAATGGATGTCGCAACAGTGAAATTTGCTGTCTGCTATAAAGTTGTATGTTGAGCTGTCCACTATAAAGTAGTATGTTGAACTGTCCACTATAAAGTTGTATGTTGAACTGCCAACTATAAAGTTGTATGTTGACCTGTCCACTATAAAGTTGTAGAACTGTCCACTATAAAGTTGTATGTTGAACTGTCCACTATAAAGTTGTATGTCAAGCTGATCTACAATGTTAATATGACTTATCATTTTATGTCATAAAATGACATTCAATTCTATTTATCTTGACATGTCGTCACACTAGTACTGCTTTATCCCATCTCTACTTCTGCTTGATTTGAGAAAAACTCATTCTAAGTTTTTGGGTTACTAGTTGAAAGGGAGATAACCATATTAACATATTATAATGATCCAAACTGTTCACTGTAAGATATAGTGTACAATGATAGATTAAACTTGGCCAAAAGTGGAGATGGAATATCTGTTGACATCAATTAGTTGCATAGCAGTGATATAGAGTACAATGATAGATTAAACTTGGCCAAAAATGGAGATGGAATATCTGTTGACATCAATTAGTTGCATAGAAGTGATGAAATAAAAACAGGAAATGACTTTTCTATCACCATATAGACATGGATGTCTTTTTTTTTTTTTCTTAAATTTTTGCTACTTCCCTTTGTGTAGCATGGCCCTTTCAACCATTTACCATATGCATGGACCTGTTGGTTATATCAGGACGTTTTTTTCATTTAGTGTTACTTTTTTTTAAATTTCTGTTTATTGTACGTCTGTACTGTATTATGCTTCACTATGGGCATACCAGATTTTAAAGAAAACAAATAAAAAATGTCAAATAAAAGACGAACTAAAAATACCAGTAAATAAAAAAACTACTCCGGCTCAGATTAGGAACTTGCTACTTTACAATCGAGGAACCCATCTGTGAAGAATGTTACGAAACTAATACCATTAAACACTTTTTGGTAGAATGCAAGAGATATGACCAACACAGACAAAATATAAAGGATTGCTGTACAAAGTGCAAAATAGAACTAAATATAGAAAATTTAATGGGTACCAAGTCCCCACAAGAAGTACAAAAACTAGTTAAACAATATATCACAAAAAACAAAAGCAACAATCTAAAAGATAACATAATATATACATACTCTGTGAGCAAACTCGTAGTTGTCTGACAACGCTAATAGTAGTAACAAAGCTATGTCACCAGAAAGGAATAAATAACACAACCCAGAAGAGAAATACATAGATAGACCCCAAATCAATATTAAAATCATGCCAGTATAGATACAAGTTTGCTTCTGAACAACACAAAGAACTAAACTCTTAACCAAAAAGTAAAAACATTGATGTCCTAGAGCTGTGCCAGTATTTCTATTTCTCCAGACCTATCATCCTCAGTGATCGTGCCTTTAAGATAGTTCAATCCTGGACTGTTCTACGGAAGTTAATTGTTATAATGATGATTTAACAAACAAGTGGGTAATCTATTTCTTCTATCACACAAACAGCAAGAGATGCACAGAAACACAAACAGCAGTAGAACAAAACAAACAACAACAATAAGAACAACAATAATAAGAGGACTATACATACTTGTCCAGAAAAGAAAATGAGAATAGATAATAAGACAGACAGAGAGACATAGAGATTTGATCAAGTACAAACTGACTCTTACATACAGCAGTTTTACTGTTCAGTGTCTATGTTTACTGCACAATGTTCATGTTTTACTAAAGGCAGAACCCAAATAAACAAGTAGGAAAAGCACTTATATGACCACCAGCTTTGCACAATGCTGCAGTATACCAGTGTGGAAGTGAACCTATGTCTGTGGAGCTAATTACACCTTTATTAACTCTTGAAATCGCCCACACACTTCCAGAGATTCCCCCCTGTGAAGAAACATGTTGAGAACCCAGCACTGCACACTAAGTTTGGATGAGTCATTTGTGCCCTGACGTCACTCTGGCTTTGATCTGGTTGACTGCATGCAGGAGGATCTCACTATGGACCCAATGATAGGCAGGGGGAGATAAGAAGTGGTTCTGTGTAGGGCGTGACAATTTCTTGGGAGAGCCCAGTATTTTAGCTCTGTATATTTGGAGACACCCGTGTGTTACCGGGGCCTGAAAGGGCAGTAAAGAATAGTAACACTGTTCCCTGCCAAGCATGTCGTAGAAAGCGACTAAGGAGGGTTGGGCATGGGGCCGGTTACCCCATCCTGTAAAAAATTTAAACCACAAAAAACTTCAACAAACATGGACAAGTCAATTAAAGAAAATAAAACACAGCCATCCAAGACAGGGGAAGGTCCTCTCGCAGGGAGGTGTATAATGCAACACAGAGAAAGCCAAAAGGAGTCTGTGTTGCTGACTAACCTTCTTTCTTCTAGAACTTCCAGATTTGGCACCTGGAATATTCGGACATTAAACGAACAAGGGAAAGTGGCACAAGTAGCAACAGAGATGAGGGAATATAAAATCGAGGTTCTGGGACTGTGTGAAACAAAGTGGAAGGGGGTAGACAAGAAGAAACTCATCACAGGTGAATTGGTGCTGTCCTCAGGACATGAAGATGAAAGTTCACATCACAGTGAAGGGGTAGCTCTTATGTTATCTAAAGAAGCACAGAAAGCACTCATTGAATAGGAAGCCGTTGGATCCAGAATAATAACAGCTTCTTTTAAAACAGCTAAAAAGAAAATAAATGTAAATGTCATCCAATGTTATGCACCAACTAATGACAAAGAAGAGTCTGTGAAAGAAGCATTTTATACTAGACTACAGGGAATTATGGAAAAAGTAAAAAGAAGAGACATCACAATTTTGATGGGTGACATGAATGCAAAGATAGGTACAGTCAACACTGGCTTTGAAGAAGTCATGGGAAAACAGGGGCTAGGAATAATGAATGAAAATGGGGAACTATTCTCAAACTTCTGTGCTTCAAATCAACTGGCTATAGGAGGAAGCATGTTTCCACATAAGAGAATACACAAGGCAACATGGATATCACCAGACCATAGAACAGAAAATCAGATTGATCATATATGCATAAACAAGAAGTTTAGATCATCATTGCAGGATGTAAAGGTATATAGAGGAGCAGATGTGGCATCAGACCACCACCTTCTGATAGCCAAAGTAAAAATGAAACTCAAGAGATATGCAGCAATGCAAAATTATAGACAACAATTTAATGTAGGACATCTAAGAAATCAAGAAACAAGAGACAAATTTGCGGTCACAATATCCAACAAATTCCAGGTGCTCCAACAGCTGGAAGATGCAGAGAATACAGAAGACCTATTGGCAGCAAATCAAAACGGTATGGAATGAGACATGTGAAGAAATACTGGGGAAAAGGGAAAGACAACAAAAAGCATGGATAACAACAGAAACCATCAATAAGATAAAAGACAGGAAAAACAAGAAAGCAGATTTAAACACAAGCAAAACCAGAAGTTCCAAAGCCAAGGCTCAAGAAGTGTACACAGAAGCAAACAAAGAAGTAAAAAGAAGTATCAAAAGAGCTGCAGCCAAAGGGAATATGAGAGAACTGTATAACAGCACAAAGAAGCTAAGGGGGAAATACAAGCAAACAAGTTGCCTCATAAAAGACAAGAATGGAAAACTGCTCAGCAATATACAAGAGCAAATGAAGAGGTGGACAGAATATTTTGAGGACCTACTCAATAGACCAGCTCCACAAAACCCCTCGGACATCCAGCCAGCAGAAGAAGAGCTACAAATTAACGGTGAAAGACCAATGAAGGAAGAAATAAAGAAAGCCATAAAGCTTCTAAGAGATGGAAAAGCGTCTGGACCTGATGGCATTCCAGCAGAGGCCATTAAAGCAGATATCGACACGGCTACGTGCGTCTTAAATATTACCATCATAAGGGTAAGGATTCTACCAGGGTTTCCGATACTGATGACATCTTTCGTCATTTTGGAAAACCTAAACTAGACTGGACTCCAGCTCCAGGAGCTTCTAGTGCTCTGGATTTATATATTGCCAATACTTTACATGACATTGACCAGCTCAATCTACGCCGTCTCTGTCGATCTAACCTCACGTCTTTTGAATGGCGGGCATTATCACGCCTTAAAAACCGTGATGATATTGTTCTCAAGCCGGCAGACAAAGGTGGTGCTGTGGTTGTTTGGCGTAAGGACTTAAATATTCACGAAGGAGTTACACAGCTAGGTAACACTACCTTTTACTCACCTTGTTCTGGTGACGCTACAGTCCGTAATAATCTTACTGTTTATGAGACTATCCGTGGCCTGGTCCATGATGATCTTCTTCCTTCTGGTGCTTTATCTCTCCATATTTTTGATAGTAGTCTTGGTAAGCCTTCCTTCTACATGCTTCCTAAGGTGCATAAAATTGCTAACCCTGGTAGGCCTATTGTTTCAGCCTGCTCTTGTCCCACTGAACGTATTTCTGAATTCCTTGATAGTATTTTCCAGCCTTTAGTTGCCAATCTGCCTTCTTATTTGAAAGACACTACTCATGCTATCACTACTTTTGATTCGATCAGATTCACGCCTGATCGTACTTACCGTCTTTTCCTCCTAGATGTTTGTTCCCTTTATACTTCTATTCCACATGCTGATGGTCTGAAGACACTCCAATTTTTTCTCGACCAGCGTACTGATCTTACAATAAGTACAGGTCCGCTTCTTCGCCTTGCTGAGTTGGTTCTTATTCTCAACTCTTTTGAGTTTAATGGCCAATTCTTCAACCAAATCAGTGGCGTCGCTATGGGTACTAAGATGGGCCCTAGTTACGCTTGCCTGTTTATGGGCCACTTTGAATATTTGGTCTTTCAAAGTTATGATGGACCAATACCTGAGTTTTACCGCCGCTATATTGATGATGGTATTGGTATTACAGACATGTCTGAGGTAGACCTCCGTCGATTTATTGACTATGTTGGTAATTTCAATCCTGCCATCAAATTCACTTCTGAAATCTCTACGACCTCAGTGAACTTCCTTGACATCACTGTGACTATTAGTCCTACTTGTCTTAAAACGTCTGTCTATTATAAGGCTACTGACGCTCATGGTTTCCTTCTTTATACTTCATCGCATCCTCTTAGTTGTAATAATTCCATTCCCTTTTCTCAACTTCTTCGCTTACGTCGGTTATGTCACGATGACGATGATTTCCATCAGCGAGCTCAAGAGATGCTTGAGTTCTTCCGCCGACGTCTTTATCCAGAACATGTTTTATCTGATGCTCTAAATCGTATCACATGCGTCACTCGTCAGACGACACTCACTACTAAACCTTCTGTCCAATCTGACAGACTCAGACTGGTTCTAACTTTCCATCCTCACTGTCTGGTGGTAAAGAGAATTCTGTTTCGACATCTGCCTATTCTCAACTCTGATCCTGATACCAAAGAGTTGTTTCGTGATACACCTTTGGTAGCTTATCGTAGGGATAGAAATTTTAGGGATATTCTTGTACACAGTCGCTTGCGACATACTAGCCCGTCTTACTTTGGTACTAAACCGTGCCAACGCCGGATATGTAAGACCTGTCCGTTTGTACTGCAAACTCAGACAGTCACTTTTCCGAAAGGAACATTTATCATTAAAGAGTCTTTTACGTGCGAATCCAGAAACCTGATTTATGCTATCATCTGCAAGAGATGTGGCATGACCTACATTGGTGAAACTAGCAGGCGTTTGGCAGACAGGTTTCGTGAGCACTAGAATGACATCTATCATGACAAACATTTACCGGTGGCCCTTCATTTCAATAGGCCTGACCATGCAGGTAATTCTGATATTCATGTTACCGCCCTCCTTTCATGTGCCGGTAATGACAAGACTCGCTTTTCGTTGGAGAATCGCCTTATTTTTAATATGGGTGTTCTAGCTCCCGATGGTTTGAATATCCAACATCATTTTACATAAATTCTGGTAGCTTTTCTCTTTTTCATTCTTTATTCGTTGCCTTTTAGATCTATCTTCTTATGTTTTTGTTTTGGTTCGTTTCGTATCTTTTTATATCTTTGGTTTTGCCGCTATCGTACGTCACTTCCTTGTGATTTCTGTGACGGAGTACTACAGCTTTCTTTCACAGATTCTTTGGATTGAGCTAAGATAACTTTTATTAGTTCATCAGTTTTGTTAATTCTCTTTTTTTCGTTTCGTTGATTATTTACTTTCTTGTTTCGGTATTTCTGTTAGATTTTACGATTTTCTTGTATTATTATTGTTCTTTTTCTCTCATCACTGTTGTTGTTTACTTTTTCCATCTGCTTGTATCACCCATTTGTTGTATATTTCTCATCACCGTATAGTTTTTTAGTACCTATTTGTATTCTTGTCTTTGTCACCTGTTTGTGGCTGATGAAGGGTAAAACCCGAAACGTCCCTTGTTTCTTGTGAACCGTTATTCGTAAAACTGATTAAATACCGTTTTATTGGTTTTAATACTTATGTTATATAAATTACTTGGTAAAGTCTGGGAAAAGGAAGAGATACCAGCAGAATGAAAGGAAGGATATCTGGTTAAGTTGCCTAAGAAGGGAAATTTACAAGAGTGCACAAATTATAGAGGAATAATGTTACTTTCAGTGCCAGGAAATGTATTAAACAGGATTATCCTTGAAAGATTAAAAGAGTCCATAGACAAGAAACTGAGAGATGAACAAGCAGGTTTTCGACAAAACAGATCCTGTACAGACCAGATAGCCACTTTGAGAATAATAGTTGAACAAAGTCTGGAATGGAATTCACCGCTATACATCTGATTTGTGGACTACGAAAAGGCATTTGATAGTGTAGACAGAGAATCACTTTGGAAATTGATTAGGCATTATGGAGTTCCCCTGAAGATCATTAATTTAATAAAGAAAACATATGAAGACATGACCTCTTTTCACACAACATGCCTAAGAAAAATTCACCGAATCTTTTGGCCGAATACCATCACCAACCAAGATCTGCTTACTCGGAGCAAGCAAGAGGGCATGCACACCATCATAGCTGGCAGACGCTGGAGCTGGGTTGGCCATGTCCTCAGAAGAGACTCTGATGCCATCACAAGAACAGCTATGCTTTGGACCCCTGAAGGAAAACGAAAGAGAGGCCGACCAAAAACAACCTGGCGGAGGACTGTGGAGGCTGAGATGCAAAGAATGAACAAGAGTTGGGGTACTGTACGAAGGATGGCTGCCGACCGAGCAAAGTGGAATCAATTTGTTGTTGCCCTACAAGACGCCACTAGGCGTGATGGCCACTGACTGCTTTGACGGTCGGTGGCTAAGGATCAAAGAAGAATGAAGACATGACATGCAGAGTTCTTCATGAAGGACAGCTTACAGAACCGTTTGGGATAAGAACAGGAGAGCGACAGGGATGCCTCTTCTCTCTATTTCTTTTCTTACTAGCAATAGACTGGGTTACGAGAACATCGACAACACACAACAGAAATGGAATCCAGTAGACTCTCACTAAGCAGTTGGATGATCTGGATTTTGCTGATGACTTAGCTCTTCTGTCCCATAACTGTAATCAGATGCAGGACAAATTGAAAACACTCGATGAGAGGTCACAGCAAAATGGTTCTGAAAATACACAGGGAAAAGACAAAGATAATGAGAATAAATGGAGGTAATGATAACAGGGTTGAAGAAGCACCAATACAAGATGTAGAATCTTACACATATCTTGGCAGCAATATAGACAAAGTTGGAGGGACAGACAGTGATATCAAAATAAGAATACAAAAAGCAAGAGGAGCTTTCATTGCATTGGGAAATATATGGAGATCAAGAGAAATCGGATCCAACACGAAAATAAGAATCTTCAACTCAAATGTGAAGTCAGTCCTATTGTATGGCTCTGAGACATGGAGAACAACAAAGACAACAACCAAAAAGCTACAGACTTTCATAAATGGGTGCTTGCGTAGAATAGAGGGATTAAAATGGTATGACAAGGTTACCAACGTGGAACTGATGACAAGAACTAGACAAGTGCCAGTGGAACAAGAGATGAGAAAAAGACGCTGGCGATGGATAGGACACACACAGAGGAAACCTGTTGATAGCATTACAAGGCAGTCCTTGTTCTGGAACCCCCAGGGCAAGAGAAGCAGAGGTAGACCAAGAAGCACATGGAGAAGAGAGCTGGAAACAGAGGTCAAAATGATAAGGAGAACGTGGAAAGAACTTGAGATGATGGCACGTGGCAGGAGGACTTGGCATGTGTTTGTTGAAGGCCTATGCTCCTTTGGGAGTGGAGGGTTATGAATGAATGAATATTTGGAGAGCTCTCTTGGATGATGGGGAATGCACAGTATGCTACGCGCTCCTTCCTTCTGGCTTGGGACCAGATGTGATGATCAAGCCAAACTGGAGCTCATGACTTCAACTCAACACGTTTCAGAATGGCAGACAAGCCACAAGAAAAGCCTAGATCTACAGTTTAAATAACACCAAGAACTTGGTATTGGCTGCATAAGAGGAAGTTTAGCAGTCTGGCTAAACAACAACATCACAATGTTCATGTTTTGTTACTGTTTACTACAGGCAGAACCCAATTAGTAAACAAGTAGGAAATTTAGGCCACACAGATGTGGTTTTATAGAAGAATGTTAAAAATACTATGGACAGCCAAAAAGAGTAATGAGGATGTCCTGAAAGAGGCCACTGCGTAAAGGAAGCTTACTCCTTACGTTAGAAGGAAACAATCCACTTTATTTGGGCATGTTATGAGAAGAAGAAAGATGGAATATATCGTCACAAAAGGAAAATAGAGAAGACAGTAGACAGTTTGACATCTAGACATGGAGAGAAGCCAACAACAGAATTGATCAATTGTACTGGAGAGACATGATTGGCTACGCCACCTGACATGGTACTTGAAGAAGACGTGTAATACCCGACATTTGCTTCACAATGTCCTACTTATGCTGTACAATGTCCTACTTTTACTTACAGTGCCCAACTTTTACCATACAATGTCCTACTTTTTACTGCACATTGGCCTACTTTTACTGTACTATGCCCCACATTTCCTGAACAACTGAAAATTTGTACAACATCCTACTTTTACTGTACAATGTCCTACTTTTGCTTACAATGTCATACTGTATAATGTCCTATTAATGCTGTACCCTGTTAAACTTATGCTGTACAATGCCCTACTAATGATGTACCCTGATCAACATGTGCTGTACAATGCCCTACTAATGCTGTACACTGTTAAACATATGCTGTACAATACCCTAATAATGCTATACCCTGTTAAACGTATGCTGTACAGTGCTACTTATACTGTACAATGCTGTATGCTGTTAAGCTTATGATGTACTCTGTCCCACTTTTACTTTACAATGATCAACATGTGCTGTCAATGATCAACTTTTGCTGTACACTATTCCAATGTAATGCACGTTTCCTGACATTTACAGCACATTCATCCTCAAACAACATACCACTCCACAACTCTTATGTCAAATAATGAACTCAAGTTCAAAGTACTCTAGAATATCAGTCTGATTTATTCACTGATCAAGTTCATGGCTGACTGTACTATAAAGATTGATTTATTTACTGACCAAAATCACAACTGTACAATGAAGACTCTGATTTAATCATTGATTAATTTCATGTTACTGACTGTACACAGAAGATTCTCATTCAATGACAATGGTAACCTTAATGCCCTTAGTCTTGACCATATATGGTATGACAGCCTCATTCTCTCACTCGTGCATGCATAAATAAACATACAAGTAGCTCCATCTAACACTGCAGGGGTCAAGTAAGGTCACATCCACCACCCTCTGATGATGGAACACCAGTGTTTGGGTTTTGTGTTGACAGAAATGTGTACATGTGTATTACTTATTCTGCTGAAACATTTAACAGACTCTGACTTTTGCTAAATGGAATAATCTGTCTGTCATGTTGAGAAATTTGGTGTACGAGTAACACAGATAAACTCATTTTATAAGCTCAACAACAATCACATCTCAACTGATACAGCTTCTGGGAATCTCTAGGTGTGTTTGTGACTGCCACATCCTGTATCCATTATGTGTGTTTCATATGTCAGTCAACAGTGTTCCCACATACACTTACGTGCAGACCAATGACAGGCAGTATTTAAAGCAAACATTTCTTCATCCAAACATCTACCTAAGAGATTCTAGCCTTGGACTTTGATTATTGTTCAGAATTTTAAAAAAACACAGCCTACTACCTTGGAACTAAAATAATTTCTTATGTTATGCAGCACTAACCAGAAGTGGTATGTACTCTGTCAATGTTCATGGAACAAGTAGGAGAGAGGTCAGATGTGAACAGACATACAGGTGTAAGACAGGATACATTAGATCGCCTAACAGTCTTTGCCAATCCCTCAGAAAAAGAAAACTGAGCATGGTCTAACATGGTCTTTGCCTTGATACAGAAAACTCTTGGGCGATGATAGAAATGTCAGGCACTTTGCCAATGTTATGACATGTGGTTGGTTTAATGAGAGCAAACAATAAGTCGAAGAATTTTTACACTGGCTTCAGGGAACATATAATACATGTATACAAATTATACGCCAAATCTCAGAGTTTTGTACACAGCTGCGGGTCAAATCTCTGAATTCTGTACATTGTTAAAGGCCACATTATTGAGTTACAGAGTTACTGGCCATATCTCCAAGTTGTACACAACCACAGACCATTTCTCGAAGCTCCATACATAGTTACTGGCCAAACCTCTGAGTTCTGCACACAGCTGCAGGCCAAATCTCTGAGTTTAGTACACAATTATGTTGCAAATCTACAAATCTTATACAGTAACAAAATGTGAAAAAAGCAAGAGGCATAACTAAAAAAATATCAGAAATCACATTTAAACAATGGTTACCCATCTTTCAAAAACACTGGCACACCAGAAACACTGGCATATCACAAAGGAAGTTAATTTTTTTTAAATGTACATGCTAATAACAAAAAATGGCATTGAAAAAAAACAAACATATGAGCAACTCAAGAATCTAAAGAACTAGTAAGACAAAAGGCCAAACAAAACTTGAAGCATGACAAAAACAAAACATGACATGAACAATTAAATTAACAAAATATGAGCAACTCAAGAATCAAAAGAACTAGTAAGATAAAAGGCCAAACAAAACTTGAAGCATGACAAAAACAAAACATGATATGAACAATTAAATTAACAAAATATGAGCAACTCAAGAATCAGGGACAAAATGAAACTTGACAGAAACAAACATGAGGATCCATATTTTGTAAGAAAGTTTATGCCCAGAAAATGTTTTAAAAAAAAAAAAATACAAGCACCTGGACATGTACTCCATACCTGTACACAACCACTCAAGGTCTTCTGCCTCCAAATAATTAAGAGAAAGAGGTAGTAATTTTTCTAGCCTCACATGACTTCCCTATAAAAGAACTCTCCAAGACAAATGGCAGCAGATTCCAGACAGAATGAAATTACAGCACATGTCTGATTCTGTATCATGTCGTAACTGAATGTTCTTGTACAATTATGTGAAATAACAGGCATATTTATGACTCACAATCAATACTGGTCAACTGTTTTGATGGAGTCAGTTCACTCTGAGGGTATGAGACTCCATTGGAGCAGCAGAGTCATAGAGTGTGTCTGTGTCTTGGGTTGGCTCACCTTGAAGCTGGCAGTGCTTACTGAGGGTCCCGGCACCACAGTCGCAGAAAAAGCGGTCGTGTCGAATGAACTCCACGTCATGACCTGAGTGGCAGGTGTTGATACAGTTGACGCAAATTGCGTTACGCTCAGTCGTGTTACATGTCCGACACCTACCATAAAAAAACACATAAAAATTAACATGATTCAAATTATTACTACACACTATTGCTCCAACTCGGGACCTTGAAAACTGTTTATGAAGCAACATCTTTTCAACAGAACATTAAGCATGTCATATCTAACCATCATCTCTTTTTCCTATCAGTGTCAAACATGGCTTCACAATGGCCAACGTGGCTGGAGACTAAAGAAACTGAGTTGACATGGATAAGACACACCCACAGCTGGCATGACCAGACAGTGTGGTCAGACATGCCCTTGTCTACAGCAGCCTCAGGGGGAAGAGGGGAGGAGAAGGTCAGGGAGTGCCCGGAGAGTACAGGTGGAGGAGGAAGCCAAGAAAGCATGATTTCATGGCAAGAGCTAAAATTAAAGACTCAAAACAGAAACTGGTAATGAGCAAAAGTTACAGCCCCTATACTCCTTATGCAACAAAAGGAAATGATGATGATAAAGCCAGGGTTTTACAATAACTGACCTAATAACATTTGGTCTAACAGTTAAGTCAAACAGAAGCTTCCAAATAAAAATAATGTCTACAACAAAGTGAAACATGAATCGTTTTAATTTCTTGAAAAAAAAACAAGCGTAGAAAATCTGCAAATAAAATTGTTGATGGTTTCTAATGTTTTTTCTTCACCAAGGTTCACTTTGCAAAGCAGTTACAGCACTTTCCTCTTGTGGCACAGTTACTGGGTTCCAGGATCAAAACATGGTGGCATCACACTCCAGTTTACCAGGGGTATAATGGGTACATGACTGCTTGAGTTAGGGAAGGTAAAGGCAGCGAGGAAGTGAACTGGTCACCCCCCCCCCTCATTAAAAAAGTTACACCTAGTATGTCTATACAAAGTTCTACAACGTGATGGAATCTGATCATCAGAACATTTTTTCACTAATTTTTGTTTCCTTGACACTCTAAGAGGGTGGGCCCACTTGAGTCATGACTCCCTAGCTATCATTAGAGCCCACCCCTGCAGGTGGCCTCCTTGAGGAAGCCAACATCAAAGCACTGGCTTCTGTAGCTACATATTCTGTACTTTTTATATGACATGATAAGGTTGCCAGCATGATACACAAACTCATATCAGTCAACTCTTATGACATGACTGAGGCCAGCCTGATACACAAAGTCATATCAGTCAACTCTTATGACATGACTGAGGCCAGCCTGATACACAAAGTCATATCAGTCAACTCTTATGACATGACTGAGGCCAGCCTGATACACAAAGTCATATCAGTCAACTCTTATGACATGACTGAGGCCAGCCTGATACACAAAGTCATATCAGTCAACTCTTATGACATGACTGAGGCCAGCCTGATACACAAAGTCATATCAGTCAACTCTTATGACATGACTGAGACCAGCCTGATACACAAAGTCATATCAGTCAACTCTTATGACATGACTGAGGCCAGCCTGATACACAAAGTCATATCAGTCAACTATTATGACATGACTGAGGCCAGCCTGATACACAAAGTCATATCAGTCAACTCTTATGACATGACTGAGGCCAGCCTGATACACAGTCATATCAGTCAACTCTTATGACATGACTGAGGCCAGCCTGATACAGTCATATCAGTCAACTCTTATGACATGACTGAGGCCAGCCTGATACACAAAGTCATATCAGTCAACTATTATGACATGACTGAGGCCAGCCTGATACACAAAGTCATATCAGTCAACTATTATGACATGACTGAGGGAGAAGTGGTATCTATTCCTAGTTTGTCTCCCCTGACAGCCTAGACAACTACAAGGGACAATGTCACTGGTTCTAATTTCCAAATTGGTTATCTACTCCTGGTTTTAACCAATCTAGAGTGTTTAATCAAGGGTAAGAGACGGAGATTCTTGGCAGCCCACCCATGGTGCAGAGATGCCAGCTGATTTGACTTATCCATTTTGCAAACACTTTTACACCACTTGGTAACAGCATGCTGTTACACCACTCTGTTACACCTCGCAGCTACATCACGCTGTTACACCACAAAGTACACTGACCAAACTGCTGCACCACACTGAACCTGAACACTAATCAGATACATGGGTTAGTTTCCCTGCACACGTCAGGCTCACAAATTAATACTGGTATGCTGGAACTAATGACAAGAACCAGACAAGTGCCAATAGAACAAGAGATGAGAAGAAGATGCTGGAGATAAATAAGACACACACAATGAGAAAACTTGTTGATAGCATTACAAGGTAGTCCTTGTTCTGGACCAAAGAACACATGGGGAAGAGAAGTGGAGACAGACATGAAGAAAACCATGGAAAGACAGTGAGCGGATGGCACAGGACAGGCAGACCTGGCATAAGTTTTATGAAGGCCTATACTCCTTGGGGAGCTGAAGGCTGATGTGTACGTCGGCCAAATGCCCATTTTATACCAGACAGTGGACGTGATCTTACTTGCTTTAGTTCAGTGTGGCTTGTACATTGGTGAGCATTTCTTTTGTTACTAACAATAGCATCTACTAAAGCAAGTGATGGGTATAAAGGAAAGAAATAAATGAAATGTTAGAGGATTCAAGATTTGCTGAAGAATGTGATGATAGTGGTGAGACAGTGGATTATTACACCACTTCAACAGCTGTGGACAACTGACTTCACTCTTAATATGTGGCTGGCCTTTTAGAAAGGCCGACGATCGATCCCCGCTTTACGGCCGGCCTTTTAGAAAGGCCGACGATCGATCCCCGCTTTACGGCCGGTCTTTTAGAAAGACCGCAACGGTTTCCGTGTCAATAACAAAAGTTTTAACATTATTTACAAACTTTTCTTCCCATAAAAGAGTTCTAATGCCATTTTTGGTACACCTCATGTTTGAAAATACTGGAATACTCAAATTTGTGTGAAATATTGATCGATTTTGATTAAGTTTAGTAGAGTTCATATTATTTTTATCTGTCTTGAGAATGGTTTCGTGTTCAAATGGTCGTTCGAAAAGATTATCAGCTGAACATGCATCACAGTTTATTAAATCATGGATTGATAATGACAGCGATGAGTTCTCGAGCATGGATAGTTCAGATGACGCTGAATTTAGCGATACATTAGCAGATACTGAGGACAAGGGGGCATGTCCCTTGGATGGACCTAGTTATAGAACTGGTAGGGGATTGCTAAAAGGGAAAGGTAAATGCCATAAAAACGAAAGAGAAGATAGATCTAGATCACGCTGAGCTTCAGAACAACAATATTACTGAACAGGATGTTGAATGGAATGAAGTTGATAAGGGTTCAACTTAGAATGCATTTCGCTTTGTTCCACCTCAGGAAAGGACTCCTGGTGTGAATCCAGATATTGTCCCCGAAGACTCAACAGCACTTTTTTACCTCAAAGCCCTTTTTACACAGGAAATATTGGAAGAACTTGTTGTGTCTGTCAATGATTATGCTGATCACCTCTGTCAGTCAAAAGCTGCAACTGCGAGCACAAGTTCTGTTTATCGCAACTGGCATCCAATAACACCACATGAACTTGACAGGTTTTTTTCTGTTATCATAGCCATGGGTATTGTCAAAAAAAACAAAACTGAGTGATTACTGGTCTCAGGAGCCTTACATGCAGACTCCATGGTTCAGGCAGATATTTACAGGGGCAGGTTCCAAGCATTGTACCACACAATGTTCTATCTAAGTGATGTTGACGCGCAGGGAAAAGCAAAAATTGAGCCGTTTCTGCAGAAACTCCTAACACGATTTCAGGTGGCATTTTATCCCTACAAAGAGCTGTCTTTAGATGAAATGGTGATAGGGTGGAAAGGCAGGTGGGCACATAAAATGTTCAATGCCTCAAAGCCTAAGAAATATCATGTCAAGACCTTCGGCCTTCGTGACAGTAGTACTGGTTACGTTGTCAATTTATTGATTTACTTCGGTGCCAATACATCATACAGTCCTGAGCTAGATGTAAAGAGCCAACAAGCCATCAAAGTCTTTGATACACTGCTAAAACCTTGTGGAAAAGGTCATTGTATTTATGCAGATCATTACTACACAAGTTTTGCATTGCTGCAATATCTTACCGACAACAATCAGTATTTTACTGGAACTGTAAATATAAATCGTAAAAATTTTCCAAAGGCGCTGAAGACTACACAACTGATGCATCTCCAGATGAAATGGTTTCTCGATCTAGAAAGTAAATTTCTTTGTATAATCTTCTTTTTCTTCTTCCGTCCTTAGCCACCGACCGTCAAAGCAGTCAGTGGCCATTACGCCTAGTGGCGTCTTAGGGCAACAGCTGATAGGTTTTCTTTGCCATTGTTTCCCATCACGCCTAATGGCGTCTTTAGGGCAACGGCAAATCAATCCATTTGCTGTTGTTTCCGTAATCGAAGTGACTGGCAAACGGGTGATCAGCCAGTTGTGTCTTTGTATAATGCTTAGAGATAAAAAGGCAAAAAAGTCATGCATTCTAGTGTCAAGTTCTGCAACTGTGGAAACCAAAGAAATCACAAATCGTTTCGGCGAAAGAAAGCACAAACCCTCTATGATTGATGACCACAACCAATGAATGAATGGATGTGATAAGGTTGACCAGTGTGTAACAACCTATGGAACATTCAACAGAAGAACCAGAAAGTGGTGGAAGAAAATTTTCTTTTGGATCTTTGAAGTTTCCCAGTTGAATGCTTTTGTGTTGTTTGCACTCAGCAGATCAAATAATTCAAAGAAGCAGACCCTAGTGCAGTTCAAGAATGAGTTAATTACAGAACTTAGTCTTGTTGCTTCTGATATTATCCAGAATATCCCACACAGAGTACCTCATGCAAATCAACACAACAGTCCGTTGAACCATCTGTGTGGAACCAGACACATTGTAAAAAAATAAAAATTTCTGCACAGGTGCGTCATTTGTAGCACCCCTCAAGTTAGAGTGAGAACATTTTTTATTGTGATGGGTGCACAGATCATCCACACCTTCACCCAAATGACTGCTTTGCCAAATACCATGAGGCAAAGTATTTTAATTTTAAGAATGAAGGGAAAATTTACATTGTATATAGTATACTTTCAGATTTTGAGTGCGTCTTCAAAATGTGCCAACAAATTTTCAATTGTAATAAAAATAGTATTTATTAAAAGAAGCAGCTGAAACTTTTCTACATTATGTGAATGTACTTTCAAATGGAAGTAGTTTTAGGAGTTTCTGACTTCAAATTGGATTATTTTTGTGGGTAAGTAAAATTCTTTTTCAAAATTTGTATAAACTTGTCTGCACTCTGTACTGTGTAGGCTCCATGCATGTTTAAAATCATTGAACATTTCAGTTAGATGCATGTCAAAAGGGTTTTATTTCTCCACATTTTAATATATAACATTTTATGTTATCATTATAAATAAATTATTTAATGCAAATTCAGTAACGGTAGTCATGTCTAAATATAGGCTAAAATATTTTTGCCCGCTTTGTCTAAATATACCAAATAATTTCAGATTGTTATAAAAACTTTATTTGTGCTCAGAAACAACTGTAACTTTCCTACATTATGTGAAAATGGATGTAGTTTAAAATAGACGTAGTTTTAGGGGTTGAAGTTTACCAGAATTAATTACACATATTGATAAGTACAGTTTGATTTTCAATTTTTTAAATTTTTCTGCACTCATTACTGTATTTGGTGAATGCATGTTTAAAACCACTGAACAATTTAATTAAGTGTATGATATAGGGGTTTCATTTCTTCACATTTTGATATACAACACTTTATGTTATCTTTATAAATAAATTATTTAATGCAAAATCTGTAAAGGTAGTCATGTCTAAAAATGTACTCTCTGAAATTAGCTCGTAAAAACGTGGTTTTTGAGCTCGTATACTAAGAGTTAAGGCAGCCTTGCTATAAAGTAGTTAAACTCAGGCTCTTATGAGGTCATTATTTAATGGTTGTCTTTTTTCCTCTATTAACTTAAAGGATTTATATCATTATTTGAGTCTATACTAGAACCAACATAAGCACCAGTTCAAACATTATTAGGCTTACGTTTCAAGAGCTGCATCACGGACGTATAGCGTAAACATTAACGTCTCTGCACAGGCAAGAATTAAGACAACACTGCTCAACGAACAGGCCAAACTTACCTGAAGAATTTGTGCATCGGGAAGCTGGTATAGCTGGAGATTTTGTACAAACACTGACCAGAGCTGACTGCCCTGTCCACCATGTTGTGGTTGCCAAATATAACATTGTCTGAAAGCACAGAGAAGTTCTATTACCAATCAAAATATAACATTGTCTGAAAGCACAGAGAAGTTCTATTACCAATCAAAATATAACAAGTCTTAAACCACAGTTACAGTCCTGGAGGTACATAAGACAATGCATTTTATAGTATAAATGATTGGGGTTAATAACTGGACAAACAATTATACAAGATGTGGACATGACATGTACAGGTGTACACATACTGTTCCATGAATTTACATCATAAAACAAGTTCCCTTTGTGCTATGTTTGGTGACCTACAGACTTTACAACATGCTTCATCAGCATTCTTTCTTCCAACAACTTGGAGCATACAACTTGCAACCTGTCCATTTGGTGATATTTTCACTGGGGGTTAACATCTACATTTTTTTCGCCTAGACAAGACGGGGTAACTCTGCAGCAATGCAGACAAATTTGGAGCAGAGGAGCAATCAGTGATAACCAAATAAACATGCAAATGGCAAGCGAGGCTTACACAGCACAAGGAAATATACAGCAATCAAGGGAGATCAACATAGAAGAAGACACCTGCAGGAAATAAATGTACAAGTATATAATCATTTTATTGGATGTATGAGACTGTGTATTGAACTGTCTACAGCTATGAAACAGAGCAGCTCTAGGACCACTACCTCTAACTGACAGAGAGTTGACCGCTCATGGTACTTGAGCTGCGAGTTTATGTGTCAACAAACAAGACCAATTTATTTTTAAGATTTAATTTGCTGTAATAAAAATTGTATCGTTATGTCCACAAGTAATGAAAACAATGCTGACTCATGGGAGGCAATCATTAAAACAGTTCAGATTACAAACAACCACATATACCAATGCATGTTGGTGGTAATGGTTAGAGTGTTTGCCTTTCAGTGAATGTTCTGCATTCAATTCCCAGCAGTTTTTTTTTTTTTTTTAAATTTGGTCATCCATCTTCTATTTCTGTTAACTATAGTTTCCAAGTGTCCGATGTTGACGAGCTTATTTGTTTGGTGGAAGGAAATGGAAAAGAAGAAACTGAACCTAAGAGAAATGATGCTGTTCTCAGAACACGAGACAGAAATTGCACACAATAGTTCTTTGCCCTTATTTCTTGATAAGTTACTTGCTAGTACAATAAATATATTTTTTTTTTTAAAACAGATGACCCAGATTAAACAAATCCATCACAAGAGAGGACCCAGAAGTACATGAAAACCTAGTAGAGAAACAAAGAACTACATCCTTTAAGTACATGATCCTTTCATGCCAAGTTCTGTATCTATTGTTTTAAACAGATGACCCACATTAAACAAATCCATCACAAAACAGGACACAGCAGTACATGAGAACCTAGCAGAAAGACAACTACAAGTTTCACCCATCTTATAAGTGTACATGATCCTTTCATGCCAAGTTCTGTACTTATTGTTTCAATATGACATGCACATATACAGGGTGTTTATAAAGTCGATGTGCAGTGAAATTTATGGTGGGGGACAAATTCTTCAGTATATTTGCCACCATTACGAAAGACATGTTCGACCAAAAAATGAAACCGTGAATATAACAACGGCTTGTTGTGTAATGCTGCACGCTAGATTGTGGAACACAGAATGTCATGACGTAAATTTGCATCATTCGTGACGTAACTTCTAAAATATTTTTCACATTCACTGCACAGCGACTTTATAAACACCCTGTACTTCTAATTTTCACTGATCATATGATGCCAAAAAGAAATAATCTTCCACATCTAAGCAGCTAAGACAGCATACATCTCAGATGACAGCATTAATGGCCACCAATCTTATTCTGTTTAATCTGTCTAATGTCAAGGTCAAACAGCATTGACAATCACCTTTCATGATTGGCTCCACCCCTGTTGCCAGGCATAGACCACCAAATTTATTGTTGAAAATTTTGTTCTCTTCCAAAGTGGCACAAGCATTGTTTGTGATCTCCACCCCCGCGGCCAAACCATCAAAGATATGATTTCTTCGTAAGATGGGATGTGACTGTGTGCTAATGAGAACACCAGCCTGGGCATTGCGGAAGATTTCATTTTGTTCTAGCAGACCTGAAAACAGAAATTTATAAGTTTTACTTGATCTAGAAGAATAAACATGTAAGTCCAATATGATCATAATTGAGACTTGAAAACATTCTTCTAGCAGATCTGGAAGAATAAACATTTGAAATAATGTGATCATAAAAGGAGGCCTGAAAACATTCTTTTTTTAAATGTAATTCTAGCAGATCTGAGAACATAAACTTATAAGTTTTACTGTCAGTCAAATGTGACTGTTCAAGCAGGTCAATAAACATGTTTTACTGTCAGCTTTGGAAGCATAAATATGTCAAAAGCGATTGTTCTAGCAGACCTGATAACATAAAGTCAACCATTACTGACTAGCAAAGCTGGAAACATTGATGCATAAGGTAACTCTGCTCTCTTAACTCCAAATTATCATACAACACCAAAATAAGTTTATATATATCTCGTATAAGTTACCAATTTAGTGAGAACACCTCAGATATAGAAATACCTGACAAACACTGAATTAATAACAACAATAATGTTTGAGTTCATACACTGGTCATGTTTCGTTTGTTTAAGTTGTTGCCCAATGACCAGATTTCAAGTCAGGGCTGGATCAACATGACAGGTTAAAGGTCATATGTTTACCTTTGCCACCATTGAAGATACATATTCCTCCATCTCTACCATCATGAATCTTGTTGTGCCGTAGAACAGGGTTGCTGTCTGTCTTGATCCAGATTCCAGCCATGGCGTTATCAAATATCTCATTGTTCTCTATCATCCCCAGTCCCCCATTGTACACCAAGATTCCACCATTTTGACCACCCCAGATTTTGTTTTTGCGAATGAAAGGGTTGCTTCCTGTTCTGATGGCGAAAACAGATAATTGTTAGTACAACCCTGAACACATATAATTGAATATGGTACATAACATACGAGGGGTGTTCAGAAAGTAATGCACCACATCGTTTTTCTCATTCAATAATGAAGATAGAAGCATGAAATTTTGCACACTTCAAATATGGCATGTGCCAATTGTGTGCACCAAATTGCACCGCAACGGGCTAAATAATACGGCTGCCCTAAACCGTTGAAATGGAGCGTGTTAGCAACTTGTGTTATAAGCAGCGAATTGTGATAGAATTTCTCGTTGCAGAGAAGGAAACTGATGTGAACATTCACAAGCGTCAAAGTGATGTGTATGGAAGTTTTGCAGTCGACAGGAGTACAGTCATTCGCTGGGTTCAGAGAATCAAAGAATCAGGAAGTGGAGATACAGAGCTGCTTGATCGGCCGCGCTGTGGAAGTCCTGCCACAGCCACCAACGCAGAAATGTTGAAATGCGCTGAGGGCATTATTCTTACTGGTAGGCAAATCACTACTCAACAATTGGCCTTACAGCTGTCTGTCAGCATTGGTAGTGCAAATGCAGTTATAAAAACTCTCAGATTTTTTAAGGTTTGCGCAAGATGGGTTCCTCGAAGTCTCACAAATGACCACCGATTGCAAAGGAAAGCAATTTCTTCTGAATTGTTGGAGCGTTTCAATGCTGATGGAGAGAACTTTTTGGCTAAGATCGTTACAGGTGACGAAACCTGGGCACATCATTTTGAACCTGAGACAAAAAGACAGTCAATGGAGTGGCATCATCCGCAATCACCACGAAGAAAGAAATTTAAGACAATTCCTTCAGCTGGAAAGGTCATGATCACTGTCTTTTGGGACATTGAAGGTGTGATTCTTGTGGACGTTATGCCAAGAGGAGAGACAATCAATTTGCAAGCTTACATTAGGACATTGAAAAAACTCAATCAACATTTTCGCAGAGTTCGGCCGCACAAGAATCCAGCAGACCTGCTTCTCCTTCATGACAATGTGCGACCTCACACAAGTCTGGCAACGCGGGAAGCAATCACCAAATTGGGTTGGACTGTACTACCCCATCCACCCTAAAGTCCCGATTTGGCACCCTCTGCTTTTCATCTATTTGGTCCACTTAAAGATGCACTCCGTGGGACAAGGTTTGAAGATGATGAAGGAGTGATTCATGCAGCGAAGAAATGGCTACATGATCAAGACAAAATCTGGTACGGGCTAGGAATACATGCACCTGTTTCGCGCTGGCATAAAGCCGTACAAGTTGATGGGGATTATGTTGAATAATACCGATGTTTACAGGACATATCCATTTATATTATGTACAATTTTCATGCTTTTTGAATAAACAGCTCCTGAGAAAAATGATGTGGTGCATTACTTTCTGAACGCCCCTCGTATATAAAAAAGCTTGTTCTTGAATTAGAAATCTGGCAATATTAAATTTCATGACATTCTGAACATCTGCATGAACAAACAGCAGTGTTACAGCCAAGGTCATAGTTTCCTTAAAAACATAAAGATCATGTAACCCATTTGCTCCCTACATCCATTTTGTCAGTGCAATATCTTTTAAAAATAAATGCCTCTAAAACTAAAGCTATGAACTTTTCTAACGAGACCTTTGATATCATCTTGAACGGGGAAAAACTACAGAAAGTTGAAAGTTTCAATTATTTAGGCAGTAAAATGACTCAGGATGGTGACACAACAAGAGAAATCCATACTAGAATTGCTTTGGCAGCTAGCGCCTTCAATAGATTATCTAACATTTGGAAATTACGATCATTGAATATACATACCAAGCTTCGTCTGTTTAATTCAAATGTTATCTCAGTGTTAACAAACGGCTGTGAGAGTTGGAAAATAACAAAATCATTGGAGAACAAGCTGAATACATTCGAGAACAAATGTCTTAGAAAACTCATGAACATCAGTTGGAAAGAATTCAAGACTAATCGACAAATAAGAGAAGACTCTAGGCAGAAATATGTCTCCGACTATATAAGGAAAAGACGCTGGTCATATATCGGTCATGTCCTACGAATGCAAAACAACAGAATACCACTACAGGCGCTCACTTGGGTTCCTGAGGGTAAGCGGAAAAAAGGAAGACCAAAAGAAACACTCAGAAGAACAATAATAAGAGAAGGAAGAACGTTGGGCCTAAATAATGTGCAAGAGCTAAGAGGAGTGGCGTCACAACGAACAACCTGGAGAGCACTGGTTTCTGCCTTATGCGCCGTGTTTGGCGCTTAAAGAATTTATTATTATTATTATTATTAATATCTTTTAACAAAGACCCAAGGTGCTGACCATTTGACTTGTTAGTGTACAAATGTATATGTTTTCTTTCTTCTTCTTTTGTTTGCTTGAAATATACTACTCGTCAAAAGTCAAGGGCAACCCTATTATTTTCAATACACTTTTATATAAGCGCATAGAATGATTAAATGAAGGAAGTTTTTAGTAAAAATGGGTGCAATATCTTCCTCTGACAGTCCTCTATGTACGTTAAGCATAAAAACAACTCACCGACAACCATGGTGATCACGTGCAATTTGGTTTGCTGACCATAAATTCACATTTTTAATCTGTTTTTTCAAACTTCCGTACAACCAAACAGGTGAAGTAATCGTGCTGATTGACATTCCACGTGCAATGGCGACTTTTTGTGAACAGAGTTCGCTCTTAATTTGTTTTACAATCAGCAGACTTAGGGTAGTTTCATCACTTGCAAAAACCATGCCACCGAGAAGAAGTCTTGACACCATACAAAGAATGAGGGTTATAGTGTGGGTTGAAAGTGGTTTATCTGTCCGTGAGGTTGCTAGACGGCTTGCAGTGTCACACTCTACTATCCAAAGAATTTTGGAGAGATTTCAGGCCCCAGGAAGTGTGGAGGATCGCCACTGGCCAGGTCGCCCTAGATGCACCAATAGACATGATGACCGGTACGTCTTGTTGTCAGCCCTGCGCCATCGAACAGTGACTTGTTCCACTCTAAGATGTCAGCTGAGACAAACTGTAAACGTTAATGTCAGTCAAAGCACCTTTCGCAGACGTTTACATGAATTTGGACTGGCTGCTCGATGTCCTGCAGTCAGAATCCCTCTTACTCCTGCTCATCGCAGAGCCCGTGTTGTTTGGTGTCGTGAGCACATCCGATGGACAAGGCAACAATGGAGTCAAGTTCTCTTCACTGATGAATCTCGCTTCACTGTGTCATTCAATGATGGCAGGATTCGAGTTTGGAGATGACCAGGAGAGCGATTTACCGATGACACAATTCGAGAGGTGGATCATTATGGTAGGGGGTTCTGTCATTGTCTGGGGAGGCTTCTACAGACACGGCAGGACCCCACTCTACATCATCCAAGGCAACTTGACCGGCCCAAGATATCAGAACGAAATCTTGAGACCAATTGTTCAGCCTGCTCTGGAGGCCATAGGTGGTAATGCCATCCTCCAAGATGATAACGCTTGACCCCATCGAGCTCGTGTGGTCAATGAGTTTATTCAGCAACATGGGATCATCAGGATGGCGTGGCCAGCTCATTGACCTGACCTTTCTCCGATTGAGCACCTCTGGGATGTCCTTGGTCGAAGACTGTCAACAAATCACCCCCTGCCAATGGATGTTGCACAGCTGACTGCATTTCTGCTTCAGGAATGGCAAGCTGTTCCTCAGGATACTCTTCGGACCCTTGAAATGTCTATTTGTCCAATATCTTTTGTGTGACTTTTGAAAAGGTGGGTGACACACTTCACAGCGTTTGAATGTGTGTTTCCATTTCTTTACGTGACATGTCAATTTGGTATTCAATAAATGCCGTTTTGACTGATACCAATTACGTTTATATCAGATTTGTTTTATGGTTTCAACCAAGATTTTTCTAAGTGGCCCTTGACTTTTGACGAGTAGTATATATTGTCTATATCTGCAATGTTGTTTCTTGTATAAACTTCACTGTCTTTTGTAGTTCATACAGGGGTCCGTATAGTTTTGTTTCCAGTGTTGTTTCTCTGGGCCAGTGGGTTTGCCTCAATATCTCATATTCGGGGCAATCTTGAAGTACGTGCTCTGCAGTCTGGGGTGCATGTCCACATGGCTGAATTGCCAATCTTGAATTTTGTATACATGTGGCTCCGGAGTCGGTTGTGTCCTGTTCTGAGGCGCAGAATGACAATTTGTTCTGATCTGTTCATAGATTGGTAGTCATCTTGTGTTGGTGGCTTTCTGATTGATTTGATCATCTTTTTCTTCTGATGGTACGTAACTGGTACATCTGGTTGCTCGTCTGCTGCACCTTCTTTAGCCAGTCGGTCCGCTCTCGTTTCCTGGTATTCCACAATGAGTCGATATCCATTGCTTGGCGACACTGCGCTGGTTGCAGAGTTCAGAAAGTAGGCCTTGTATACCTGGCAATTTTCTGGACTGAAGTGCTTGGAGTGCTGATCTTGCATCTGTCAGGAATACCACAGGCTGTGGACCGAGATTGG
The DNA here is from genome assembly GCA_024509875.1 of Oreohelix idahoensis. Lineage (NCBI taxonomy): Eukaryota > Metazoa > Mollusca > Gastropoda > Stylommatophora > Oreohelicidae > Oreohelix > Oreohelix idahoensis. The sequence goes on from JAMPIV010015213.1 coordinate 211,380, forward strand.
TGTTCAACAGTTTCTCAGTTGCCACCTTGATTGCCTGGATTTCTGCATCATAGTTGTTACAGAATTTCCCCGTTGGTACTCTGACCGTATCCCTAGTGTTGTTTGGGTATTCTATGTACACTCCTGCTCCTCCATTCTTTATTGCATTCTGTGCTGACCCATCCGTGTATACTCGGACCCAGAGGTCCTGTGGGTATTCATCATCCAGGAAACAGAGTGACTGTCCTACGTTGCACGCTGTTCTGTTCATCCCTGTCGAATATTCCTTTCACTTTTGTCTGGATGTGTACTGGTAGTCCAGGCTCCTCTCTCCAAGGGGTTTGTTCTGGCACAGACTTTAGGGGGCTGTCAACTTCAGGCAGGTCTGAGGTTTGTCTACGAAATCGTTTGGCCTAATGGATAAAGCAGCTTCTTTTCAATCACCCCATTGCTAGGTTTTGGAATCTGTCCTTCCTTGGATGGCTCGGCATACAGAGGAACTTTTCTGCCTGTGTTAGCACTTTCGTGTCTCTGCGTTCTCTCAGTGCTTGTATCCTCCCCATTTTCTCCATCTCCACTATAGGTGTTGATTTCATTGCCCCCGTAATGACCCTAAGCGCCTGGTTTTGCACCTTATCTAGCTCTTGTAATGTGGTGTTTGATGCTGGACACCACGCAGCTGACCCATATTCCAGGTGTGGTCGTATGCCCTGCTGGTAAACTTTACTAAGTATTTTCCCGGTGGCTCCCCATGTGGTTCCACTTAGTTTTCTCAGGATGGCTAACTTCCTCCTGACCTTTGTTGCTGCCTTGTTGATGTGCTGCTTCCATGTCAGCCTATCATCGAATGTAACTCCGAGATAGGTGGGATGATTATCTTCTCTCAGGAACTCTTCATTTATCTTGATGACACCTGCTTTTTGTTTGGGAGAGAAGGTGAAGAGCGTAGTGCTGCACTTGTCTGTGTTGATGCTGACACACCATCTATTTGCCCATGAGGTTAAGGCATCTATAGCTCTTTGTAGCAGTTTAGTGGCCACTGCTGCATGCTCATCTGTGCACCATATTACCAGGTCATTAGCGTACATTGCCACTTTCATTCCATGTGGTAGTTCAGCAACCAGGTCGTTGTTTTGTTTCATATGTATGGATAGTTCACATTTTAATGTTCAACAAGTGGATATTATTACACTGAAGTACTACCTTTTGTGAAATATGAGCTCATGTTAGCTGAAGATGATCAGTGTTTGATGTTTACGTAAATTTTCTGAGATCTGAAATGGTCCCACTTACAAAACATTATAAGCCCCAATTACACCACATGATATGCATAGAGGCATATCTGGAGTCAACTTTATATGCACAATGCTACAATATACATATGTGGAAGTGAACCTCTGTCTGTTAGGCTAACTACACCCTCATTGCACCTTGAAATCATCCACCCATTTCCAGGGACTCCCCCTGTGGTAAATCTTGTTGAGAACCCAGCATTGCACACTAAGCTTGGAGAAGTCACTTGAGCTCCAGAGGTGATTCTTTGGTTTTGACTACATGCAGGAGGATCTCACTATGGACCCAGTGATGGGCAGGGGGAGCTGAGAAGTGGCTCTGTGCAGGATGTGACGATTCCTTGAGAGAGCCCAGAACCAGAGCACAATATTTTAGCTCTGCATAATTGGACAGAAAGGATTGGGAGATTGCCATCATAACACCAATTTTCAAAAAGGGTGACAATCGACAATGTGGAAACCATAGAGGCATATCCCTTCTCAGTGTCCCTAGTAAAATCTACTCTAGAATCCTAGAGCAGAGACTCAGATGCCTAGCTGAGCCACAATTGGATGAGGTCCAGTGCGGATTCTGAGCTAACCGAAGTACTCAAGACCTAATCTTCACACTCAGACAGCTGGGTGAAAAGGCCCTTGTTGCGCTAAACTTGAGTATAAGAGTGAGATCCATCTTTGTTTCATAGATCTGGAAAAGGCGTTTTGACAGGGTCCCCTGGAGCAAACTTTGGGACTGTTTGGCAAGGAAGAACATTCCAGCACCTCTGATTCATGCTATACAGAGCTTCTACAAGTCTTGCAGAAATTATGTGAGGACAGCAAACCATAAGTCAGAAGAGTTCAGGACCACCACTGGTGTAAGACAAGGTGATATCCTGTCACCTTATCTTTTCATACTCCTCATGGACGATGTCATCAAGGCATGTAAGGAGAGAACAAGAAAGTATTCAGTGGGGTACTGGAAGATGAGACAGGTCTGTATTTCAGAGCTGGCATTTGCTGATGATGTTGCCCTGATTGCTAAATCAGAGGCACATCTCCAATGTTCCCAGCTATGTCACGACGCTCCGACCTTTCTCAAACATTTAGCAAGTATTATCACCATCATCATCTTCCTTGTTTGCTCTTTATGGAGCATAAAGTCACCACGTCTGCTGGCTCATCTTTACAGGAAGTCAACACCAAGCAGAGTCACATGATCTTGTAGCTGGCTCATCTTTACAGGAAGTCAGCACCAAGCAGAGTCACATAATCTTGTAGCTGGCTCATCTTTACAGGAAGTCAGCACCAAGCAGAGTCACATGATCTTGTAGCTGGCTCATCTTTACAGGAAGTCAGCACCAAGCAGAGTCACATGATCTTGTAGCTGGCTCATCTTTACAGGAAGTCAGCACCAAGCAGAGTCACATGATCTTGTAACAGTGGTTTCTGTAGCTATATGTTGGGACTGCCATATTAGCCACCTTGTATGACACGTTTTTCTTTGACATAACCGTATCTAATTCTCTCAGCAAGTAGTAATCCTATTCTTTGTTTGTATCATCAGAGACCTCGGGAACAGTCCGGGACTTTAGCCGATGTACATTTTTATTTTTGTAATCGTTGGTAAAACAATTCTCAACATTCTACTGCTATATGTTCTTCTCATTTATTCTCCACTCAAATTAAAACACCCTAAACAACGACATTTTTAAATGTCAATGCTGACCTACACATATTTCAGTTAAGTGTTGACATCAGAAACAAAGTGATATCAAAATTAGGTCCAAACACATAGATATCTGGCACAGAAAACAGCAATGTGAACAATAGCATGAACTTTCATAGATTCAGTTATTTATGAATTTAAAAATTTGCATTTTCTGTGGTATCACATTTTAAAGCCTCAAAACTTTTCTTTCAAAGTTAATGTATCAATTCTATAAATGTCATATAACACAAACATATACTGTCATAAAACACAACTCAGGGTTCATAGCAAATTTCTTCAAGCATTTTCCAGGCTTTTTCCAGGTCCAGCACGTGATTTTCAAGGATGGGAAACTCTAATATTTTCCTCATCTAATTTTCTCAGATATAATTATCACTTTGCTGATCTGCAATCCGGAGCATTACCGTCTCCCATTACCAAGGGTGTTTGCAGATTTCTTTAAAAAGAACATTTTTTTTTTTAAAAATTCATAAAAGATTGAAAAACAGACATCTTTTCCAAGTTTTTAGTGAATTTGTTCAACATCAGCGCAATAAAATGTTAGTGACATGGATGGTAATGAATAAAATAAGCTTGATTGACGTATTGATTTAACGATTAACCACGTGGTTCTGGTTGTTCGTCCATCATTGGGTAAAATGTTTTAAAAAAACCATTTTTCGTGTTCATCCAATTTTTTTAAGAATGTATGTCTAGGTCTGTGGTCTGACAATGGGTACGAAGGTGACTGAAGAGCCCGTTTTGCGAGCCTGGAAAGATACCTGGACAGTTGGGTCAGGGAGCTGTTTGCTTCATTAACTGGGGTGAAGTTGTAGCTGTAGGGCTCTGCAAGAGTCTTTGTCTACGTTGATCTCCGACTGTGTGCTATGCTCTTCTGAAGCATTCAGGCATGGTACATTGCACCTTTACGGGCATGTGCGCCAAGCAGTTCTGGTCTTCTGCCCTGCAGCCTTACCCTTTATGTGTCTGTTTGTTTATGTCAAAGGTTTATCAATGAAGTGGTGCTTTAAGTCGTGTTGTTTGACATGTGGTTTTGAAGCGCTTCTTTTGGTCCAGAATGGGCAGGTTTACCCAATAAGCATACTGACACCATTTTCGAGTATCTTTTTTGGCAGTCGATGGTCTGGCAGTGTTGTAGGACTACATGACCTGACCAGGAATTTTTGACTGCATCAGAAATAATATCAATACTTGCGATACCAGCTCTTTGATGTCAAGAACGGCCGTATCCGGATCTGTCTTGCCATTTGATGTTCCTCCCCATCTCCTGAGACTTTGACTGTATGGAAGTGGTTTGCTTCTTTACGTGGCGCCTGTATACAGTCCCTCTTAACATGTCATACAGAGACAGCACTGTAGAAATGCTCAGCAGTTTGTTCTGTATAAATCCACATGTGCACAGCTTTGTGAAGTAGACTAATCGTACTTCGATGCATGTGTTTTATTCAGTTTGTTAGCCCTGTCCCGAAAAATAGTTTGCTGTCCCTGCCGGTCGAGAGTGGATAGTCGATCCTTTGGTGGTTCTGTTCATCTTCAATGACAATAGTCTGGGCTAGTCTTCCTTCTCCCAAGGTATGTGACTTCATTATCTGTTCACAACATTCAGTTCCTCTCACCTTTTTTAACCTTGATGACTGCCTTTTCATTTCCGGGTACACCACAACTGAGATGGTAGCTGGTTGGTACATGGATTTCTGTCTTGGCAGCGACCTCGTGGAAGCTCACGACCATATGCGGGGCCCAGCACCCTTGTGAGTCTGCGACACGACTGCATCAGCGTACCCACGCCTGCCGCTTCGCCGCTGGTGTTATAAATCATCGCCACAGGACTTGTTGTGAGCTTGACCTCAGCTGTATAATGGATGAATGGATTGAAAGAGGGAATTGCGCATAGTGATTTGGATTAAAGTGAGGATAGAGTTGCGCAATTCGTCGACCTCCATCTCCTGACAGCATTGTTGGTCCATCTCATCTCCAGTGGCATGACATGATTGTCAAGAGCGACTGGATCACACTCAATGAAGTCAGTTTTCTTTCTGCAACGATTAACCACTATATCAACATAACTGTTGCTAATAAAATTGGAATAAAATGCCTTCCCAAAAAATAGGGTATTTTTCGTGTTTGTCTTTTTGGATAGGTCTTCTTGTATGCTGTCTTATAAGTCTTTTGGCGATCTGACAAAAGCGCTTTGTAAATGTTAGAGTAATTAAGTACCTCTTGCCTTCATTGGAGTCTGAGCTGCTTTTTTCATTAACTGGGGTTGGAAGTTTGTGTGCCTCTGCAATGGGAGTCTTTGTCAATGATCCACCGTTGATAATCCTTGACTGTGTGGTATAACTTGAAGCAGGGTATCAGGCATGAGAGCTTGTACATTGCAATCTGGGCAGTACATGCAAGTCTGGCTTCTGTTCCCTGCAGCCTTACACACTTTACAGTCTGGTTTGTACCTTGCCCTTTCATATTTATCAAGAAGTGGTGCTCAGTAAGTCGTGTTGTTGTGACCTGCCAATTTTTTGAAGTGTCACATTGCGTCGAAGAATAGCAGGTTCAATAAGTCATTACTGTACATCCTGATTTTCGCTTTGATCTTTTTTTGTAGAGTTGGCAGGTGTTAGCTTTAGGTCCCTATGTGCCCATTGAGAACAGGGCTGTGGAGGTTTTTCAACTGTTTTAAGAAATAATATAAAAAATAGGATCTGTGTGGGTAGGGGTAGCTTGCACCTAGTTGGCTGAAGTTTCCACACCTCCCATACTTTTGCTGTATTTTTCTGCAAGCACTGGCTTCTGAATTGTTCTGCCCTAAAGAATTTGTCTTTCTGTCTTGTTTATATTATCATTGGAGTGAACAGTGGATATAAGGTTAAATCTTTTCGTATCATGCCAGGTGACTGTCGGCATGCCTTATCTTCTGTCGCACAAAACACAGGATGATTTGTCTTTTTCAATTTGAGTTGTTTTTTTTTCAGTGCTACAGGAAAATGCTTCCTATTTTCCGCTACTGTTCCAAATGCACCAATCTGAATTTCAGGTCTTGAAATAAAGTTGAAGGCTGAATCAAAACTACCACAGAAGAGAATATGTCCCTTGTTGCGTATGAAATTTGAATTAAAACTATGGTGACTTTTCACTGAAAAAAAAAGGAGTCCAAATAATCTCAGCTCTCAAGAGTTTCCTTGGTCACAAATGATGTCACATCTGTAGGTCTCCTAGTAGTGTTAGTTTAAAAAAAAAAAAAAAAAATAAAGGAACACAAATAACTTATGAGTAGGCCTAAGCTATGTATATTTACCAATTCAAAATTCTAAACGCATACATAATACAGTCAAACAATATTTAACTAGAACAAAAGGTAATATATATAGTAATTGGGAGGGTAATACTTATGATAAGTGAAAATCTATTAAATATCTAACTGGAGATCTTTACAGCCCCCCCCCCCCCCCCCCCCCCCCCCCCCCAATATTTACTATTTTTGTTGAGTTTTGTTTTGTTTGTTTGTTTAGATTTTTTAAAAAATTTAATTTAATTTTTTTTTATAATTTTAAATAACATAGGCCTATCCACAAAATTGCTGATTTTCATTTATCCTAATTACAGTGATTTGACAGATGTGATGCCACGTTCGTGTATCGGCGGTTATTCATGTTATCTGAAATTGAAAACATGTAGGCCTAGGCCTATCCTAATTAGCCTATAACCCTTCAGAGGTAGAACGGGATAAGTCTTTTCATCATAAATATAATAAAAAAGCATTCAAAATATATTTATTTCCAAAAAATGTGGGACATTGTAAATATAGACGCAAGTACAGTAGGTCTATCTATAAACTGAACTTATTTAAATAGGTTTTATAAATGAGATAAATGAATTTATTACTTACGACGAGTGCTAAAAATAAATCTGCGTTTACGTCGTTAACGAAATGGATTTAATGCGCAAAGGGAAGTAAAAATTGTACGGTAACTTTGCGCAAAGGGAAGTAAAAATTGTACGGTAACTTTACAATTTTTACTTCCCTTTGCGCACTTCCATTTCCAGAAATTTTCGATGGTTTCGTTTTCGGCGCTTTGCGTTAATGGCGTAAACGCAGATTTATTTTTAGACTCGTCGCGTCTGTTGTTGCGAAAAATATCATCAATAACCAAAAAATGGACACAAAGTAACGAACTTTCGATTTCGTATTATTTTTCAAGGTCCAATGCGGAAAATTCAAGGCTTTTAGCCATTTTTTCAGGCTTTTCAAGGCCTGGAATTTATTTTTTCGTTTTCCAGGTTTTTCAAGGTTTTTCCAGGTCGCTACGAACCCTGACAACTTGCACAAACCTGAGTCTGGCATGTTAAAGTCAGTATGTGCTGATAACTCACCTGATCTGAACACCTGAATACAGGTGATTAAAAATATCATTCTCCTCAAGTACACCATGACCGTTGTCATAGAAATAGACACCAACCTGGCAGGACAACACAAAGAAAGACAGATTAGCACTTCCTGAACTGTATCTGACACATACATACATAACTGTTTATACTCAAGTCACACAAGTACAACACAATCTTAACAAATGACAATAACTGTTATCACAAAACAACAGTAACAAGTGGTAAAAGTTGGACAGATTTATTCCACAGAAGAAAAAAAAGTTTCTCCTGATCTGACCACATTTAGGGGCCTGTCTCTGGTTTCCTGTGGTCCTGCAATTTGTTTCCTAAGGAAGTTGAAGATGGCCATGTGATTAGTCTGTCTTTCACATGGATCAGACATTCCTGGAGGATATAAGTTCTAATGTCTACTTATGTGTTTCCCAAGCAAGATTGTATATTCTGTTCACTGTTTAGCACATTTGTATTTTAGTCATCAGGAACAGTCTAAAGATTTTAAAAAATCTGTCCACTTCTTGGTGATTAGTAGTATGCCCATTTTATCTGAATTCAAATTTTTATTTCTAATAATTATTCTTGATTAGTGTTCAAATGTCTTCATATATTGTGCTGCTTGTTCCCTCCTATCCTGATAAGTCTATCACAGACCCTATTTTCATATAACCTGCAGTTGCCCACTAAACTGTTACTCTCCTGGGCATGTTTTTGACAGTTTTGTATTGTGCAGTGTTCTTACGGACAAATATAACAGAATTTGTCAGGAACACTACCATGTCTTCCATATATCAGCATTTGTCAATATGGTTTGAGCGACTATTGGTTTGAGCGACTATTGGTTTGTTTGTATGAACTTTAAAACTAATTGTGCATTTTCTTGTGGCCAGATTTTGTGCTGATGGGAAAGACTATATCTTTTCATCCATGTCTAATGAGTTTGGTCGCTAAAACTTGGTATGTGTTTTCATAGTTCTACTTTGCATAAATGTTTAATATATTCTATTGTAATGTTAATGTCAACAATTTTTCCCTTGGATGCCCTTTATTCGCAGCTCATTTGTTGTCACTCAGGACAAACTGTATTTCCTTTCTTAGACATCTGGGACAAGTTTCTGTTCCTTTCTGATACATCTGGGACAAGTTTTTTTTCTGTGCATAACATTTTCTGTGTAGTCTACACTGACAATATCCTTTCATACCTTTGTTTATGGGGTGGTTTGTCAGTCAATTATATTTGTCTGCTTGCTGGAATACACCGTCAACTGAATGAATATTTAACCATTTAAAATAAACGTCTTCAAAACTAAAGAGCCGAACTAAGATAGAAGAACATGTCTAAATAAGAAGTCAGCCCTAACATCTGGTACTGACATGCATACATCTGGATAGCCACATAATAAAACATGGTACTCAAGCACATATGGCCATCACCAGTACTATTCCTGGAAAAGCTCTATGGAGATTTTCTTTGAACATATTCAAGTTGACGTCTGAGAGTGGAACGAACGAACGAACGAACTTTATTTTCAAAGGGTTAAGAATTGGGCACGCAGGCCCGTCTTACATTCTGCCCTCTGTCATCTTACATACCGTATCCTTTCAATAGCACATGTATTTTTAGCATTATTTAAGCATACAACATTATCGAGGTAAAATAATAACATACATTTGTAACATCCAGTCATAATCAAATTTAAGGGGGGAAAAAAAAATTTTAAAAATTTATTAATTAAAATAAATTTTTAAAAAATTAATACCTTAAAAAAAAAAAAAAAAAAACATACAAACAAACATACAATCTAAACCAGTCATGCAATAAATTAGACATAATTTGAAATGTAATCAGATAATGGTGGCATATAATAAGAACTCGTGACATTTTGGAAATCTGCTGAATGACCTGGGACTTCATGTGTTGTCAGCGCATGCAGAAAATGTTCTCACAGGTGAGCAGCTTTGAGTCCCAAGCAGATACTGCCACAGGGAGTGAATTGTTGACGCCTCCACTATACGAGATTGTTGCCGTCATTTTTGACGGTTCCAGAAGATGTAAATCTATTTAATACTTTTGATAATCGAAGGTACAGAACTGTATGTTAACTCCCTGACACAGGTTGATTAGGGGTTACCTTCCCTGTGTTTATTCTTTCTTAAGACGGGGTAGTTAGCTGTTCTCAGATCTGTTCTGTCTACGCATGCGCTAGCTTTTAGCGCGAACCGAGCAGACTTCCGTCTGGGAGTGATGAGCTGGTTTCTGCCGGACGAAGATGTCCGTTGTTCTTCTCTGCATTATCTGGGGAAAAGATAGTCTTGTGATGTTAGTGATTTTCCCCAGAGTTATTCTGTTCGTCTAGTATGACGACAGGTGTTATTTGTGTATTTCTCGGAATTCTGTCCAAGGTAAAATAACTTAATTATTATGCAAAGTTTGCAGAACATTTAGTATGAACCTGTGAGTAGCGCTCACAGTTCTTGTGATCCAGAGTCCATTATGTGTGCTTGACGTAGCCAATTAGGTCTATTCGTTGAAGTACTTTACAGAAGCACAATGAACGTATATTGATATGAAACCTGCATGATGGCGGTACGTTTCAGCATGGAAGATAATACATGCCTATGGAATAAATGTACAGTTGTTTATCAACCATTATAAGGCCCGTCATTACGGCCTATAACTTTGAGCAGAAGAAGAAGTGCCTGACGGGTGAAGCCAGATGAAGTCTTGACTTTATTAACAAGTTCCCAGACTTCTATATTAAGCAACTATATTTGTTAAAGGACTACCTGACGCGTTCAGTCAGGGGCCCTGAGCTACGGTAGGAAAAGAATATGTTGTCAAGCCAGCGTTATTAGCATCATACCTACGAGCTATACAAAACTGATGATGTTCGATGTTCCTATTTATTACCACATATGAACAGTTGTTAAAGGACAGACCATTGTCGATAACGTACTTATAGATGAGTGGTTCAAGCTTTATAATGCCAGATGTATTGCCAGTCATTTCCAATATATATGATGTCCTTGATTCTCGTCTATTTGACTGTAACTGTTGATGTCACTGTGTCTCGTAATTAAATGGTTGAAAGTTCCAGCAGTTTCTACAATTACTGACTACTGCATGTGAGTGAGTGGGTGCCTTGTCTACATATCCAAGAGCCTAAACGCATTCGTGTCTCTACACACCCACATCACTTGTCAACCACACAAACTTCGAGTACCTCACATACAAGAAATGTCTGATGTTCGGATGTCAACATGACACCCTGTTAGCGCCTCAATGCCTGGTGAGCTATTCATGCATAACAAAGCTGTTTGGCCCAGGTCGGACTGACTACAACAGTACACAGAAAAGATATTGTTACGTTCCTAAATAACATAACGTAAATCCCACCTTAACAGAGATCCAGCTTTATGACCTATGCTCCTTAGGGAGGTAAAGGGTATTGACTGATAGATGAGAATCGTACATATATGCCCGTCTTGCATTTTGCCCTTCCTCTTACTCATCTTTTATTGCTGGTTATCCAGACATTCTCCAACATACTTAAGGTACTAGTTCAATGGCGATGCAACATTATAAGTAGTATAAAAGCATACATTTACAATATCTGATTACAATTAAGAAGTAAGGTATATTAAAATGAAAAACTAGATCATCAGACCCTCCATACAGTATATTAGATAATAATTCGAAACATAATCCCTTAGGGCGGCATATAATCCGCACTCATAATGTATTTGAACAGTCTACGATTATATGAGTAGGGACTGTGCATGTTTTTCAGGTCATGTGGAAGATTGTTCCAAAGATGAGCAGCTGAGTAAACCAAGCTCTTCTTGTACAAATCTAGCCTCGGCTTGGGTACCTGTAACTGGTTTAAGCGCTGACTACGTTTTTCATTGAATTTTAAAAGTGGCCACAGATACGTTGGAGCATTATGTGACAAGATTTTGTGAGCGAATTTAGCTTTGTTAAATAGGAAGCGCTTTCTAAGGGGTAATATTTTAAGATAGTTATAGATCTATACAATGTGTTTGGTGTTTATCAGCAACTAGGCGCACTGCACGTTTTTGAAGTGAATGAAGCTTTTTTGTGTTGGATATGGAACAACCATCCCAGATTGTGGAACAATAGTCTATGTATGTTTGTATGTGAGATGTGTAGAACATTTTCCTTGCCCCTCATCCAAGAAGTGTTTGATTTTGGCTAATTGGTAAACTTTTTGTGCCGTTAGCTTTGTGAGTGCACTTACATGTGAGTTCCAACTTCGGTGCTGGTCAACAGTTAGACCTAGAGTTTTATGTTCATTTACGTTTTCAATTAGTGATGTTCCAATGTAGAGCTGAAGTGTTGTTTTCTGCGAGTTTTGTAGTTTTTGTCTGGTTGATATTAACATACATTTCGTTTTACAAATATTTATTTGCATTCGATTCTCGTTGCTCCACTTAATAATATTATGTGTATCAGTTTGTAAAGATAGTTCTAGTGCAGTGCAACTTTTGTCACTAGTGTAAACAGTACAGTCATCGGCAAACAGGTCACAGGATGAATGTTTGATGTGCAGAGGAAGATCATTAATGTATACGGCAAAGAGAAGAGGGCCGAGAATAGAGCCCTGAGGAACACAGATATCGACAACAGTTGGGTTGGACAAAGAATTATTGTAAGACACCACTTGTTGTCTGTCTGTCAGAAATGATTTAATTAACTTCACCAGCTTAAGATTTACTTTCATTGTTTCTAATTTTCTGATTAAAATAGTGTGATCTATCATATCGAATGCTTTTTTAAAGTCTACAAAGATTGCTCCACATAAATTATCGTTATTGATGTTTAGATGCCAGTTGTCTATCATTTTTGTTAAGGCTGTGTGACAAGAATGTTTTGGTCTAAACCCCGACTGACTATCAACTAGCAGGTCATTATTGGCTAGGTGTTCTATTGCTGTTTTGTGTATGTGTTTTTCCAGTGGTTTGGACAGCGATGATATAAGAGAAATGAGCCTATAGTTACCAAGGTTGCTATTATCTGATGAACCAGGTTTAACAAGAGGGTATACTTTAGTGATTTTAAAGGCAGATGGAAAGTAACTCCTTGCGAGACATTGATTATATATGTTTGCTAGTGTATCAGTAATAGCTGGTGCAGCATAACGCAGTATTCGATTACTGATTCCATCAAGTCCCAATGAGTTATTATCTTTAAGATCAATAAGATAGTTATAAACTTCGTTAACTGGATGAAGAAGAAGAAACATGGTACTCATGCAATAGAAATGAAGAATTCAAACTGCACAAGAACAAAACAGGCACTTACAAAATAAGAAATACATTAAACAAACAAGTCAATAACAGGGGAAGACAGCAGAATTCAAATGTTACCAATATCATTGTATGGATGTGAATCTTTGATGATGTACGAATAAAAGGCAATTTTTAATTGAAGCGACAACAATGCAATTTCTAACGAACTTGTTATACATCCCATTTCAATGATAAAAACTGTGTCTGAATCAGGACATTGTGCTAGACTTCTACAAACCTGTTTTCCATTGTGAATTCTATTTCAGTATTATGAGTTGTGACTGACTCAGAGCAATTCAGGAGACAGCTACAAACCTGTTTTCCACTGTGAATTCTATTTCTCCTCAGCACTGGTGTACTTCCAGTAGTGATCCACACTCCTGCCAGCGTATTTGAATAAACTTCATTTTCTTCTATAAGACCTTTGCCCTTTTCATGCTGAAAGAATAATTTACAAAAATAATAAACCCCTAGAACACTGAAACCTATCAAATTTTCACTATTAAACACATGTACAAAAACTGAGAGTTTTAAAATAATGCTTTTCATTCAAAATAACATAAATATGGGGCTTGCAAAGACAAGTGATCTACAGAGTGAAGAAAGAAAGTTAAAGGCTTCCAGAGAATGTTAAAATAAAAATAATAAATTTAAAATTATTCACAGCATGTGAAAATGGTGAACATATTTAGCTGTTAATGTGAAATATTTAGGTCGAGCGTGACCCAAAGTTTACAGTGCGTTATTAAAAGTATAATAAAGTTGACCACACTTAGTTTTGTAGATAGTAATAAATTTCAAAAATATGATAATTTAAAAAAAATAAAATGGTGTCAGAATTAACCTTCATTTTGGATGATGTGAAAAAATTACTAAGTCATCAAGCCTCAAAAGACAGATTTACTTTAATGATTGGCTTAAATATTCTGGGGATTTAAAATGAAGCCATTTTTAGTTCAACATTTTGAGAAAATCCTACAGCATTACAGAACCTCACATTTCTGTCTAAACATAAAATAACAAATTTAAACCAATTGTACTGCAAAAAAAAAAAACATTTCTGAGCTTCCATAACCCTCAGTGGGTATTAACTCATTCTAACCCACGAGCTGTGTCATGTGCCAGGATACCCTATAGATCTATGGTGTGTCCGCTTGATATTATTCAGAATTTGAACGACAAATTAGAAAATAAGTGGCCATAAGCTGGTTTTAATCACAGAAACATTTCTTGTGGACCACATGTTTTAAACTGGTAGCAAAGAAGTAGTCTGGTGCTTAATTTTTGCATATTTTTATCTATTAGTGACGTCATTAGGCCACTTGTTTATAAACAGTGTAGTCACAGTCACCACAGTCATAGATTATCACAGTCATCACAGTCATAGACAATCAACTGATCAACCACAATATATTATTTCTAAATGAATTTTAATGATATTGATAATAACCTATTTTCAGTTTCCAGGACGTTTCATAAATTTCTTGGAATATTTTTCAGTAATAAAATAATTAAATTATGTACAACAGAACTGGGCAGGCGAGATTCTAGTTCAGCAACATGACTTCACACACACACACACAAATTATAAAAATCAGAATTTTCATTTGTTGGTAATCAAACCTCTTGGATTAATTTTCAACATGATATAAGTTTGGATTCCGGAACTTTTACCACCAAGAAATTAAGTAGAGCTGGAATATTCACATGTAAATGTACAATTTTAATTAATTGTATTTTTAACTCTTTTAATGTTTCTACAGTTCACAAGACATGGCAAACAATTATTATATCACATAAGAACTTACTCCATTTCACAACACTCGTCAGCCAATTTCCTGAAGTTTAATGTATATTACTTATGTCTGCTGAATAAATATACGTCGTCAGTCTGTTTTTAAAACATGACTTATTTTTTTAAATGTGTCCATTCTGGGGGACTGGGTAAACCCAAAACACTGCCTGTGATAGAAAGAGTTAAGGGCCTCCAGAAAGTTTCAAGACAAGACATTGTTTTCTCAAACCAGTTAATCTTGTAAAGTTGAGGCACCAATGTACGATACAAGATCTTCTCATGAACAAAGTTGCCAGTTGGATTAAGAGGGTTGGAATGAAACATAAAGGGAGCTTATGCACTCTCAAGTCTGTTAACACTTTCATGTGAAAAGGACTTCAAACTATAAAGTTTTTTTTCTTGGGTATTCTGAAAAACTGTTTCCTAGTCTCATCCATGGGTGGTTCCTGAGGGATTTTAACAAGATATAGAAAGAACAGAACCACATGTACATCACAGCAGTTGACAAAGGTCAGATTATGCAAGTGGCTAGAAACATGTCATGTAAAGGTGATACAGAAACCACAATGCAACAGGAAAGAAGGCATTTTAGTGCAATCTTGCTGCAGAAGGGCCAACGGTAGTAATGGTGATATGCTCTTTATACAGCAAGCAATGGGGACACTCATTTCTACAAGCAACACTATTTAACATTGTAACAATCTCATTCTTGTATGTTTATTCACAGACAAGCTCTGTAAACCAAAGAATGTGACACATCTCATAGAAACAAGGACGGAACTAAAAGACAAAAAAAAAAAAATCACACAACATCAGACTTGCCACATAGATTCCTCCGTGTTGACCATGGTGGATTTTGTTATGCCTCACTATGGGGTTACTGTTAGTCCGGATCTGGATACCAGCTAAAGCGTTTCCTAGACAATATCCACAACACGTTATAAAAAAACTGGCAAAAATCCTCCATTTTTAACATTCAACAATGACATGGTTTATGAGTAACATCTTCCATCAACATATACTTTTCTAAGAATCGTCTCAATTAACCCAAATTTCTTTCTGCCTTTAATTCACCTTGTGTTATATTACATCATCATCTTTCATGCTTGTGTATGTGTGTTCATGCCTGTTTCTCATTAAACTCTGTAAAGCTGATATGTAATAACAAAATTGGTCATATGTGTGAAGTCTAATAAAATTGGTCATTTGTGTGGCGATATCTAACAAAAAATTGGTCATATGTGTGATGATACCCAAAAAAATTGGTTATGTGTGGCGAAGTCTAACAAAATTGGCCATATGTGTGATAATATCTAACAAAATTGGTCATATGTGTGATGTTATCTAACAAAATTGGTCATATGTGCGATGACATCAAACAAAATTGGTCATATGTGCGATGACATTAAATAAAATTGGTCATATGTGTGATGTTATCTAACAAAAGAGGTCATATGTGTGGCGATATCTAACAAAACTGGTCATGTGTGAAGATATCTAACAAAACTTTGGTAAGTTGGGACACAATGATATCTTTCTCAATAGAAACACTTTTTAAAGACCTGAAAAAATATATTAAAATCCAAAAATGTGGTGACGAATTATGTTTTTGAAAAAAATTTGACCACGATGTGAAGCTCGGAGAAGATTAACAGTTGATGTGAAACTGATTTATCTGATTGGATCTGCTGCTACATCTGCTTATTTTATTAAATCCATAGTACAGCGTGGGCTCACACACACTTAAACAGTCATGTGTGCACATATGCAAACAAACTTACCATAAATATTATTGTGCTCTATCAAACCTCTCCCATCACCAAATATGTACACACCTCCTTGCTGGCCATTGTAAATTTCATTTTTCCTAAAGACAAAAAAACCACCCGTTGATAAACAAGCTATAAGCAGGTTCGAAAGCTTAATAAGCAGCCTAATAAACACAAATAAATGATGATTATATTTCTCCTGACTATCAGCACCTGTGTACACAGTTTTATTTCTGTAATACGTTCATATAAAATACAATGCATTCTCATGTCTGAGAATAGAAAGCTTGGTTACTACAAACATTTTGTAAATACTTACTTAGTCGTACCTCTTCTACCGTGAGGTGTAGAGGTTTGGAAGAGAGAGCGCCAGACTATCCTATCGGCTGTCTTCCTCCTGGCCTGGTTCCATTCTAGTCCTCGGTCTTTCAAAGATTGTCTAATGTTGTCCTCCCAGCAGACTCTGGGTCGTCCTGGGGGTCTGGATCCCTGGCTCTTTGTTTCCCATGCTTGTCGTAGTTGCCGATCTTCTCCCATTCTGCAGACATGGCCAAACCATCTTAGTTGGGACTGTTCTACTTGGGTCTGCAGGGGGTGGCATTTTAGGCCTTGACGTATCGTCTGGTTGCAGACCATGTCTTTTCTTGTTACTTCAACCACCTTCCTCAGATACCTCATTTCTGAGGTTTGGATCTGGCTTTTGTGGGTTGTAGTCATTGCCCATGACTCGCATCCATATGTCAAGACTGGGACATATGTAGAGCAGTATACAGCCATCTTCATTTTCTTACCAACCTCTCTCTTGCTGAGGAATCCTCGATTTATGGCCTGAAAAAGTCTCCCAGCTGCTGTTTTTTGAGTGGCCAACTCTTCTTTGATGCCTCCCTTTCGGTCTATAATAGCTCCGAGGTATTTAAAGTGGTCGACCTGCTCCAGGACCTGTTCTCCCAGCTTAATCTGATGTCTTCTTTCTTCTCGTGATATCACCATGGATTTTGTTTTAGAGCTGCTTATGACCATCCCTCTCTTCTCCAGCTCTTCCTTCCAGACTTGCAGGTTGGATTGGAGATGTGCCTCTGATTTAGCAATCAGGGCAACATCATCAGCAAATGCCAGCTCTGAAATACAGATCTGTCTCATCTTCCAGTACCCCACTGAATACTTTCTTGTTCTCTCCTTACATGCCTTGATGACATCGTCCATGAGGAGTATGAAAAAATAAGGTGACAGGATATCACCTTGTCTTACACCAGTGGTGGTCCTGAACTCTTCTGACTTATAGTTTGCTGTCCTCACATAATTTCTGCAAGACTTGTAGAAGCTATGTAAATCATGAATTAGAGGTGCTGGAATGTTCTTCCTTGCCAATCAGTCCCAAAGTTTGCTCCAGGGGACCCTGTCAAACGCCTTTTCCAGATCTATGAAACAAAGATGGATCTCACTCTTATACTCAAGGGCCTTTTCACTCAGCTGTCTGAGTGTGAAGATTAGGTCTTGAGTACTTCGGTTTGCTCGGAATCCGCACTGGACCTCATGCAATTGTGGCTCAGCTAGGCGTAGGAGTCTCTGCTCTAGGATTCTAGAGTAGATTTTACCAGGGACACTGAAAAGGGATATGCCTCTGTGGTTTCCACATTGTCGATTGTCACCCTTTTTGAAAACTGGTGTTATGATGGCAATCTCCCAATCCTTTGGTATGGTCTTGTTGCACCACGCTGCCTGTAGGACCCTTAAGAGTAATAATTCGCCTGATGCTCCCATGTACTTAACCATTTCTGGTGTTATACCATCATGCCCTGCTGCTTTGCCCATCTTGATTTTCTCCAGTGCTGCCTTCAGTTCTTCCATCTTTATGTGATCTTCACCATCATTGGTTTTCTCTTCTGTGCTAGTGGTTATCATTTCTGATGCTTGACCTTGCTCACCATCCAGGAGTTCTGAGAAATATTCTTTCCATCTTTCCATTACTTCCTTCTGGGCAGTAAGCAATTTGCCTTGCTTGTCCTTTATAAATTTGAGAGGGCATTGTTTTTCCTTCCTCATGTTCTTTAGGGTCTTATAGAACAATTTCTGGTTTTCTTGTGCATCTTTTTCTAGCTTTTCTCCAAATTCTTCCCAGGACTTCTGTTTTGCTGCTAGCACCTTGTTCTTTGCTTCTGTTCTGAGTGTCACATATTCTCTATATTTCTCCATTTGTCCTGTTGTGTTTTTAGCTCCTAAGTATTGTTTCTATGCATTTTCTTCTCTCTTATTTTCTCTTTGACTTCCTCTGTCCACCAAGGTGTCCTCTTTCTCATGTTCCCAAGTCGGACTTCACCACATGCTTCTGCAGCAGCTGTCTTTATGATGTCCTTGAATTTAAGCCAGAGGGTTTCCAAGTCATCAGGTTGTTCTTCTGTGTTTCTCACCGCTGTAGCAATAAGCCCATGATATCTGGTCTTAATTTCTGGCTCTCTCAGCTTGTAGGTCTTAATGCTCATTTCTTCCGTTTGTTTACTTGGTTTCTTGCGTGATGTTGGGCAGTTCCTAGGCTGAGCAACTCTTTCAGTTGTTCTTTTGATTGTAAGCAGGTAGTGATCACTTCCAATCTCTGGCCCCCTCCAGACTCTAGCATCCCGGACATATTTGAATGAGCTCCTCCTAACAATGGCATAGTCGATCACTGACTTCTCATTCTTTGTTGGTTCACATCTAGTGTATGCATGTATGCGCTTATGGGGAAACTTTGTGTTTGTAATGATCAGATTCTGCTCACTACAGAATCTAAGGAGTCGCTTTCCATTGTCATTGAGAGTATCTTCTCCATATCTTCCGATAACTCCACCCCATCTAACATGGTCATTTCTTACTCTGGCATTGAAATCTCCGAGCATGATAATTTCATCTAGGCAGTCATCCACTGTCCTTTGAAGCAGCTCGAAGAATTCCTCCTTGACCTCTGCTCTCTCATCCTCATTTGGCCCATACATATGACAAGGTTGACTTTGGTTTCTCCTTCTTTTAGTTTTACAACCATAATGCGCTCTGAGACAAAGTTCCATCCCTTGATACTATCTTTTTGGTTTTTGGCCACAATGCAACCCACGCCCCCTTTAGCTCTTTCAGATGTGGGTACACCACTGTAGAGCAGCGCGTTGCCATCGAGATCCATGACTCCTTGTCCTTTTTTCTTTGTTTCCGTTATAGCCAGGATTTCTAGTTTTGCTTTCCTCATCTCTTCCACCAGCTTCTCTTCTTTCCCATTTATACTTCTTGTGTTCCAAGTTCCATAAGTCGTAGTCCGTTCCAGTTCGTCGCCTTTAGAATCAGTCCGGTTTTCTCTCTTTAGTTCTCGTAATCAAAAGTTTAAAGCAAACAGGTGATTGGCCTGTTGTGCCTTTGCATGGTGGAGGGACTGCCTCCTTACGGCCTCCATGCAGGCCACCCTCCTCCTTTTTCATATAATTTACTGTTTACAGGCCTCGGGTTTCCCTTCCTTATGTGTTATTTATGTTCATACAATACCAGAAACCTACCCACTGTTCTATACTATTGTCCTTTAGTCTTCTACTATTTACTGGACCCAGTATCAAGGTCTTTGTCTTGTTTGGACTGACACATACTGTTAATAGTGGAACAACAGAAGTGATTGCGTCATTAAGGGGCTGAGTTGCCCACTGTATACTTCCGGTGTTATCTTGTGTTTCTTACTGATAAATAGCCAGTAAAGCATCTTTTTTTGGGGATGCCTAGCTGGCCGTGGGGTCAGTGTGATTCGCTTGATAGCTAGGCGGAGTTGTCGTACGGAAGGTACGGGGTTCGAACCCTGGGTAAGCCACTCACGTCTGTTGTTTTTCTGTTGTCCAAGTGTTCTACTTCTTTATTTCTTACGAGTGCCTGAAAACATACCTTTATGTTTGTCTAATATTAATTTACTGTTTACAGGCCTCGGGTTTCCCCTCCTTATGTGTTATTTATGTTCATACAATACCAGAAACCTACCCACTGTTCTATACTATTGTCCTTTAGTCTTCTACTATTTACTGGACCCAGTATCAAGGTCTTTGTCTTGTTTGGACTGACACATACTGTTTATAGTGGAACAACAGAAGTGATTGCGTCATTAAGGGGCTGAGTTGCCCACTGTATACTTCCGGTGTTATCTTGTGTTTCTTACTGATAAATAGCCAGTAAAGCATCTTTTTTTGGGGATGCCTAGCTGGCCGTGGGGTCAGTGTGATTCGCTTGATAGCTAGGCGGAGTTGTCGTACGGAAGGTACGGGGTTCGAACCCTGGGTAAGCCACTCACGTCTGTTGTTTTTCTGTTGTCCAAGTGTTCTACTTCTTTATTTCTTACGAGTGCCTGAAAACATACCTTTATGTTTGTCTAATATTAATTTACTGTTTACAGGCCTCGGGTTTCCCTTCCTTATGTGTTATTTATGTTCATACAATACCAGAAACCTACCCACTGTTCTATACTATTGTCCTTTAGTCTTCTACTATTTACTGGACCCAGTATCAAGGTCTTTGTCTTGTTTGGACTGACACATACTGTTAATAGTGGAACAACAGAAGTGATTGCGTCATTAAGGGGCTGAGTTGCCCACTGTATACTTCCGGTGTTATCTTGTGTTTCTTACTGATAAATAGCCAGTAAAGCATTTTTTTTTGGGGATGCCTAGCTGGCCGTGGGGTCAGTGTGATTCGCTTGATAGCTAGGCGGAGTTGTCGTACGGAAGGTACGGGGTTCGAACCCTGGGTAAGCCACTCACGTCTGTTGTTTTTCTGTTGTCCAAGTGTTCTACTTCTTTATTTCTTACGAGAGCCTGAAAACATACCTTTATGTTTGTCTAATATTAATTTACTGTTTACAGGCCTCGGGTTTCCCTTCCTTATGTGTTATTTATGTTCATACAATACCAGAAACCTACCCACTGTTCTATACTATTGTCCTTTAGTCTTCTACTATTTACTGGACCCAGTATCAAGGTCTTTGTCTTGTTTGGACTGACACATACTGTTAATAGTGGAACAACAGAAGTGATTGCGTCATTAAGGGGCTGAGTTGCCCACTGTATACTTCCGGTGTTATCTTGTGTTTCTTACTGATAAATAGCCAGTAAAGCATTTTTTTTGGGGATGCCTAGCTGGCCGTGGGGTCAGTGTGATTCGCTTGATAGCTAGGCGGAGTTGTCGTATGTTCTACTTCTTTATTTCTTACGAGTGCCTGAAAACATACCTTTATGTTTGTCTAATATTAATTTACTGTTTACAGGCCTCGGGTTTCCCTTCCTTATGTGTTATTTATGTTCATACAATACCAGAAACCTACCCACTGTTCTATACTATTGTCCTTTAGTCTTCTACTATTTACTGGACCCAGTATCAAGGTCTTTGTCTTGTTTGGACTGACACATACTGTTAATAGTGGAACAACAGAAGTGATTGCGTCATTAAGGGGCTGAGTTGCCCACTGTATACTTCCGGTGTTATCTTGTGTTTCTTACTGATAAATAGCCAGTAAAGCATCTTTTTTTGGGGATGCCTAGCTGGCCGTGGGGTCAGTGTGATTCGCTTGATAGCTAGGCGGAGTTGTCGTACGGAAGGTACGGGGTTCGAACCCTGGGTAAGCCACTCACGTCTGTTGTTTTTCTGTTGTCCAAGTGTTCTACTTCTTTATTTCTTACGAGTGCCTGAAAACATACCTTTATGTTTGTCTAATATTAATTTACTGTTTACAGGCCTCGGGTTTCCCTTCCTTATGTGTTATTTATGTTCATACAATACCAGAAACCTACCCACTGTTCTATACTATTGTCCTTTAGTCTTCTACTATTTACTGGACCCAGTATCAAGGTCTTTGTCTTGTTTGGACTGACACATACTGTTAATAGTGGAACAACAGAAGTGATTGCATCATTAAGGGGCTGAGTTGCCCACTGTATACTTCCGGTGTTATCTTGTGTTTCTTACTGATAAATAGCCAGTAAAGCATCTTTTTTTGGGGATGCCTAGCTGGCCGTGGGGTCAGTGTGATTCGCTTGATAGCTAGGCGGAGTTGTCGTACGGAAGGTACGGGGTTCGAACCCTGGGTAAGCCACTCACGTCTGTTGTTTTTCTGTTGTCCAAGTGTTCTACTTCTTTATTTCTTACGAGTGCCTGAAAACATACCTTTATGTTTGTCTAATATTAATTTACTGTTTACAGGCCTCGGGTTTCCCTTCCTTATGTGTTATTTATGTTCATACAATACCAGAAACCTATCCACTGTTCTATACTATTGTCCTTTAGTCTTCTACTATTTACTGGACCCAGTATCAAGGTCTTTGTCTTGTTTGGACTGACACATACTGTTAATAGTGGAACAACAGAAGTGATTGCGTCATTAAGGGGCTGAGTTGCCCACTGTATACTTCCGGTGTTATCTTGTGTTTCTTACTGATAAATAGCCAGTAAAGCATCTTTTTTTGGGGATGCCTAGCTGGCCGTGGGGTCAGTGTGATTCGCTTGATAGCTAGGCGGAGTTGTCGTACGGAAGGTACGGGGTTCGAACCCTGGGTAAGCCACTCACGTCTGTTGTTTTTCTGTTGTCCAAGTATTCTACTTCTTTATTTCTTACGAGTGCCTGAAAACATACCTTTATGTTTGTCTAATATTAATTTACTGTTTACAGGCCTCGGGTTTCCCTTCCTTATGTGTTATTTATGTTCATACAATACCAGAAACCTACCCACTGTTCTATACTATTGTCCTTTAGTCTTCTACTATTTACTGGACCCAGTATCAAGGTCTTTGTCTTGTTTGGACTGACACATACTGTTAATAGTGGAACAACAGAAGTGATTGATTGCGTCATTAAGGGGCTGAGTTGCCCACTGTATACTTCCGGTGTTATCTTGTGTTTCTTACTGATAAATAGCCAGTAAAGCATCTTTTTTTGGGGATGCCTAGCTGGCCGTGGGGTCAGTGTGATTCGCTTGATAGCTAGGCGGAGTTGTCGTACGGAAGGTACGGGGTTCGAACCCTGGGTAAGCCACTCACGTCTGTTGTTTTTCTGTTGTCCAAGTGTTCTACTTCTTTATTTCTTACGAGTGCCTGAAAACATACCTTTATGTTTGTCTAATATTAATTTCCTCCTTTTTCAGCTGGGCTTGGGACTGGCCTAAGCGGAGTTTTGTAAATACTTATATACTTTTAATATCCAAATTGTGTGATGAACAAATATAGACTGTGTGCATCTTACTACAGAAATACCAGGGACAAACACAAAAAACCAATAAAAGGTGGATCAACAGAGTTAGTGTGAAGGTAATATCAAGATGTGGACAAACAATAGAGACATTAACACTTTGTTGTGAACCCATAAACGGTGGAGAGTTTAATAGAACAGGACAACAGAGTTAGTGTGAAGGTAATATCAAGATGGGGGAGAGGAAATGTACAAGTCAGTGTTACCATCAATGTGACCTAGATTCCAATACAATATTTATCTTAACTTTTTTTAAATACACTACTTTTAGGTAACAATACAAAAATGCCAGAATGGACCTACGAAATAAATCACTATTAACATAAAGCATCTACTGTAAGTCTAAAAAAACTATACCAACCGGATTGTTGGATCACTATTGGATGTTATCCACACTCCAGCAAAGTTATTAGAATGGATCTTGTTCTCAATAAACTGGCCTCGTCCATTCTCATGAACATAGATGCCTCCCGTCTGCCCGTGATGAATCTCACAACCAATCACTGTTGGGTTGGCCCCAGCTTTCACCTCAAAGCCAGCTATTCGGTTGTCATGGATATCACAGTTGTCAAAGTAGCCCTGGTGATGCAGATTATTACACAATGGTTTTAATAAGGCAGACAATAATCTAGTACTGACCAGAACATGGAATATAAGCTCAATCCTGTAATGACATGGACAGAGTTTATGCTTTCTTTAGACTGTCAAGTGCTTAATAATCTCTCCATTTATCAATATTTCTATTTCTACAGCCTTAACCTAGCTTAGCTCTGTGATAATTTTCTGAGTACTGTCATTTGATCTATAACATCTCTCTGTCACGAAAAACTCTCATTTGATCTATAACAGATATCTCTATCACGAAAAACTCTAACAGATATCTGTCATAATACACTCTGTCACAGATAGCTCTGTCATGACACTGTTGTGACATACTCTGTAACAAATATCTCTATTGTGACATCTGCAGAAGAGGAAGCTAAAGTAACAGGAACCTCATGAGTGGTGCTAAAATAAAGAACAGACAAATATAGAAAAAGGCGGAGTGAAAAAATTCAGCCAAATATCCATATTAAAAGCTTCCTTAATGTGGCTGTGTCATCAGCCTCATCAGAATTTTTCCAGCCACTTCCATTGCTGTCATACCAGTTCCTGCTTACAGTAAAGTTGCTTTTCTTTTGCAGTACATTTAGGCATTCTCGTTCAATGTCTTGTGGATAGATTGTTCCAAAATTGTTGACAAAAGCTGGTGTAATATCTCTAGTGTATAAAATGTTAACTATCAAGCAGCTGGTGAGATTCCATTCATTCCTGCAGCTTTTCTTTACTTCAGTAATTTTATTGTCTATATGCTGTCTTGCTCTCAGGTGGATTATGTTTACATTTAACGGTTGCTCTGCTACTTCCGTGTTGGTCTTCCACCTTTATGTCTATTTGTTTCTCCTCACTGCTGATGGTTAGCCCTTTACTATCTATTACTGGTGTATTGTGGTCATGCTACTTCCCTGGCAGGATTTCTGTGATATTGTACTGCACTTTCTGGTCTATACTGCGTCCCTGGCAGGATTTCTGTGATATTGTACTGCACTTTCTGGTCTATGCTGCGTCCTTGGCAGGATTTCAGTGATACTGTACTGCACTTTCTGGTCTGTACTGCTTCTCAGCATTCCCAGCTTCCAGTCATTTTTTAATGAGATTCTCATGTGCTCTCTGTCGTGTGCATTTTTCTAAGGCCTCTGGGCAGACTCACAAAAGATAGGACTGTTGTTCCCTTAAGCATGTCGTAAAAAGTGACTAATGTGAAGGTCGTGCCTGGGCCTGGCAACCCAATATTGTCAAACAAACTGCTACAGAAACCATCAGCAGTATGTGCTTCCATGCAGACGTCCTGCCAGGGGGCGGGGAATGCTGTAATACTGACCCCATGTTCCATAAGGAACCGAAAAGGAAATGAATGAGTAAACAGTGCTTCAATTGTGTGCCACAACCATACTAGATTCCCCAGCCACTTTTGAATGAAGTTGCTCGTGTTCACTGTGCCACCACCAACAGAGCTCATGTGACAGTTAAGGCATTTGAGACATCCCACCAAGGTCAAGTAC
The DNA here is from genome assembly GCA_024509875.1 of Oreohelix idahoensis. Lineage (NCBI taxonomy): Eukaryota > Metazoa > Mollusca > Gastropoda > Stylommatophora > Oreohelicidae > Oreohelix > Oreohelix idahoensis. The sequence continues at coordinate 236,943 of JAMPIV010015213.1, forward strand.
ATGGGATGGCTAGGTGTGGTAAGTGTGTAAAGGTATATACTTATACACACATACCTGCATGAAAATACATATATTTACTCACAGAAAGAGAGAGAACAGACACACGTAAGACACTCATGTATTATCCACATGAAGTAAATGTGACTCACAAATATAAAAGTCCAAAAACGCACTGACTAGAAAAAAAAAACACATATAGTGCATAGACAAATTTTTTTTTAAAATTTACCAATCCATTATCAAAAGTAAAGACACCAACATCCCTGCCGTGGTGAATATGATTGTTCCTCATAATGGGGTTTGCTCCATTTTTTACCCAGATACCCGCTAAGGCATTTCCACTGATGTCATTGTTCTCGTAAACACCCTGCAGACAAGTACAACAATATAAACACAGTCGCATATGACTGGTCTTACACACTTAAAATAGCCACACAAATGTAATCACTCAATCGACACAAGAGGTGTACTACACACATCACACAGCCACACAAATGTTATCACTCGGTCAACACATGAGGTGCACTACACACATCACACAACTATAATCAATCAGTCAACACATGAGGTATACTACAACCATCACACAACTGTAATAACTCAGTCAACACATGAGGTGTACGCACATCATACAGCCACACAAATGTATTCAAATCACACACATACACATATCAAATAGCCAATACAAGTATTGAAGCAGCCATATATTAAGTTGAAAAATAAATGTGGTTATGACCTGTGTGTTGTTTTACAAGTTAAATTGTAGGTCAATCATGAAGAGCAAGAAGAGAAGGTGTTGAGTTATCTATAACACATACCACACGTACTATCACAGTCCAAACATTTGAAAAATTGTGTATCCACAACAAATTGTCAGAGTCAATTAACTTACAGAAATGAGAATACAAAGATAACAAACATGCGGAAGATGCAGCAAGATCTGCTTATTTGTGTGTTTTCAAGCACAAAATCCCATACTCGAACACTGCCGAAGTGTCCATCCTTCAGGACAAATATCACTCTGTACCAATCTTGAATGTGCGACCTACAGAAGACACTGACATCAACTAAAGGACAATATTATCCTATGTGGTTCCTGTGGGGACTGACAAGACCAAGAAAGGAAATTGTTTCTGTTTCTTCGGGCATGTCATTTATTTACTCATGACCTTTATAAAATCATCCAGAGCACAATAAGTTCACCCTAAGATATCCTATCCTGTATTATTTGTTCAAGATCTTCTCCATCTCTTTTAAGTTTATCTTCAATTCCCTCTCCACATATTTTTCAGACTTCACTTTTAAGTCTATTTTCAATTCCCATCACATCTTTTTCAGTCTTCCTCTTTTTTAGTTACCCAAGGGATTTCAGAAGAAGGACTTCCTTGCAATACTTTCCTGAATGTGTGTTCTATTCCCCACCAATGTATTTTCTTCAACTGTGTTCTAATAGTAATAGTCAGTTTGTGTCCATCAGTTCCACATTGGTGGTGGTGGTGTTGTACCATTTCAAACTTTCTATTCTGTACAAGAACCCAGTTTTCATGTTGTACCATTTCAAACGTTCTATTCTGTACAAGAACCCAGTTTTCATGTTGTACCATTTCAAACTTTCTATTCTGTACAAGAACCCAGTTATAGAAGCCTGTAACTTCTTGGTTGTTTTATTTCCCATGTTACACAGCCATACAATAGGACTACCTTGACACATGAAAGTTCCTCTTTTTTACTTATGCTATCTTATTTTGATGTCCCTGTCTGTTCCGCCTAATTTTGTCTGTTTTGCTGCCATGAAATGAGTCCATATCTTGTAGGGATGTTTCTACAATCGTAATCTGGCTGTGGTTTGTTGCATTTATTCTCCCTGGTGTATTTTCAGACCCTACAGCTGTGACCTCTCATCGGGTATTCTCAGGTATCTGGTTACAATCATATCTCCCCCCCACAACCAGATGAAGACTGTCTAATGATCAAACTACAGCACAGGCCAGAACATACCACAAGCCATCATTAGCCAGAAAGACATCCGGTACAAGAAAAGGCAATTCTGGAATGCTGCAAATCACTACTGCCTGCCAAGAAGTACAAAGTACTCAAGATACAACTTTTCTGATAATTTTGTCCTTCTGTAACATTATCAAAACCATGGGTCTATCAAGGAACCCATATTCTTGGAGGACATGCTTTACTGTTTGCTTGCCTCCTCATGTGTACATGTCTGTCTGTTAAGTTTACATGTGTTGGACAGACGGTATCTGATAGTCTGCAGTGACCAGTTCTCAGTCTGACAATTATCACTGGATCTCTTCCTAGTAAGCAGAAGTATACTTATCTTACATCTCAAGCATTATTTTATTATCAACTAAATTTGAAAGTCCACAGGGAATTGATCAAGACCATGAGAATAAAAACATGAAAACAGAAATGGACATGGACCTATATCAAGGAGGCTGACCTACTACGGTGCATCATGAAACCATGACCGAGAGTGAGTGGGGAAAGAGGTTAGCACAGTAAGGAGGATAAGGAAGGCATGGAGATGGGAGGTTAGCATAGTAAGGAGGATAAGGAAGGCATGGAGATGGGAGGTTAGCATAGTAAGGAGGATAAGGAAGGCATGGAGATGGGAGGTTAGCATAGTAAGGAGGATAAGGAAGGCATGGAGATGGGAGGTTAGCATAGTAAGGAGGATAAGGAAGGCATGGAGATGGGAGGTTAGCATAGTAAGGAGGATAAGGAAGGCATGGAGATGGGAGGTTAGCATAGTAAGGAGGATAAGGAAGGCATGGAGATGGGAGGTTAGCATAGTAAGGAGGATAAGGAAGGCATGGAGATGGGAGGTTAGCATAGTAAGGAGGATAAGGAAGGCATGAAGATGGGAGGTTAGCATAGTAAGGAGGATAAGGAAAGCATGGAGATGTCAATAAATAAAAGATGATTTTTTTTTTAAAGGCACTAAGAAATTAAAAAAGTCTGTGCTCACTGGCAATCAAACTAGAAAACCAAGTGCATTAATGCTTTCAGCTGTATATAGTCAAGAGAACAGGGGGCCAGCAACTACTGCTAATATAAACTTTGATCTTACCTCTGCTTTATCTGTGACATACAGGCCTACATTCTCACAATCTCTGATGATACAGTTCATGATGGTAGGGTCTGCATTTTGTCCTGACACACAAACAGCTGCTCCAACTAGATCAGTCAAAAGCAAGAACAAGTGTATCTTATAAACAAGGACAAGATTGTCAAGTGTATCACATAAACAAGATGGTCAAGTGTATCACATAAACAAGGACAAGATTGTCAAGTGTATCACATAAACAAGGACAAGATGGTCAAGTGTATCACATAAACAAGGACAAGATGGTCAAGTGTATCACATAAACAAGGACAAGATTGTCAAGTGTATCACATAAACAAGGACAAGATGGTCAAGTGTATCTTATAAACAAGGACAAGATTGTCAAGTGTATCACATAAACAAGATGGTCAAGTGTATCACATAAACAAGGACAAGATGGTCAAGTGTATCTTATAAACAAGGACAAGATTGTCAAGTGTATCACATAAACAAGGACAAGATGGTCAAGTGTATCTTATAAACAAGGACAAGATTGTCAAGTGTATCACATAAACAAGGACAAGATGGTCAAGTGTATCACATAAACAAAGACAAGATTGTCAAGTGTATCACATAAACAAGGACAAGATGGTCAAGTGTATCACATAAACAAGGACAAGATTGTCAAGTGTATCACATAAACAAGATGGTCAAGTGTATCACATAAACAAGATGGTCAAGTGTATCACATAAACAAGATTGTCAAGTGTATCACATAAACAAGGACAAGATTGTCAAGTGTATCACATAAACAAGATGGTCAAGTGTATCACATAAACAAGGACAAGATGGTCAAGTGTATCACATAAACAAGATGGTCAAGTGTATCACATAAACAAGATTGTCAAGTGTATCACATAAACAAGATTGTCAAGTGTATCACATAAACAAGATGGTCAAGTGTATCACATAAACAAGATTGTCAAGTGTATCACATAAACAAGATGGTCAAGTGTATCACATAAACAAGGACAAGATGGTCAAGTGTATCACATAAACAAGGACAAGATGGTCAAGTGTATCACATAAACAAGATGGTCAAGTGTATCACATAAACAAGATGGTCAAGTGTATCACATAAACAAGGACAAGATGGTCAAGTGTATCACATAAACAAGATTGTCAAGTGTATCACATAAACAAGGACAAGATGGTCAAGTGTATCACATAAACAAGGACAAGATGGTCAAGTGTATCACATAAACAAGATTGTCAAGTGTATCACATAAACAAGGACAAGATGGTCAAGTGTATCACATAAACAAGGACAAGATGGTCAAGTGTATCACATAAACAAGGACAAGATGGTCAAGTGTATCACATAAACAAGGACAAGATGGTCAAGTGTATCACATAAACAAGGACAAGATGGTCAAGTGTATCACATAAACAAGGACAAGATTGTCAAGTGTATCACATAAACAAGGACAAGATTGTCAAGTGTATCACATAAACAAGGACAAGATGGTCAAGTGTATCACATAAACAAGGAAAAGATTGTCAAGTGTATCACATAAACAAGGACAAGATGGTCAAGTGTATCACATAAACAAGGACAAGATGGTCAAGTGTATCACATAAACAAGGACAAGATGGTCAAGTGTATCACATAAACAAGGACAAGATTGTCAAGTGTATCACATAAACAAGATGGTCAAGTGTATCACATAAACAAGGACAAGATGGTCAAGTGTATCACATAAACAAGGACAAGATGGTCAAGTGTATCACATAAACAAGGACAAGATGGTCAAGTGTATCACATAAACAAGGACAAGATGGTCAAGTGTATCACATAAACAAGGACAAGATGGTCAAGTGTATCACATAAACAAGGACAAGATGGTCAAGTGTATCACATAAACAAGATGGTCAAGTGTATCACATAAACAAGATGGTCAAGTGTATCACATAAACAAGGACAAGATGGTCAAGTGTATCACATAAACAAGATTGTCAAGTGTATCACATAAACAAGATTGTCAAGTGTATCACATAAACAAGATGGTCAAGTGTATCACATAAACAAGGACAAGATGGTCAAGTGTATCACATAAACAAGATTGTCAAGTGTATCACATAAACAAGATTGTCAAGTGTATCACATAAACAAGATGGTCAAGTGTATCACATAAACAAGATTGTCAAGTGTATCACATAAACAAGGACAAGATTGTCAAGTGTATCACATAAACAAGATGGTCAAGTGTATCACATAAACAAGGACAAGATAATCAAGTGTATCACATAAACAAGATTGTCAAGTGTATCACATAAACAAGATTGTCAAGTGTATCACATAAACAAGATGGTCAAGTGTATCACATAAACAAGATTGTCAAGTGTATCACATAAACAAGATTGTCAAGTGTATCACATAAACAAGGACAAGATTGTCAAGTGTATCACATAAACAAAATGGTCAAGTGTATCACATAAACAAGGACAAGATGGTCAAGTGTATCACATAAACAAGGACAAGATTGTCAAGTGTATCACATAAACAAGGACAAGCTTGTCAAATGTATCACATAAACAAGGACAAGCTTGTCAAATATATAACATAAACAAGGACAAATAGTCAAATATAGCACATAAACAAGGACAAGCTTGTCAAATATAGCCCATAAACAAGGACAAGCTTGTCAAATATAGCACATAAACAAGGACAAGCTTGTCAAATATAGCACATATACAAGGGCATGCATGTTAAGGATAGCACATAAACAAGGGCAAGACTGTCAAGTGGGACACACAGATAAGAGCAAGCATTTATAAACAAGAACATGTATGTCAAGTATAGTAGATTTAGACATTACACGGGTCAATTACACCTCCAACCTGCCTCCCCTCCACCCTCTAGACAACTAATTAGTTTTATATTACTTTGATAATCACAACCAAAATGATTTCTATCAGGAACTGATCAATTCAAAAATTCTCATGTTCCATGTTTTCTATGTTCTCAAACTGTCTAGAACTTAAGAAACACGAAACAATCAATCTTATTTCTAATTGTGTGACTACTAAAATGTAAAGGATCTATAAGTCTATGATGTTACTAAATCCGCGATCTGATTTCCAATGCAGCGATATTACATACAACCAAAATCTAATCTCGAATTTGTGAGGAGTTACTGTGATTTTATTTTCCACAGGCCCCATTCTTTTTCTCCCTGTAATTTTGTCCTGTAAGTAATTGAGTTTAGTCTTCTTCTCTTGGTAATTAATTGCGTTTTCAGGAGGGATGACTGTCGGTTTTAATTTAAGATTTGCACCAGTCTTCCTTTCCCTAAAGTAATTGCGATCACGTAGGCTTTTCTTTGTTAAATAATTGTAGTAAATTTTTATTGTATTAGGCGCTCGAGTATTAATTGGGCTGGGTAAAAATTGTCGATGTTAAAACCACCTACCCGGTTTATTGGGGGGGATGGGGAAGAACACGACCCAGGTTTCAGCTCGGTAACTAATGGAATTACTCCGGTAGAAATAGGTCAGCGGGTTACTCTTACGTACTAATTATAGCGCGTGAGCACGGCATATATTTAGATTTTGCGGCAAGACTATTGGTTCACGGAGGCTCCAGAGGGACGCCAAGCGATGACGTAGGGCGTGGGTTTTAGCGTGGTTTTTTTAATGATATATGCCCGCGTATATCTAGTAGCGGTCTCTTTGTCTCCAGTAAATTCAGCCGTCAAAAACAACGTCATTATCGCTTGCTCTAAGTGAGATATTCGATTAATTTGGCAATTTTCACGGCACACAGGGAGCGGTGCATAAATTGCCTTACAGCTTGCCAAGAAAGTCGGCCGTTCTCAAGAGTCGAGGCATTGCCAGAGGCGAAAGAAAATTGGTGACGCGGTAGTTACCGGCGCCAAGTACGTCTGCACCAGATGAAGATAGCAGTTCTCTTGCAGTGAAGCCCCATGCTTCAGCGGGAACTCGTATCTACAAAATCCGGAGCTCTTAGCTTGTTATACCACTCCAAAAAAGGCGCGTGGCCTGGAGGTTGGGTTTGGTTGTGTTTGTGTAAATTCGGCCATAATAAAGCCGACGGTTCTAAACCCGAAGAGGGGTAACAGGGCCATTGAATTAAGGTTCGTCAGCAGTGAAGCAGCTACACTTCGAGTCCAGTAACGAAGTTCTAGAAGCCAAGTCATCAGCTGCAATATTCGTGGGAGGAGATAGGGTCAAAATTCCTTCCGAATGCTTTAGAGAGGAGAGACAGAAGTTATAGAGGCAGATAGTCAGAACAGAAACAGAGGAGAGACAGAATTTAGGAAGTTATTCTTTTTCAGATCTTGTGTTAGTTAGGTCTACATTCGGACAGTGGTGTTTGATTTTTATACATATATAATTTAAGAATAAGATAGTTAGGAGTGGTGGCTCTCAAGTTAGAAACCCCACCGAGTAAATTCTTTGGTTTAACCCTTAACTTTCTTTCCTGCAGGTTGAGGGGAGGGTGACATTGTGGGTTTACCATTTCTATGTCATTTTAATTGTTTTGGGTTCTGTTTCAGATGTGCGACCACACACGTTATTTATCTTTGATATGTAATTTATTGTATTGTGTAAATAAACTATAAACTATATACTGGATCAGTCTCTCTCTATAATTGTACTGTACACATATATATTTGTCTGTATAGTGGTGTCTGAGGACTGTTAGTGAAACCTTATCTCCTTTATTGGTAGTCAGAGGTGGTGAGTCTTTAGCTCTTAACAAAGTCGCAAATGGCGAGGGAGAGTCAATCTCGGTTCTCACCCTCGAAGCTATAAGCATCATCTTCCACATTCACTGTCATTCTCATACAAATCTATCGTCTCAGACTTTCTCATACTAGGGTCTTGTCTTTACACTCAGGCAACTCTATAAACTTAAATCCACTTCGTGACAGAATTCTGTGATAGTATGTAATCCAAGATCTTATTTGTAATTTTACAATGTTATTGAAACCATCTGGAGTTCATCATCAGCTTTCATTAAACCTAGAAGCATAGAATATGAAGAAAAAAAACACTATATCTAATTTGGGTCTCCATATCTTTCTTCCACTGTGTCTTTCTTTCATTGTGGAGTAAGTACTGCTTCAAATGTTCCTCTCCATGTATCTCTGTGTCTTCCTTTATGCTCACTGTGGTGTCTGGTCCAATGTTTGTTGTGGGTAGTTATCTCTTGTCATGCCTCGTGTCAGACTAATCCACAACAATTTTCTTCATTTATCTCAAGACTATATATCAAGACTGTTTCTGTCAGTTTTTGCATTTCTGGTCCAGAGTAACACGACAGCTGTGACCTTCATAAGAAAACCAAAATTGAGGAGCTACGGTGGAGGTCTATTTCCATCAACTATTGCAGGATTTCAGTTACATAACAAAGCATCTGATGGTAAAGTGCTATTGCTCACCAAGAAAACAGTGGCCATATTGGATTGTCATGCTATATTTCAGTTCATTAAGGTTCTTTTATTCTTTGGGTCATGTACACCAAATCTGAATGGTAAGCTCACTTTGTGGCCAACTCATAATTACACATGATAATTTGTGTCAGAATAAATTTTGGTTAACTTCAGTTGATCTCAAGCTGCTGAACTTTGATCTTAAGCTGCTGATCTTTGAATTTAGTGTCTACAAATAGTAAAACAACACTGTGCAGCATTAACATTACTGGCAACAGATCACAATTTTGGCAAGATATAAGAAATCTGTTATGAAAAAACAGCTTTAGAATGCGATGGAAAGTTTATGTGCCACATCTCATGATGGATAAACCATCTTTTTCTCTTCCCTGTACCATGCATGCTGGCATTGGTAATCATGTCTCTCCATAACTTCCTGTCCCCAGTGCTTCTATCAAATTCTGTTGTTGATCTCTGTCCATGCCATGATACTGACAAAATGTAATCCAAAATAATGTAAACAGACTGTACTCAACAGTAAAAAAAGACTATTAAAGAAAGCAACATACAACATTTTTGTTCCACTTCTGGCTGGTCACATGAATAAAAGGTAAGACAAAAGCTGACTGCACATGTTAATCAAAACTCACCAACAGATAAACTCTTAATTTTACAATGATCAATGATTGGCTGTGTATTTTCTGCCACTTCCAGGGCATAATGGCGGTGATGGGGAATGGTGGACGAACTGTCTGGGGAAAACTGAAAAACAGCAAGGAAAGAAACAAAATAATGACTAACTTATGCCTTAATAATTGTAAATAATGAATTATCAACACATGACAAACATAACTTAATGTCAGAAACAATTTCTCATCTGAAGGCTCAACAAAAATTAATACATTTTCTATTTGGCAGATACAAACTTCAGCATTATTTTGTTGTACTTAGTCTCACAGCTCTTCCACACACTTTTTATAATTGCTCATGAGCTTCTTTATCCCACTGGAGTAGAACATTCCGGGCATCCCTGAAGCCAAGCATGAACCACTTCTTGAGCAGTCATAATTGTTCTGCCAGTTGTGAACCCTTCTACTATTTCAATGACTTTTCTTTCGGCCTTACTTATCAACACAATGTGCTATTATTCTGTTGTGATTCTTTTATCTCTTCTGTGAACAGAAATCATACAACAGCAAACAGTTCAAGAAAGGTGCAATCAAGAGAGTGGCATCATCATACTGACACTTTGAGTGCATGAAACAGAACGATGATGCAGCCTTGGTCAGCTTTTGTCTCTAATTCACAAACTGCCTGTATTTTGTCCTTTCCCTGTATATGTTTAGACCCAATTGCTCTGAACTCTCATAAGGTATTCTTAACCAGTCTTACATTTGGTTACAGAAATGGAACAGAGGAGACACACTATCTAAAATCTAGACTGTCAAGCTGTTTTGTTAGAGTTATTGAATTCCTTTTCTGCTGGTTCTTCTTCGTTCACTTTCAGACGTCAACTTGAATATGTTCAAACGAAAGTAGTGGTTAGCTTGAGGCTGTTGGCATCTCCATAGAGTTTCTCCAGGAATGGTACTGGTGATGGCCAAATGTGCTTTCTCTGTCAACCTCATATGTTGGACATCTTTGAAGCAGATGTTCAGTAGCCATGTTACTGGTGCCACTATCAGTAGTTCCTATCATTAGCTTGTTGAACAGATGGTACACCAATCTGTTGTGGATTTCTGCTGGTTGATGTTGTTGATTTCATAATCGAGTCAAATACAGTAAGAAGATAAATGGTGGCAAGAGGCAACCATACCACACTCCAATTCTCAAAGGGCTCAGTCAGTTGTCCGGGACCTCAAGACGCAGCAATAGAGACCACAGTCAGCGACTCATAGCTTGACTGCCTGCGTCAGGACCAGCGAACCAGAGCTGGTCAAGACCGCACTCCACCTCCACGTGGTGGTCCTGGAAACAGTCTGCAGCTGTGCAGGCTGGCTGAGCAAGTGTGGATCGAAATGGGAAGGCAAACCCGGTCCTAAAAAATGCCGTGCAGAAGTCGGATGTGTCGACCGAAAGGTGCAGATATCACAGCTACGTTGTAAACAGACACAACGCAACCACCGTCCTTTTCAGGGCGAACGAAGAAGAAGAAGAAGAAGAAGAAGTCAGTTGTCCTCCATCAAGAATTTTACATTTTATGCCCTGATGTTTTCCTTTTCAAGTTAACCAACTTAATGGGGACTCCATAACGCCCCATTAGTTTCAAAGCACAAAAGTTCATGAATATTTCTCAATTAGTTTTGTTTATTGTCTCAGGTATATGTTTTTCCATGATGATCTCAATGCCACTATTTTCTGTTCAGATCACCTGTCAAGATTGTAATGTCTTTACGTCTCTTTTTATCCATATTTTGAAGCCTGGTATAAAATTCTTCTTTCATGGATTATTCCTTGTCATTAGTTGCTGCATAACACTGGAAGATGTTCAGTTGCATTTTCTTTTTTGTCAGTTTTGAATGTTGCAGATATTAGTCTTGGTCCCATTCAATGTGCTTTCTTTGCCTCCTCTGACAGCGTTACAGGCACTCATTCAGTATGGTGTGTTCTTTCTTTGCCTCCTCTGACAACATTATAGCCACTCATTCACTATGGTGTGTACTTTCTTTGCCTCGTCTGACAACATTATAGCCACTCATTCACTATGGTGTGTACTTTCTTTGCCTCGTCTGACAACATTATAGCCACTCATTCACTATGGTGTGTACTTTCTTTGCCTCGTCTGAAAACATTATAGCCACTCATTCACTATGGTGTGTACTTTCTTTGCCTCGTCTGACAACATTATAGCCACTCATTCACTATGGTGTGTACTTTCTTTGCCTCGTCTGACAACATTATAGCCACTCATTCACTATGGTGTGTACTTTCTTTGCCTCGTCTGACAACATTATAGCCACTCATTCACTATGGTGTGTACTTTCTTTGCCTCCTCTGACAACATTATAGCCACTCATTCACTATGGTGTGTACTTTCTTTGCCTCCTCTGACAACATTATAGCCACTCATTCACTATGGTGTGTACTTTCTTTGCCTCGTCTGACAAAATTATAGCCACTCATTCACTATGGTGTGTACTTTCTTTGCCTCGTCTGACAACATTATAGCCACTCATTCACTATGGTGTGTACTTTCTTTGCCTCCTCTGACAACATTATAGCCACTCATTCACTATGGTGTGTACTTTCTTTGCCTCGTCTGACAACATTATAGCCACTCATTCACTATGGTGTGTACTTTCTTTGCCTCCTCTGACAACATTATAGCCACTCATTCACTATGGTGTGTACTTTCTTTGCCTCGTCTGACAACATTATAGCCACTCATTCACTATGGTGTGTACTTTCTTTGCCTCGTCTGACAACATTATAGCCACTCATTCACTATGGTGTGTACTTTCTTTGCCTCGTCTGACAACATTATAGCCACTCATTCACTATGGTGTGTACTTTCTTTGCCTCGTCTGACAACATTATAGCCACTCATTCACTATGGTGTGTACTTTCTTTGCCTCGTCTGACAACATTACAGCCACTCATTCACTATGGTGTGTGCTTTCTTTGCCTCGTCTGACAACATTATAGCCACTCATTCACTATGGTGTGTACTTTCTTTGCCTCCTCTGACAACATTACAGCCACTCATTCACTATGGTGTGTGCTTTCTTCCTCAAGCCGTGAGAACAGCACAACTTCTGAGTTCAGTGTGTTCTTTTCTACTCCCTTATGTCTTGATTCACACTGTCCCCAAGATGTCAGTTTTATAGTAAACAACAATTCAATAAACTTTTATCATTATATTTGTAAGAAACACAAAAATGCCTTCTGATAATAATGACTGCAACACCAATCAGTAAAGTTCGGTTACCTTTAAGGTGACATATCCAAGATACGCTCGTTTAGCTCCTTCTACAAACATAATTGTAGACTCTGTCTCCCTCTCTATGATCACATGGTCCATGACATTACCAGGAGCTGGCAAGATAACAATATCAGCAAACATTCACTCCAACTGATCATGCAATAATAGTTTTACATAAAAACAGTGCAGTAGTGAGAAGGCTTCAGTCATTATCATGTGATTGTTAGAACATTAATTTAATACAAAAAATATTATGGAATATTTACGGTTGGCATAAATGCCTGACTGAATTATGTGATAATAACATGGACTAAGTAAGTGTCAGAAAAAACAAAAGCAAGTATGCGCAGTCATGTCGCTCATAAATAAACTGAAATAAATTACTGTACAAATGTTATCCTACAATTAAATGGAGCAACTTTATCAATACTCAAAAGAATGGAATATCTTTTCATTCTCACCTGCACCAATTAGGGACACAGGTGAATCAATCAGCAGAAATTCTCCATGGTAGACACCTGAGTGGACAAAGATGAGAGCATCCTCCAGCTCTTCTGTGTCTGCAAAGTTATACGCTGACTCGATTGTGTCAAACTTCTGCAACATCACAGAAAATAAAGTTGTCAGTGGCTGATTTTACTGTGCAACATTTTTAACATGTCAATAAGAACAAAGTTGTAAGCTGATTATTACTCCTCTAATCTGTGTGGACCACAGACCTTCAACTAAGCCTTCTCATCCTGTGCCATCAGCTCCAGGTCTTTCCATACCCTCTTATGTCTGTCTCCAAGCTCCATGTCCCTGTGTCTAGGTCTCCCTCTTTATTTCTTTGTGTGGTATATCTTGGAAGTTCCAGAGCAAAGACTACCTTGTAAAGCTATTAACTGGTTTCCTCAATGTGTTGGTTTCCTCAATGTGTTGGTTTCCTCAATGTGTCTTATCCAACACCAACACATTTTCTTCACCTCTTTTTCCACCAGTATTAATATTTTGCTTTTCATCTGCTTCACACTGGTGATTTTGTCATAATATTGTCATAATATTGTCATAATATTGTCATAATATTCAAAGAGCAAGGACCTATTTATGAAAGTCTGTAACTTCTCAGTTGTCATTTTTCTTGTTCTCCATGTTTGACAACCATACAATAAGACTGATTGACATTTGAGCTGAAGATTCTTATTTCTGTTGCACTTGATCTCTTTAGACTTAAATATAATTTCCAATGCTATAAAAGCTGCTCTAGCTTTTTGTTTTCTTATTTTGACATCCTGCCTGTTCCTCCATCTCAGCTCATGTTGCTGCCAACATACATGTATGTATGTACATCTGAAATCACTGGCTCCTCCCAAGCATTCTTCACTGGTTATCTTAACCATCAATACGACAGATGATACATACAAGCCAACAGGAAACATGAATGACTTACAATCAAATTTCTCCCTTTCACACGTTTTCCTTTTGATGTCTCGCAGTGTGGGATACTACCTCTTGACACATGAATACCTCGGTACTGCAGGAACATAAAAAGTAAAACAATCTCTGAATGTGGAATTAGCATATTTATTTTGATAATGACTATTAAAACTGCTCCACTCTAAATCACATATTTATTTGATACACAAGTGGCTCTGACACAATTTAATACAAACATGCACACAAAAACTTGGCGGGGAACTGCGGCAGCACAGATGAAAAGCAAGAACCAGAACTGGGGTACTACAAGAAGGTTGGCCTTAGACCGAGCAAAGTGGACAAAAGTTTGTTGCTGCCTTAAAGATGCCACTAGGCATGATGGTCACCGACTGCTCTGTGAGTTAACGGTTAATGGTTCTATCACAAATTAACATTAAAGATGACATATAGTAACACGTCTGACATACCAGCTGTTTGAAGCTCTCCTTCCATGGGTTGTCATAGTTTTGATCATCTGGTGATACAAAGTGAAAAACCCGAGGCTCTGGGTTTATCAGAGGGGACTCGTACTCAAACACCTCCATGTACAAAACTTTCCTGTCAGTTAAAAAACAAGCAGCTTTACAACATGACACTGTGACAACATCAGAACAGACTTATACTTAAACATCTCCATGCAATAAACTTTCTTGCCAGTTAAAAATACAAGTGGCTTTGATTATGGCACAATACTGAAAGAGAATCCTGACTCAAACATGATAATGCATAACAAAGAATCTGATGGTATAATGCTACAGGTTGCCATGGAAATGGCAGCCATATTGAATTGTATTCACATACTAAGGCTTTTAATTTATTGAGTTATAAGCACCAAATATAAACTACGACCTACATTACTGTATTACTGTATTACAAAACTTTTATCACATTAGATTTTTTTCATAACTTTATTAAATCCCAAGCCACAGAACTTTATAAACTTATATATATCTAAATTACTATATCTAAAAATAGTACAAAATTTGAGAAGTTTTACAACAAAATCTGCAAGAAATCAGTTTTGATAAGGTATCTGAAACAACATAAATTCTCACATCACCACATTAATAAACAGTGCCACAAGCAGGTCACTATAATCAAGTTTCCACCCAAGAGCCAACATTCAACTAAGCTCCACAACAAGAATTAAATGTGAAAGTTTTTAACAGATTACTCAGCTTCAATCTGAGTCCTGTCTGCTCCTTGCCACAATCACAATTTAGCTGGTGTTTTTTCATTTTTCTTTGTCAATCATGGTCTCTCTACAATCAACTATTCCTTGCTCTTTTGGATTTATCTATATTTTATAAATCCTGCTGGGCCTCATGCAAGAAGGCTGCACAGAATTACTTTGTAAGCTAATGCTTGTACGTAATGAAGCTGCTAACCACACTTTAGACACCATTGACATCATGCCTGGTCCAACAAGTTGTGCTCCTGTTTCCTTACACACTGGAAACTTTTAGCACTGACTGACTTACCACAGTTCATGATCATTTGTGATTGACCGAAATCTTCTGCAGACCTGGCCAGCATTACACAGATCCAGCTCCTTTAGGAAGGAGAAAATGTAGAACATGACCTCATCTGGCAGTTCATGCTGAAGGTAGCGAGCTGCCACGCGACCTGGACACAACATTGAGATGAATGAGAAAATTAATATTGCTCATTAATGCTTGACTTTCGGGGGGGGGGGGGGGGGGTTACACTTTCTGTTGGTTTCACCAGTGAGTGATAGATCAAACTGACCTTTGTACAAAGAGATGTAACTGCATGAAATGTCGTGGTTTAACAATGAAACGTGGCATGATGAAATCGGCATCACATCAGCATAATGTATTGAACAAATCTTTGTTACTAAAGTGAGAGAGCTCTTCAGTTACAAAGAGCCAATCCTGTCATATAAAAGCAAATCATGGACTATCAGTAAACAAGCAAGAGAATCCCTGGAGGCCACACAGAGAGATATAGTTTTACAAAAGAATGTTAAAACCGCCAACAGTCAGCTAAAAATGTGGAATGAAGATCCTGAAAAATTAGCACTGCACAATAGAAGATTATTTACACACAAGTAGGTCATGCTCTATTGGGTATGTGATGACATGAACAAACACTGTGACAGCATCAAAGATGATGGACTGTCAGAACATCAATCTATTGATGTTAGATCAAACTCTATTCGTGCTGTGGATTTAATACATGACAAAACTATGTTCTCTAGCTCGCTATCTACAGATATGACCACAGCACACAATAGCTGACATTAATTAACCATAACACCTGAAACAGGTAAGTTCCCTTTAATAATCAATGCACACACAGAAGCCACACACGGCTAGCAATACAAATGAAATACACTGCAACAGGAATGCCAATATAACTTGCATTGATAACAACTTAATATATGAAGGTCCTACCCACTGGTATGGCCATTCTGAATACGCATCACAAATGACTTTCGCTCACCGGCGACAACTTATGTACTAGAATTAGGCAAGAATAAATCACAACTGGCTTAACATCACCGATCTACAAAAATGTCGCTAGAAGAAATACACTGACATTCTAGCAAACTTCACTAGCATACAAAGATCGCATGAGGGAAATGCAGGCACTAAACTAGAACCACAATGGCTAACTCTCACCAGCAAAACGCTGACAGGGAACCAAAAACGATCTATCCTGATCGGCAGCCAGAAAACAACTGACTTTCCCCGCCAGACTTCGGGCGCACTTCCGTACAGGTCACATGACCAAACGGGTTTTAAATTAGTATCAATGTTGTCACTCTTACAGCGTGACCAACTTAATATTTTATAATATTTATACTGTGACATGGACAATGATAAAGAGGGCAACAAAGAGAGAAGACACTGCGCTGTTTAACACTATGGCATGCAACAAAACAGAGACGGCAAGTTCTGAAGAGACACGATACCACTTAGCAAGCTCTTGCAGAAGAAGAAAAAAATGCTTAAGAGAGAAAGGTAAAAGTCTGAAAGGTGGGTGAGTGTATACATTTTAATTGTGTGTGTGTAAAACTTTTGCCTCATTTTGGCGAGGCGTGTCCCATTCAACCTAGTCGGTTATATTAGGGCACATGTCCAAATATAAAAGACCCTTAGGTCTAAAGATTAATACATTTTAATTTGAAATGTTTATATTTGATGAAACATGAAGTTCTTTGCTACCAAATAGGAAGGAGTGTTTACAATAATCTTAAACACACTTATAATGCATGTGGAAGGGTGATGTATTGTAACAATTGATTAGATTGAAAGCTGACCCAGTTTTTCAATGAGAATGTGACACTTGAGACAAAAGGTCACTGGTCTGGTTTGCTCTTTTAAGAACCATCTTCACTGTACACGGACCACTATATCAGCGCTCTGATCACCTGCCTTAGTTCACATCCCAATGTGTGTATACAAGAATCATACTTTCTGTCAACATTTTTGTGGTGGGTAGGTTTTTCCCAATTTTGCCAGGGCAGCAGCTGTATGACCTACTCTTTAAGATTTCCAACTGCCAAAGGATTTTAACGCGGGCAACTTGCTCACAGTACCTCCTATTTTTTTGCCTTTATCAAGAAGGCTAGGCATCTGATCTCACTACCCAGGAGATTTGGGGGGAGAGAGAGAGAGAGAGAGAGTTTGATATCATAAGGACCCACTGGTTCTGAAAGAATTTCCATCAAATATATTCCCTGTATAGGGAACCGAACCCAGTACCTTAAGAATTTGAGGCGGACCTCTTAGCCCCCCCAAGTCTCTGAACATATTAAATCCTTCTCTAAGCTTTTTAACATTAACTTTTTTTTTCACTCAAGAGGTCTTTAAAAGACCTTTGTTGTGATACTTATGTCTGAATATCTCAACAAAAGCCAACAAATTACTGACTGCTTTTTCACATCACGTAACAATCTTTTGTCCCTAATGCCTGGTTTACACCTTCATGATTACTTAACAAGCATACACACAGAAAATGGCTTCATGAAGAATTCTGCCTCTCACTAATGTCAAAAAATGTGACCCATAATGTAAGTCTGGAACCCTGCTTCACTGACATAGTTTACCTTGTGGCTGCAATGCTGGATTGACATTGGATTTCTTGATCTTTTTTCTCAAAGAGGGCTGCGAAGTATCAGGGGTGTAGGAAGGCATTGAGTGAGCACCATCAGTGCTATGTGATCTCTGCCGCCGAAGGTAGTACCTACTACAGGTTTGAACACCTGATAATCCAGCTTCAACTGTAACTGACAGTGATTCTGTGGAATCTGTAAAAATAACAATAGTAAATGTACTGTAATATGCATATCAATATTAACTGCAATACATACAGAAAATGTAACTGTACCGTAATACTCAGTGAAAGCAAATGAATGTAATACTCAAGAGTGCAAGAAACTGCAGTTTACAGTGATAATAAACTTTACTAACTGACTGCAGCTGTACTGTAATACAGTAATATTAACTACATTGCAATATAAATAGCGGTAGCATGGTAATACCATCAATGACAGAAACTGCAATGCATAACACAGTGATATTTATTCATTCATTACCCTCCGCTCCCAAGGAGCATAGGCCTTCAATAAACACATGCCAAGTCCTCCTGTCACGTGCCATCATCTAAAGTTCTTTCCACGTTCTCCTCATCATTTTCACCTCTGTTTCCAGTTCTCTTCTCCGTGTGCTTCTTGGTCTACCTCTGCCTCTCTTGCCCTGGGAGTTCCAGAATGAGGACTGCCTTGTAATGCTTTCAACAGGTTTCATCAATGTGTGTCCTATCCATCGCCATCGTCTTCTTCTCATCTCTTGTTCCACTGGCACTCGTCTGGTTCTTGTCATCAGTTCCACGTTGGTAACCTTGTCATACCATTTTAATCCCTCTATTCTACACAAGCACCCATTTATGAAAGTCTGTAGCTTTTTGGTTGTTGTTTTTGTTGTTCTCCATGTCTCAGAGCCATACAATAGGACTGACTTGACATTTGTGTTGAAGATTCTTATTTTTGTGTTGGATCCGATTTCTCTTGATCTCCATATATTTCCCAGTGCAATGAAAGCTCCTCTTGCTTTTTTGTATTCTTATTTTGATATCACTGTCTGTCCCTCCAGCTTTGTCTATATTGCTGTCAAGATATGTGTACAATTCTACATCTTGTAGGTGTTTCTTCAAGTTCAACCCTGTTATCATTTCCTGCATTTATTCTCATTATTTTTGTCTTTTCCCTGTGTATTTTCAGACCTAACTGTTGTGACCTCTCATCGGGTGTTTTCATTTTGTCCTGCATCTGATTAAGGTTATGGGACAGAAGAGCAAAATCTAGATCATCTAACTGTTTAGTCAGATTCCACTGGATTCCATTTCTGTTGTGTGTCGTCGATGTTTTCATAAACCAGTCTATTTATAGTAAGAAAAGAAATGGAGACAAGAGGCATCCCTGTCGAACTCCCGTTCTTGTCCCAAATGGTTCTGTAAGCTGTCCTTCATGAAGAACTCTGCATGTCATGTCTTCATAAGTTTTCTTTTTTAATTAATGGTATTCAGGGGAACTCCATAGTGCCTCATCAATTTCCAAGTTATTCTCTGTCTACACTGTCAAATGCCTTTTCACAGTCCACGAATCCAATGTATAGCGATGAATTCCATTCCAGACTTTGTTCAACTATTTTTCTCAAAGTGGCTATCTGGTCTGTACAGGATCTGTTTGGTTGAAAACCTGCTTGTTCATCTCAGTGATATTAAGTGTACTGTAAAACAATGATAGTAAGTGTGAAGTGTAATACACACAGTAACAGTTGTTGGGTCACCACTAGATATAGCATAGCTACGTCCTGGCTCCGACCCTCTTTGGGAACTTCATTGCCTTGCTTTTGAAACATGCATTCAGAGATGCTAATGAAGGAATATGCCTTCACACTAGGTCAGATGGCCGACTGTTTAACCTCGCATGGCTGAAGGCAAAAACAAAAATCAGAAGGATCACTATAAGAGACTTGTTATTTGCTGATAATGTTGCAATTGTCACTCAAAAGTCAACAGGAGCTTGAAGAATCACTTCATCCAAGCATGCAAGGCCTCACAGTAAGTCTAAAGAAAACAAATGAACTGGGTCAGGCTGTGAATGTTGCACCAGTTATCACTATCGATAACTATGAATTGGCAGTGGTGCACCACTTCACACACCTGGGGTCTACCATCAACAACAAACTCTCTGGACAGAAATTGACAGCCGCAACGGCAAAGCTGCATCCACATTTGCCTGCCCCACAACGCTTGTTTGTGGAAACTCCAAACTCACTACGAAGACCAAGCTGCAGTACATAATGCCTGTGTCACAAGTACACTTCTGTATGGCAGTGAGACGATATGGACAACCTATCCTAAGCAAGAAAGAAGGCTCAATACCCTCCATCTATGGTGTCTATGCCACCTCCTCGGTATTTCATGGAAAGACAAAGTGACAAATGATGAGGTGTTGTCACGTGCTGGCCTTCAAAGCATGTATACACTGCTTAGACAGTGCAGGCTACGCTGGCTTTGCCTTGTCTGCCGCATGGAAGATGGTCGCATCTCGAAAGATATCTTCTACAGACAACTGACAGATGGCAAAAGAACAGTAGGGCACCACAGCTGAGGTTCAAAGATGTGTGTAAGAGACGACATGAGAGCAATGGACATAAATCCAGCAACCTGGGAGGATGAAGCTGCTGATTTGCACCCAGTGGTGATGCTTTCTATGGCACCACCTCAGATTGGGCAAAAAGAAGCTCTTCCGACAAGCAGAAGATAGGAGAAATGGTCGAAAAGAACCAGGAAAATAAGCATCTGAAGGCTGTCACCTTGGGGCGCATTCCCATAGTCAGTTATGACTGAAGGGGCTATTATTATTAGATGTAGCCCCCATGCATAGAAGTGACTCATATGCTCAGTGATTTTTATAGTCTTTTACATAAAACAATTTAAAAAACTTTTAACAAATTAAACCATCTCATGCTTCCCAAAATATGACCTACATAACAATCTGGCTCAGTGTGTTTTTCCTATCCATATGGTTGTAGTTTTCCTCTTCAAAAGACAGAGAAAAAGAAATACCTGAACACACTGACCACTCAGCAAGGCAAAAGATTGAAGACATGGCTCATTAAACAGATGCTAGAGAATTAAAAAACAAAATTAGCAGGAACTACTTGGGGTGCAGACCATCAATAAATATCAGTATGTGCTTTGCGTTGATAATTTTACGCTCCCATGACTTGCTTTTGGATTTTGTGAAAAACAAAATTTTTGTCTTGAAACATTAAGAATTAAAAATTCAACTGTGCATTATCAAAATACCCCTGTGTGTGTGTCAGTTTATTTTTCACTGGATAATCATTATAGAAGATACTGCCATAAGGGAGTTAAATGTTAGAGACTTCACATATACCAGGTCTTGGCTTTATGAAGTGGGGTGACTAGTTCTCTTCCTTGGCACTACGCCACTTGATACTCAGTGACCGCTTTCAAAATGGCGGCGTATCAGCGAAATGTGTATCGGACAGAGGAATCGCCAACGATAAAATAAAACGAAGGGAATCCGTATGAAAAGGATTTTACATTTCAGTACAGGGAAGGATGGTGTATAACTGCATATAAGATGGAACGGTAGGAAGTTCTCATTTACGGAGATATATGCGTATTTCGGCTGCCCACAGTTACGCTAAAAGCATGTAAACCCACTTCTGTTCTAAATATTAAAATCAACAAATAACAGTTTGGGAATTTACATGGATATGAAGATAGAGTTTTATCAGCTGTATAAAACTAGATAAGAGGGAACAATATGGATATTATATATGCCGAGAATGATAAAGGCAAAATTTCAGTCGACGCACAGATCGGCCGAAATCACTGTTCGGGAAGGATTTTTCAGGTTAGGTTTAGGCTGTGACGTCGGTACTCTCCGATACGTCTGCGCTTTGCATATAAGTAGCGGATCGGTAAACTGAGAGAGATACACAACGAAAGAGGTTTGAGCCAGACTGGAGATAGAGTTTCGCCACTATCCATGAATTGTGAGCGGATCGCCAGAAACATTTTTAAGTCCAGTATCTGAAGTCTGAGGGTAAGCGAAATTATGATAACTACCAGTTATAATATTTGGTATTTCAGGTTCATATAGAATTCACAAAATATGCCTGTATAATAGTCATTGATATAATGTATTGTATTTTTAATATGATCTAAACATGTGCATTGTGGATGATTGTTGATTGTACAAAAATTAATCACAAATAGCCCCACAGCCTAATGAAGATATATTTATCATATTGCTTTATCGCTTACGAAGATAAAGGCAGTCCCATGGCAGAGATTGTCATAGGGAAATGAAGTGTTAGAAACTTCATCATGGAAGATCCCAGTTTACGAGGTTAAGGTGACTAGTCCCCTTCCTCGCTGCCTTTGCCTTCCCTAGTTCGAGCGCACAACTTTGTACCCTACAGCTGGTAAACTTGTTCTATAGCCAGTTACAGTAGAAAGCAACCTGATCAAGTGGTCATTCACTTTCTTTATTTATGTATTACCTTTGTGTAGATGCTAAGGATAGTATCAGTATTTGAATTTGTACTTGATATGATTTGGAAGGATCAAGTTATAGCATATGAAGGGATGTATAGGAGCGGAATAAACCAGATGATGTTTATTACTGATATGTTAATATTAATTCTGTATCATTGAAATGATGTTACTTGCTATGACTGTATAACTTTGACACCTGATGACTGACTTGTCTGACTTATGTGCTAGTCAGTTACACTTAATTGAAATGTTAATATTAATGCTATATCACTGAAATGATGTCCTTGCTTACTATGATTGTATAACGGTGACATCTGATGACTGACTGGTCTGACATCTGTGCTAGTCAGCTACAAGTCTAGCCAGATACTAGCCAAGGCTGATATGTTGCAGGTTCCATGAAATAACTCAAACCAGACTGTCCAGTGAATCAGAAGCCGGTGTCACTGCAATCCCACAAAAGTGCAGGACCCCAAAGAGTGAACTTCAACTGGTCATTGGCATCCCTACTGTTGGGCCTACCAAGTCTGATATCAGCACAGGACAGTTCCGTGTCAGCAGTATCAAGTTGAACAGATAAGTGTCCTTAAGGACACTGACGACCACTTACATGATGTGAAACACAATAAATAGTCAAGTGATGACATTTATCAGAGGACTAAAAACCGTGATATATTTAAAATGAATGAAGTCTAAACAGACAATAATAGTAACGGTGTGAATATTTTTTATATATATGTGTATACTCTTTTCCAACTAGTAAATAGAATATTAGTGTAATTATTAAACTATTTTAACTGTACCTGAGGATTTATTCACTTTTTCCATTTTGTGGGTTCAGTGAATGTACCTTTTACTTATCCCCTAGAATATAAGTAATCATAAGATAGTCACAGGGAGGAGACACCTTAAATCCTGGTACTACTTCTTACCAACTGGGCCAGGGTTTTCACAGTCTGACTATTTTTATGATAACAATACACCAGTGCTTATTTCTAAGACTGGGGTATTACTGGTAAGGTCAGAACTCTTTACTGGCATACTCTTACTCATATAATAATTTTAAATAACCTCCCGCTACAGTAACAATAAGCCCCTGGTATCTGGTCTTAAATTCTTAGTTTGTAGGTCTTAATGCTCATCTTCCCTGCTAGATTACTTAGATTCTTGTGTGATGTGGGCAATGCTTATGCTGAGCAACTCTTTCAGTTCTTTTAACTGTCAGCAGGTAGTGATTACTTCCAATCTCTGGCCCTTTCCAGACATACTTTAATGAGCTCTTCCTAACAATAGCAAAGCTGAAGACTGATTTCTCATTCTTAGTTGGTTCATATCTAGTTTATGAATGTATGTATGTGCAATTGGGTGAACTTCGTGTTCGTTATGACGTTTTTCTCGGTGCAGAATCTAAGGAGTCGCTTTTCATTATTATTTAGTGTATCTTCTCCACACCTTCAGATAACTCCATCCCATCTAGCATAGTCATTTCCAACTCTGGCATGAAATCTCCAAGGAGAATAATTTCATCCAGGAAGTTGTCCACTGTCTTTTGAAGCAGCTTGAAGAATTCTTCTTTGACTTCTACTCGCTCATCTTCATTTGGCCCATACACAATAACAAGGTTGACTATTGTTTCTCCTTCTTTTAGCTTTAGCACAATAATGCGCTCTGAGACAAAGTTCCATCCTTTGATGCTATCTCTTTTGTTTTTAGACACAATACAACCCACACCCCCTTTAGCTCTTTCGGTTGTGGGGACTTCACTGTAGAGCAGCATGTCACCATCGAGATCTATAACCCCTTTTCTTCATTTCCATCAGAGCCAGGATTTCTAATTTTGCTTTCCTCATCCTCCTCCACCAGCTCCTCTTCTTTCCCATTAATACTCCTAATGTTCCATGATTCATAAATAATTGGGACCCAAAGATGCAGCAATAGAGAATGCAGTCAGCGACCCATAGCTTGACTGCTTGCATCAGAGTCAGCGAACCAGAGCTGACTAAGACCCTACTCCACCTCCACGTGGTGGTCCTGGAAACAGTCTGCATCACTGCAGTCTGGCTGAGAGAGTAGGGATCGCAGAGGGAAGGCAAACCCAGTCCCAAAAACTGCCGTGCTGAAGTCGGATGTGTCGACCGAAAGGTGCAGATATCACAGCTCCGGCGTAAACAGACACAACGCAACCAACGTCCTTTTCAGGACGAACGAGGAAGAAGAAGAAGAAATAATTGTCTTAATTCATGCCAGTGTGCTGTCTTTAAGATCAGTCCAGTTTTCTTTCTGTCATTTCTATTAAGCAGTTTTTAAGGTAAACAGATGATTGACCTGTTGTTTGCAAGGTGGAGGGGTTGCCTCCTAATGACTTCCATACATGCCTCCTCCTTATTTTTTTCAGCCGGGCTTGGGACTGGCCAATGCTGAGTTAACGTTATAATTAATAAACAATAAATTTCCAACTTGCCCATCATGAATTCGTAAGAATAGACATCTGGGCTTAAGACGGCCACACGACACTGTGCTTCATTTCAACTGGAATTTTAATCTTAACCCTAATGATGTCATAAACTTATTTGTATGACATCAAAAAGAACACGACCCACTGTTCTTCATTTCAACTAAACAGAAGTCAGAGATGCATAATAAGAGGTAAGGGTTAGGAATTCTAAACCTAACCTTAATCATAACCCTAACGATGTGGGCAACATATCTGGATGGCATCGAAGAACAGGTCCTACAGTTTTTCATTTCAATCCACTTTATTTTACTTGACCTTGCCTTGTTTAGTTTCCAGTTAACGGACACTGTCTCAATAATTCAAGACTGCAGAACCATCTTCTGAATAAGTTAATGTCTAAGCGCTACTAGGGTACTCATATAACTAAACAGCAATTAGTGACTGTGACCAGTCCTGTGAAGTAGGGAGCCAGTGGTGAGTGCATTTCTAATTCATTGGTTACTACTGATCTACTCACTCACCCGTATTTCGATGCTTTGATGTTATTGATTTTGGTTTAGTCCTTTTCCTAAGATTTCTTGTCTTTAGTCGGGTCATTCTAGCCGACTGTGTCGACATTTTCACCTAAGGTCATAAAAGTAGGAACAATTAGTAACTTCGAGACAGCGTAGCCCAGGAAGTAGCCATCTTGGATTTCCAGCTAATCACAATACGCCTAACGAATAAGAGTATCAGTTAGGATCACGTGACTGAAAGAACCAATGAATTTAACAACAATAATTTTTGTCCATTTAACATCAAATTCTATCAGTACGTTAGTCGTGCTGCCTCGGGTTAGTGTTAGGCAATGGCTATTGTGTCTATTTAGGTGGCGCGGGCGTATATAGTCTGTAGGTATTAGCTGTGACTAACTGTAATGTCTATGGCCGTTCTTCTAATGTGCCATATCCACCGAGGCTGATGATTATGCTTCTCCACAGAGTCGTGTCCCAAGTGTGTTTATCAGCTGTGTTCTGCCTTCCCCCATCCCGCCATGTTATTAAAAACCATCCTGTACCGTTTCTGTTTTATCCTTAATTTCTTTTCTCCTCTGTTTTTCCTGTTACCACAATTTTAAAGGGACATTATTTTTTGTTTCTTTCCTCCTTATATTGTCGCTCCTTATGAAGCCGGGAACCACTACGAGTATGTTCCCTTCTCTATGGAGCCGGGAACCACTACGAGTATGTTCCCTTCTCTATAGAGCCGGGAACCACTACGAGTATGTTCCCTTCTCTATGGAGCCGGGAACCATTACGAGTAATTTCCCTTCTCTAAGGAGCCGGGAACCACTACGAGTATGTTCCCTTCTCTATGGAGCCGGGAACCACTACGAGTATGTTCCCTTCTCTATGGAGCCGGGAACCACTACGAGTATGGTCCCTTCTCTAAGGAGCCGGGAACCACTACGAGTATGTTCCCTTCTCTAAGGAGCCGGGAACCACTACGAGTATGTTCCCTTCTCTATAGAGCCGGGAACCACTACGAGTATGTACCCTTCTCTAAGGAGCCGGGAACTACTACGAGTATGTTCCCTTCTCTATAGAGCCGGGAACCACTACGAGTATGTTCCCTTCTCTAAGGAGCCGGGAACCACTACGAGTATGTTCCCTTCTCTATAGAGCCGGGAACCACTACGAGTATGTACCCTTCTCTAAGGAGCCGGGAACCACTACGAGTATGTTCCCTTCTCTATAGAGCCGGGAACCACTACGAGTATGTTCCCTTCTCTATAGAGCCGGGAACCACTACGAGTATGTTCCCTTCTCTATAGAGCCGGGAACCACTACGAGTATGTACCCTTCTCTATGGAGCCGGGAACCACTACGAGTATGTTCCCTTCTCTATAGAGCCGGGAACCACTACGAGTATGTTCCCTTCTCTATAGAGCCGGGAACCACTACGAGTATGTTCCCTTCTCTATAGAGCCGGGAACCACTACGAGTATGTTCCCTTCTCTATAGAGCCGGGAACCACTATGAGTATGTTCCCTTCTCTTTGCTGTGGAAGAATTGTCCTTCGCTTTATAGCAGAACTTCCCCTTCCCCGTGTCATAGTCTGCGTGTCCCTCCTCCATTTTGTAATAGGATTGTTTCCCCTGAAGCCTGTATCGTAATAACCGTCATGTATTATATATAATTTTTTTTTTCGCTGCGTCAGCATTGTCTCTCCTCCGTCTTCCTCGTGCTGTTGTAGGACCAATCCTCTCGAGTAAGAAACAATTAAAGAAAGAAAATTCTAGAGCAGGGATGGGCGATACGTTTGCCACACAAAACATTTGACTTTATTGACAACAAAGGTGTGGCTAATCTGGTTATTAGACCTGACATGACACTGAACGAAAATTTCATTTAAAAAAAAAAAGTCTTGAAATAGAACTTGGAAGCGGAGCTGAGATGTGGGCTTGGTTCCGGTTGTCGGTCAAATTATGACCAGTTTGGTCAGAAAGAAATATTTCAAGGTTTTACGTTGATTTATTTTATCATTGAGCTTCCTTGATGTGTGTTTGACCATGTAAATAAGAATAATGCTTGAATAAAGTCATTTAAAGAAATTTAGAATTTTCTCGTTTAGTCAAAGTAGTCAGGATGAAAAACCTATGGCAAGGCACAAGCAAAAAAACAAAGTTACAACTGATCAGAGCATGTATATTCCCAGTAGCAACATACGGCTGCGAGACTTGGACACTCAATAAAACAGTTGCAAAAAAGATTACATCATTCGAAATGAAATGCTACAGAAGGATGTTGAGAATACCCTGGACAGAAAAAAAGACCAACAGAGAAGTACTGCACTCACTAAACGTACAGGAACATTGGCTCCTAAATACCATCGCAATAAGGAAGCTGAAATTTTTCGGTCATATAAAAAGACATAATAGTCTGGAAAAAACAGTGATGGAAGGCATGGTCCCTGGAAAAAGGGAAGGGGTCGACCTAGACGACGGTGGACCCAGGACATCACAGAGAGTCTGAACTTGTCTTTGGCTGATGCAGGTCGACTTGCCCAGAATCGTGATGCGTTCAGAGCAGCTGTAATGGAGACAACGTTCTGGAAAGAATATGTCACATGATGATGAGTCAGGAATCTTTTTTTTTTAAAATTTGATGTGGCAAATGAATCACGACATACGCTACACAATGTGGCTTTACTCAGAATACTATTTCCCACCCAGGATCTAGAGACTTGTAGTGGATTTGATGGTACTGTATTCATTCATTCATAACCCTCCACTCCCAAAGGAGCATAGGCCTTCAACAAACACATGCCAAGTCCTCCTGTCACGTGCCATCATCTCAAGTTCCTTCCATGTTCTCCTCATCATTTTCACCTCTGTTTCCAACTCTCTTCTCCATGTACTTCTTGGTCTTCCTCTGCCTCTCTTGTCCTGGGGGTTCCAGAACAAGGACTGCCTTGTAATGCTATCAACAGGCTTCCTCAGTGTGTGTCCTATCCATCGCCATCGTCTTCTTCTCATCTCTTGTTCCACTGGCACTTGTCCAGTTCTTGTCATCAGTTCCACATTGGTTACCTTGTCATACCATTTTAATCCCTCTATTCTACGCAAGCACCCATTTATGAAAGTCTGTAGCTTTTTGGTTGTTGTCTTTGTTGTTCTCCATGTCTCTGAGCCATACAATAGGACTGACTTCACATTTGAGTTGAAGATTCTTATTTTCGTGTTGGATCCTATTTCTCTTGATCTCCATATATTTCCCAATGCAATGAAAGCTCCTCTTGCCTTTTGTATTCTTATTTTGATATCGCTGTCTGTCCCTCCAACTTTATCTATATTACTGCCAAGATATGTGTATGATTCTACATCTTGTATTGGTGTTTCTTCAAGTTCAACCCTGTTTTCATTACCTGCATTTATTCGCATTATTTTTGTCTTTTCCCTGTGTATTTTCAGACCCAATTGCTGTGACCTCTCATCGAGTGTTTCCAATTTGTCCTGCATCTGATTACGGTTATGGGACAGGAGAGCCAAATCATCAGCAAAATCCAGATCATCCAACTGCTTAGTCAGAGTCCACTGGATTCCATTTCTGTTGTGTGTTGTCGATGATCTCATAACCCAATCTATTGCCAGCAAGAAAAGAAATGGAGACAAGAGGCATCCCTGTCGCACTCCTGTTCTTATCCCAAATGGTTCTGTAAGCTGTCCTTCATGAAGAACTCTGCACGTCATGTCTTCATAGGTTTTCTTTATTAAATTAATGATCTTCAGGGGAACTCCATAATGCCTCATCAATTTCCAAAGTGATTCTCTGTCCACACTGTCAAATGCTTTTTCGTAGTCCACAAATCCGATGTATAGTGGTGAATTCCATTCCAGACTTTGTTCAACTATTATTCTCAAAGTGGCTATCTGGTCTGTACATGATCTGTTTTGTCGAAAACCTGCTTGTTCATCTCTCAATTTCTTGTCTATGGACTCCTTTAATCTCTCAAGGATAATCCTGTTCAATACCTTTCCTGGCACTGATAGTAACATTATTCCTCTATAATTTGTGCACTCTTGTAGATTTCCCTTCTTAGGCAACTTAACCAGATATCCTTCCTTCCATTCTGCTGGTATCTCTTCTTTTTCCCAGACTTTACCAAGTAATTTATATAACATCTCTGTAGCCGTGTCGATATCTGCTTTGATGGCTTCTGCTGGAATGCCATCAGTGTTTTATTTTCTTTATTTGTCTTGTCCATATTTGTTGAAGTTTTTTGTGGTTTAAATTTTTTTTACAGGATGGGGTAACCGGCCCCATGCCCAACCCTCCTTAGTCGCCTTCTACGACATGCTTGGCAGGGGACAGTGTTACTATTCTTTGCTCCCCTTTCGGGCCCCGGTAACACACGGGTGGTCAGCTGTGAAGGCTCCTGAGATAAATGTAGCTGTGAATTTACAGAAGGCCCTTCTTGCTACCACTTACGACCTCACACATATCTTTTTTTACTAATGAATGTGGCTACGTTAAAAATCTAGGGTACTGATATGGAATGTGTTGTGGTAGATTACATACACACACACACACAGATATTTAATAAGTCTAATAATATTAATAAAATTTATAACACACTGAACTAACTCAAGCTGTTTAAAATTTTGATATTAAATTTTCTTTTAGTTTATTTGTTCTGAACCAAGGTTTTATTTTGGTCAGAACATATGAAAGGTTTTGAAATTATGAATGAAATGCATGAATATATGGCATAATAAATGAAAGGTGTGTACATATGAATTTTACAAGACTAGTTAATATTACTACTGTTTATATTTGTAATTTATCTGGGAGAACGATTAATGGATGTGCTGTTGGGGTGGCTTCATCACTCCCAGTCTATGACTACCAAACATTGTCCATTTACTGATGGGAAAAATACAAGTTTATTTCCCAACATGGTATGTTCTAGTTGATGGGAATATAATTGGGGTGTTAGTTAGAAAATAAGTTGGTGAATGTCCAGCAGGCCAGACGCGCACGTATCTTGACTGAGTAGTTCTGGTGCTGGAATCTGGTGGCCCCACCTCTCCGTGCTTGGGGGCAATATAAGGCTGCTCTGCCAAAATATTAGACTGCACGGGTCCTCACTTGTATTTTACAACACAGCATTTGACACCACTTTGGTGCCAAATAAAAAACTCACAGTTCTGAAATAAAAGTATTGGGTCTTGTGTCAGAACTCTACCTCTTGAGCCACTTCTACACACAACACTACACAACAACACCACATAGACGGGGTCAGATCTCTCTGACCATACAGCACATCTTACCAAGTTGGTTTCACATAGTATAAGTTCCCCAAGACTACATATTCTGAAATATGTTCATTAGCTTCCTGCCATTGAATAGGATAGGTGATATGTTCCACTGATCTCAACACTTGATCTTCTTCTTCTTCTTCCGTCCTTAGCCAAAGACCGACCAAGCAGTCAGAGGCCATCACGCCTTGTGGCGTCTTAAGGGCAACAGCAGATTGATTTTCTCTGTTGTAGTTTCCCATCACGCCTAGCGGCGTCTTTAGGGCAACAACAAATAGATCCATCTGCCGTTGTTTCCGTAATCGGTGTGACAAGCCAACGGGTGATCAGCCCATTGGGCCAACACTTGATCCGCCCTTCATAATCCTTGCTGGCGTTTATGTATTTTGTTTGTCTCTAGACCCTGAACTGGGGTTGGGGATCTAGAGCGAATCCTTACTTGTTGTAAGGGATAGATTATGATATGGCAGTATCAATTCACTCGAAACATTAAACAATATTAAAATATACAAAGAAATACTTTCAGTCTTACCAGAATTATGAATAGAGAACACAGTTATATGCTAGCAAAACTCAGCTGAGCTGCTGGCTCTAGTATTGCGTCCCTCTAAATATTGCAATTAGCTTCTGGGAATTACACCACTGAAGAATTACTGTGTCTACTACTGGACAATTTATGATGAATGGCAAAATTGCGCGTCTGAGCGCCGATAATATGTTTATCTGTGGCCAATCACCGCCTTTCCCCCTTTTCAAATTTCAAACCTCCTACCAAAAGTCAATTCAGTCATACCTCAGTCAAGTATGTATTATTGTCTGTTGGTCCGTCTGTCTCTACTTGCGTTTTTTTACAAAAACACACTTGTTTATACATGCATTTCCTACACGAATCTGCCTCTAGAGTTATTTTTAGCCACAACTTTCCACTAATTCCCCCTCTCTTTCATTTCTCTAGATTTTAGCACTTGAGTCTCAAGGCCGCAATTTTTTGAAAATTAGTGACATGTTTTTGTTTCAATGCAGTCGCTCGCTGATATGAACAACACAGTCTTTTGTCAATATCTTCATTATTATCTATCCGTCTGTATAAATGAAAGCATATTATTTCTCTGCTCAAGATGGGCCATCAGGCCAGCTAGGTTTTATATTCCTAACATTATTATTAAGAAAAAGTTACTTTTCAAGGTTAGTTGTTTTTTTTTTGAAATATGTTCGAGCATCTTCTGTAATGCGTTTGCCGCTGAATTCAAATAAAAGGACTAAGTATCGTAAAAGCGTCCAAGAAATGACTGTTGCGTATAATAGCTAAGGTCCCTTTTGTCCATTTCTTTACCTTGTGTCAACTTGGGGACGTGAATTTTTTTTTCCTTTCCCCACCAATTGCGTCTTTTTAGCCTTGCTAGTTTCAAGCACGTGTTCAGTCATATTTTTCTTTTTGATCTCCGTTCTCATCCCGTCTACAAGGGTAAACGTTTTGCCTTCACGTCTAACAAGTTAATTTCATGGCGGGTAGTGACCCGCGGCATGGGCGATCATGTCTTCTAGTAGCTTACGCATTATTTTTTTATCCCTACATTTTATCTTTGGAGATATTTTAACGTTGTATCACGGTTAATTTTATCACACATCTCCCCACTTGAAAACATGCCTACGGCAAGTTCCAAAACCAGTGATACACATAGATAAAATTACTCCTCACGCCTGCCACTACTCTAATTTTGATCACAGGGGTGCCGACTGAGGAAATCTGCACCGACATTCAATTTGCCTGGGATATATTGGATACTAAACTGATAAGGTTGAAGCAATAAAGACCACCTCAGCAATCTTGCGTTTTCATGCTTAGCCTGAGATAAGAATACGAGGGGCTGATGATCCGTCTGGACCACAAAAGTCCTACCATACAGATAGATTTGAAACTTCTTTATTGCCCAGATTAACGCTAAACATTCTTTTTCGCTTGTGGAATATCCTTGTTCCGCCTTATTCAATTTGCGGCTTGCATAAGCGACTGGGTTCAGTTCCCCATCAGGTGAAGATGATCTTTGCAACAAAGCCGCCCCGAGTCCTACATTACTTGCATCTGTTCTTACGACAAAGTCCTGTGTCAAATCAGGCAGTTTGAGAATAGGCTTGCTAGTGAGTTTTTCCTTTAAGTCTTGGAACGCTAATTCACTTTGCGCAGTCCAAATAATTTTATCTGGAAGTCCCTTGCGAGTCAGATCAGTCAGAGGAGCACAAATAGAGTTAAAATCTTTGATGTATTTTTGATAAAATCCGCATAACGACACGAATGATCGCACGTCCTTTTTTGTTTGTGGTCTAGGTGCTCTCTGCAGTTTTTCCAAGTTCTTGGGATCAGGGGTCATGTTACCCTGATATACAGTGTGTCCCAAGAATTCCAACTCTTTGCATCCAATACAACATTTTGTTGGCCTAGCAGTTAAGTTCGCCTCCCTAAGCCTATTAAATAACATTTTTAGAGCGTCAATGTGTTCTTCAAATGTCTCTGTGGCGACGAGAATATCATCCATGAAATTCGTGATACATGGGTTATTCAGGGGATCCAACAATTTGCGCATCATCCTTGAAAATACACTCGGAGCATTTTTCAGTCCGAATGGTAGCATGTTGAATTCATAATGTCCTTCCGATGTGCTAAATGCTAAATAAGGTCTCACTTCAGGCTTCACTGGAATCTGGTAATAGCCTTTACTAAGATCCACCTTTGAAAAGTATTTTGCCTTGTTTAATCTGGCAAATAACTGTTTTGTGTCTGGTAATGGATCCACTTGTCCTTCTGTGACAGCATTCAGTTTCCTGTAATCTATGCACAGTCTGTGTTCCCCAGACGGTTTTCTCAACAAAACGACACTGGAGCTAAAAGATGATTCACTGTGTGAAATAATCCCCTCCTTCAACAAATAATCTATTTCTTCCTTCAATGCCTTCTCCTTCGCGAACGGAATAGAATAGGCTCTCATACAGATTGGGTTTGAGTCTACCAGTTTCATGTCATACTGTAGCAAATTTGTATGGCCTGGGTTATCTGTTAATACATCTGTATGTTCCTCCAGAACCTGTTGAACTCTCTCCCTCTGATTTTTAGTCAGGTGCTTACTGACTTTTACCTGTGCTGCTGTTTCACAAGGATGTAATGGGTATTCATGTGAGGTGAGTGGTTCCTTTTGCATTTGAGTTGCGATAGCCAAGGTCAGTAAGGGGGTGCTTTCCTGGAGTGGTCTGTCCAGATACTTCTTTAACAGGTTTACATGATAAACTTTCTCCTTCCCCTTTTTGTCAATTTTATAGTTTGTTCTAGACACCTTCTCTAGAACCGTATATGGACCTTGCCATCCAATTTGTAATTTATTCTGGCTGCCGGGTAGTAGAAGCAGCACCTTCTCTCCCACAGCTAGTTCTCTGTCCTTTGCCTTCCTATTAAAATATGCTGCATGTTTCTTCCTGGCTTGTTTCAAATTATCATTTGCCAGTTTCCATCCAGCTTTCAGACGAGTGGTCAGTTCGTTCACGTATTGATAAGATGAGGTAACAGTCTCTTCCGCCTTCTCATCTGTCCAGGTCCTTAATAGCGCTTCTAATGGACCTTTTATTGGCCTCCCAAATAGCAGAGTTGCGGGAGCCATCCCGGTTGAACTATGTGGTACCTCCCGATACGCAAACAATGCGGCGGGCAGGAATTGATCCCACAGATCCGGTTTTTTTCGTGTGCCAGCTTTCTCAGGATAGAAATGAGAGTCCCATTGAACCTCTCTACCTGGCCGTTCCCTTGCGGATGGTACGGACTACAATGAAAGTGTCTGGCTTGAAATAGCTTAAAAACTTCTTCCGTTAGTTTCCCCTTGAACTGAGAGCCATTATCAGTCAAGATTTGATGCGGGAATCCTAATCGGGTGAATATTGTAAGTAGTGCCTCTGCTACATGTTTTGAATCAATTGATGGCAGGGCTACCGCCTCTCCCCACATAGAACAAGTGTCCACCAGAGTAAGGATGTAACTGTTCCTCCTCTTGGTCCGAGTGAGAGGTCCCACAATATCCACTGCAACCCTCTCAAAAGGTGTTCCCACTATGGGCATTTCCCCTAGAGTTGCAGGAGCAGTCCAGTGCTTTGGAGCTACCCTTTGACATTCTGGACAGGATTTGACATATCTTTTTATATCCTCCGTTATCCCTGGCCAGAAGTAATGACAAGCTATACGCTGTCCTGTGGCGCTGATCCCCATGTGACCACTGAAGGGAATCGCATGCCCGAGTTCCATCACTTTATCCCTATATGAAGTGGGAAGAACCAGCTGGTTGTGACCATTTGTTCCAGTTCCGGCCTTCCTGTATAATAGTTTGTTCTTCATAAAATATTCCCCCTTGCTCGGAGGTGTGTGGCATTTGGGCAATTTTTTAAAACATGGCTTGAGTGTCCTATCCTCAGCCTGCGCCTTCCTCATCTCCTCTGGATGAGCATTTATAGGTTCACCTTCTTCTTCCTTCTTCTGTGACCTGGTCTGCACTGTCGCCATGATCACAGGTCTCTCGGGATTCCCCAAGAAGACGTATCTACACCCCAATATCAGAGGGTAGATTGGTTCATCTATCACTGCTGCTCTGATTTCTCCTTCCACATAGCGAGTTTTCACCGTTATCCTTGCGATGGGAAGTGTCATGAGTGGTATGTCCTTAGTTGCCCCTTGTATTTCCACTGTTTCTGTGGTATACTGACTTGGGTCCACTAGGCTAGACTTCACAACTGAATCATAATCCAAACCTGTATCATAAAGGCACCTTATGGTGACCCCATTACAAATAACATCCTCACAAACTGGGGGGTGATAAGGTTCCTGCTGTCCATTAGGATTAACCTTTAATCTTTGAGTCCCCGACTTCATTGCAGCAATGTTTGAAGGTTTCCTTCTACAAAATTCGGTGTTATGGTTATCTTTCTTGCACCATTTACACCATCTTTTTCCTTGGTTAAACGGTTTTCTTTCATTGGATTTTTGGTCATTGAACTGTGAGTTTCTGTCTCGATAGTCATTTCTTGGCCGTTCAAAGTTTGTCCTGCCCTTATTACCCTGTTCTCTATTTTCAAATTTATTAAATGGCTGTGGAGCTTTAAAAGTTTTCTATGTGCTTCTTTGTTATTGCCACTTACCTCTGCCTGGGCTGCCTGATACCTCTCAGCGACATTTAAAACCTCCCCCAACTTCACTGCACCTTGCTCCATGAGAAATTTTCTCATGTCTGGAGCCATGGACTCTCTCAATTGCTCTATCATGATCATCTCCTTAAGATCTTGGGTCTTCCCCAGAGCCGTCCATTTCTCCAAATAGGTTTCCAGTCTGGCAGAGAATTGGTGGTATGTGATGTCCCCAGAAAACTTTGGCATTTCTAAATTTAATTACGATAAAATTCACCATTTTTATCGTACCTTAATAACAAAGCCTGCTTTAACATGTCATAATTGTCTTGGTCTTCTCTTTTCATTTTTGCGAAGACTTCATAAGAAGTACCTCTCAGTCCCTGTGATAACTTTAAACTGACCCTCAATACTCTCACAAACCATTATGTAGTAGCTAATAACTCAAACTGTCAGCTTCATCTGAAATACTTTAAACAGTATTTCCCTCCCTAATGGATTTACTAGCCAAACTGAAATTCCAGATTATTTCGCTAGTTAATAATCTAGGTTGAGGCAAAACTGTTGGAGGAAAATTCATGCAGCTTTCTCCGACACCTTCTTTCAGGCTGGAGCACTATAGGCAACTTTACATCATGTTCGCTACATGAAAACGTGCTCATTATATCACAGACATAATTTATTTAAAATTCAATTTTCATTTTAAAATATTGAATATTTTACAGATACCACATTCTAAAGAAATAATAATAAACGGCGTTGAAATGAAAAATGAAAAAGAGGTTCCTGAATCAGCATGTCCCAGTATGGTGAACAAAAATATTAGTAGGTTTATTAAAATGCAATGAACATACGCCTCTGAAAGAAAAATGGGTAGCTGATTCAATGTGAGTCCATTAATACGCTCTAATAAAAGGTAACAGCAATGGCAGTCTTTTACACATCTTTTCAAAAAAGTACCCCTTTCTCACGTTTCCCCTGACAACACAAGATAGTATTTATAGTCCGACCAATCGTGTTTAGTCTTTCATTTGTTGCGCTCCAAAAATAGGAGCTTAACGAGAAGGTAGGCAGAATATTGTAAAGAATAATATTCTTAAAACACTGTTAGGCATAAAAAATTTTAAGAGCAGAAAAAGGGATTTCATCTGTCAATGCAGCACTATTTTACGGGAATTTTGGCCATAACTGGTATGTTCCTAAACTAGGGAAGTCACCGGGTGTACATAATATACCAGCAACCTTGAAAAGGAGGACCCAAATATAGTACGAATTTAATGGATGACAATATGCATTTGCCAGGATAGATGCTGGAGTACTTCTCACTGGCCAAAAGAATGGACGCAGTCATTAGTACTACATGTTTTCCAAAGAAAGGAAATCTAAAAATGTGCAAGAACTACAGAACCATTACCTTATTAGTCATCCCAAGTAAGGTAATGTTAAGGATACTTTTGAACAGAATAAAACAGAAACAGAAGAAATCTTGTCAGTGAAGGAACAGCTGGCTTTAGACCAAAAGTTAGTACATGTGGCCTTACATCTTTCAGTATGGCAGATTGTGTATCGCGCGACGCGTGTTTAGTGTTGCAGGTGTCCTGCTTTCAACCTCTTTTCTCTCTTCCATCGTCCATCTTTCTGTCTTTTAAGCCGTTCGATGGAATGAATGAAATATTAAATTTAGGTCATTGATCAGCTTGCGAAAATCTCAAGGTTTGATACCAAAAATCATAGATATCATTGAAAGAAAGCGGGTAATAATACGCAAGCAGTGCTTTTACTTTCAACGTGAAGCAACGTTACATTTGGACGAAGTAGAAAAACAATTTCGAGTAGGTCATTTGACAAGCACTGTTCCTTTACCATTCTTCTTTAATATATAATCTATCAAATTTATTTGTTAGGCTTTCTTTACGATTTTAAATATACCAGAATCGATTGGAGGCCGACCTCTGTGTAGTTGCCCCTTGTACACTGTTTTGCTGATGGTATACTGATTGGGTCCACTAGGCTAGACTTCACAACTGAATCATAATCCAAACCTGTATCATAAAGGCACCTTATGGTGACCCCATTAAGTAATAAGAACGTCACAAATGGGGGATGATAATCCTGCTGTCCATTATAGAAAAAACCTTTAATCTTTGGTCCCCGACTTCATTAGCAATGTTAAGAAACATGTTTCCTTCTACCAAATTACGTGTTAAATGGGCAATCTTTAGAAGCACCATTTAACATCTTTTTTCCTTAAATTAATCTCGGTTTTCCACATTGGATTTTAGTCATGAACTGTGAGTTTCTGAAATCGATAGTCAAGACTTCTTGGCCGTTCAAAGCTTTTGACCCTGCCCTTAACCCTGTTCTCTATTTTCAAATTAATTAAGTTTTCCTGTGAAGATCAAATTTAAAATCACTTGTATTATGTGCTGTCTTTTTAGAGCCACTGGACACTCTGCCTGCAGATACCGAACCTCAGGCTTTCGACATTTAAATGTTATAGAAGAATTTTGCGCATTTGCTATAAAGAGCACAAAACATGAAATGTCTATGTTAGAGAGAAGATAAACTCTATGCAGGCCACCAAGAACCACTTTTGTCAATAGTGAAACGTCGAAAGCTTGCCTGGTTTGGGCATGTAAACTCGTCATGACAGTCCATTTTCGAAAACGTTTCCAGTCTGGCAGAGAATTGGTCCGTATGTCTCCCCGGACAACAGGTTTGGCATTTCTAAAATCCTGGGCGATAAACATCACCATTTGGGCAGGACCTTAATTCCACACTTGTACGCATTTGAACATGTCATAAGAGTCTTGGTCAGGACCCATTTCTGCTGAAGACTTCATAACCAAGCACCTCTCTAGTCCCTGTGATAACTTTAAACTCCACCTGACTCTCTTAACCCATATGTAGATGAATGAATAACTCAAAACGTCCGAGGTACCCCTCGATGTCATCGTCTTTTTCAACAAAATGGTCTAAATGAAACCCCATAGCTGATGTTGAGGCTCCCAGACTGGGCGTAGCATCTGAGGCAAAAGGGCTGGCACCATTTTCAGGAGCCTGGCCTTGTAGCTCCAGCTCCCTTAGTCGTAATTCGTGCTCCCTTTGCAACCTTCTATCTTCTGCCTCCCTTTCGGCCTTTTTATCTTCTGCCTCCCTTTCGGCCTTTTTATCTTCTGCCTACCTTTGCTATCGTTTTTCTTCTGCCTCTAATGCTTTAGCCTCTTTGTCAGCCTCAATCTGCAGCCTCTTAGTCTCAGCCTCAATTTGAAGCCTCTTCTCTTCAGCTAATCTTTCAGACTCTAATTTTCTTTCAGCCTCTTTTTCTAATCTTCTTTCTTCCCGTTCAATATACTTATCACATTCAGCCGTTACATATTGAATTAAAACCTGACCATCCATTCCCATATCCTTCGCCGTTAGCACAGCAGCTGATCTGAACTTAGCTAGCTCCGCCATACTTTTTAGACAATTTAGCAATGAGCAAGATAAAATGTCCAACCACTAAAGTAATTCTAATTACTATAGTCTAAAATAATTCTAATTAGCCAGTTAACTAATTAATTACCACTGGCTGTGAAGATTCACCAACTTTTAATTTCACTTTTAATTTTAAGGGACACTTTTAATTTTTACAATGTGTTTCCCTAATTTAATTCTCCCACCAGGAGATCCTAATATTACTGCTAAGCTAATTATCTCTGGACAAGACCCCAATATATGTAGTGGATTTGATGGTACTGTATGGTTGTGATATTACCTAGTGTGATGCATGAGGTCAGCTGTGAAGGCTCCTGAGATAAATGTAGCTGTGAATTTACAGAAGGCCCTTCTTGCTACCACTTACGACCTCACACATATCTTTTTTTACTAATGAATGTGGCTACGTTAAAAATCTAGGGTACTGATATGGACTGTGTTGTGGTAGATTACATACACACACACACACACATATATTTAATAAGTCTAATAATATTAATAAAATTTATAACACACTGAACTAACTCAAGCTGTTTAAAATTTTGATATTAAATTTTCTTTAAGTTTATTTGTTCTGAACCAAGGTTTTATTTTGGTCAGAACATATGAAAGGTTTTGAAATTATGAATGAAATGCATGAATATATGGCATAATAAATGAAAGGTGTGTACATATGAATTTTACAAGACTAGTTAATATTACTACTGTTTATATTTGTAATTTATCTGGGAGAACGATTAATGGATGTGCTGTTGGGGTGGCTTCATCACTCCCAGTCTATGACTACCAAACATTGTCCATTTACTGATGGGAAAAATACAAGTTTATTTCCCAACATGGTATGTTCTAGTTGATGGGAATATAATTGGGGTGTTAGTTAGAAAATAAGTTGGTGAATGTCCAGCAGGCCAGACGCTCACGTATCTTTGACTGAGTAGTTCTGGTGCTGGAATCTGGTGGCCCCACCTCTCCGTGCTTGGGGGCAATATAAGGCTGCTCTGCCCTCACTTGTATTTTACAACACAGCATTTGACACCACTTTGGTGCCAAATAAAAAACTCACAGTTCTGAAATAAAAGTATTGGGTCATGTGTCAGAACTCTACCTCCTGAGCCACTTCTACACACAACACTACACAACAACACCACATAGACGGGGTCAGATCTCTCTGACCATACAGCACATCTTACCAAGTTGGTTTCACATAGTATAAGTTCCCCAAGACTACATATTCTGAAATATGTTCATTAGCTTCCTGCCATTGAATAGGATAGGTGATATGTTCCACTGATCTCAACACTTGATCCGCCCTTCATAATCCTTGCTGGCGTTTATGTATTTTGTTTGTCTCTAGACCCTGAACTGGGGCTGGGGATCTAGAGCGAATCCTTACTTGTTGTAAGGGATAGATTATGATATGGCAGTATCAATTCACTCGAAACATTAAACAATATTAAAATATACAAAGAAATACTTTCAGTCTTACCAGAATTATGAATAGAGAACACAGTTATATGCTAGCAAAACTCAGCTGAGCTGCTGGCTCTAGTATGGCGTCCCTCTAAATATTGCAATTAGCTTCTGGGAATTACACCACTGAAGAATTACTGTGTCTACTACTGGACAATTTATGATGAATGGCAAAAAAATGCGCGTCTGAGCGCCGATAATATGTTTATCTGTGGCCAATCACCGCCTTTCCCCCTTTTCAAATTTCAAACCTCCTACCAAAAGTCAATTCAGTCATACCTCAGTCAAGTATGTATTATTGTCTGTTGGTCCGTCTGTCTCTACTTGCGTTTTTTTACAAAAAACACACTTGTTTATACATGCATTTCCTACACGAATCTGCCTCTAGAGTTATTTTTAGCCACAACTTTCCACTAATTCCCCCTCTCTTTCATTCTTCTAGATTTTAGCACTTGAGTCTCAAGGCCGCAATTTTTTGAAAATTAGTGACATTTTTTTGTTTCAATGCAGTCGCTCGCTGATATGAACAACACAGTCTTTTGTCAATATCTTCATTATTATCTATCCGTCTGTATAAATGAAAGCATATTATTTCTCTGCTCAAGATGGGCCATCAGGCCAGCTAGGTTTTATATTCCTAACATTATTATTAAGAAAAAGTTACTTTTCAAGGTTAGTTGTTTTTTTTTTTTTTTGAAATATGTTCGAGCATCTTCTGTAATGCGTTTGCCGCTGAATTCAAATAAAAGGACTAAGTATCGTAAAAGCGTCCAAGAAATGACTGTTGCGTATAATAGCTAAGGTCCCTTTTGTCCATTTCTTTACCTTGTGTCAACTTGGGGACGTGAATTTTTTTTTCCTTTCCCCACCAATTGCGTCTTTTTAGCCTTGCTAGTTTCAAGCACGTGTTCAGTCATATTTTTCTTTTTGATCTCCGTTCTCATCCCGTCTACAAGGGTAAACGTTTTGCCTTCACGTCTAACAAGTTAATTTCATGGCGGGTAATGACCCGCGGCATGGGCGATCATGTCTTCTAGTAGCTTACGCAATATTTTTTTATCCCTACATTTTATCTTTGGAGATATTTTAACGTTGTATCACGGTTAATTTTATCACAAGACTTAAGACCACAAACATGCAGAACGGAGAAACCCCTTGTCATTATTATTAGTAAAATTATTATTATGATGATGTTATTGTGCGTTTAGATGAACGTTCACGTTATTGTCTTTTCTGTGCTGATGCGTTTTGTCCCTGAAGTAGACCAGAATGTCATAACATTGAACGTTTCTTGACCTTGGTGCCAGTGACTCCCACTACCTATGCTGTTCCTCGTACTGGTGACAGTCTACGTCCATCGGGTTTTAGAAGTGAGTTATTATCTTTTCCATCAACAGCAAGGACATTTAAGAATGTGTTGTAGTAAACTATTTTATGGAACATAGATACCACGTGATTGACATGATGCTAAATTTTGTCCCCGCAACAAGTGAAGCACAGCACAGTCGTTTGACATATGCAGTGGCGTTAGAAAATGGCTGCGTCCTGGCTCCGACCCGCTTCGGGATCTTCGTTGCCTCGCTCTTGAAACATGCATTCAGTGATGCAAATATAGGAATATGCCGTCACATTAGGTCAGATGGCCGACAGTTTAACCTCGCAAGGCTGAAGGTAAAACACAAAAATAAGAAGGGTCACTATAAGAGACTTGTTATTCGTTGATGACGTTGCAGTCGTCATTCATGAGTCAACAGGAACTTCAGAGCGTGATGAATCGCTTCACCCAAGCACGCAAGGACTTTGGTCTCACAATACATCTAAAGAAAACAAATGTGCTGAGTCAGGATGTGAATGTTGCACCAGTTATCACTATCGATAACTTTGAATTGGCAGTGGTGCACTACTTCACATACCTGGGGTCTATCATCAACGACAAACTCTCTCTGAACACAGAAATTGACCTCCGCACTGTCAAAGCTGCAT
The DNA here is from genome assembly GCA_024509875.1 of Oreohelix idahoensis. Classification (NCBI taxonomy): domain Eukaryota; kingdom Metazoa; phylum Mollusca; class Gastropoda; order Stylommatophora; family Oreohelicidae; genus Oreohelix; species Oreohelix idahoensis. The sequence continues at coordinate 279,750 of JAMPIV010015213.1, forward strand.
CCACCTTTGCCCGCCTCACATCGCGTGTTTGGGGAAATTTCAAACTCACAATGAAGACCAAGCTGTGGTATATAAGGCCTTCGTCACCAGCACACTTCTGTATATTAGTGAGACATGGACAACCTATGCTAAGCAAGAAAGAAGGCTCAATGCCTTCCATCTACTATATCTACGCCATATCCTTGGTATTTCATGGAAGGATAAAGTGACAAATGTCGTGGTGTTGTCAGGTGCTGACCTTCAAAGCATGTATACACTGCTTAGACAGCGCAGACTACACTGGCTTGGCCATGTCCGCTGCATGGTAGATGTTCGCATCTGAAAAGATATCTTCTACGGACAACTGGCAGATGGAAAAAGTACAGTTAGGCGAGCACAGCTGAGGTTCAAAGATGTGTGCAAGAGAGACATGACGTCACTGGACATAAATGGGAGGACGAAGCTGCCGATCGCACCAAGTGGCGTTGCTCTCTTTGGCGCCTTCTCATATTGGGCGAAAAGAAGCTCTCACAACAAGCAGAAGAGAAATGAAAGCGGCAAAAGAAGGTTTCACAACAAGTAGAAGAGAAATGAAAACGGCGAAAGTAACACCAGGAAAAAAAAAATACAGCTAGGGCTGTTACCGTAGAGGTGCATTCCAACATGCAGTTATGAGTGACAGGGCTTTTATAATAATAATAAATTCTTTAAGCACCAAACACGGCGCATAAGGCAGAAATCAGTGCTCTCCAGGTTGTTCGTTGTGACGCCACTCCTCTTAACTCTTGCACATTGTTTAATCCCAACGTTCTTCCTTCTCTTATTATTGTTCTTCTGAGTGTTTCTTTTGGTCTTCCTTTTTTCCTCTTACCCTCAGGAACCCAAGTGAGCGCCTGCAAGGGACATAATAAAATAAGCAAAAAGAGATATAGCTAAAACTGCATTGTTTCCCTTGACAAGCAGAAGGCACAGACAAAGTCAATTTTACTCATTTCCCGGTTTGTTCCTGATGGAACATGGAGCCATAAATGCGACTGGTCCCTTGCAGTCACGTGTTCTTGTAGCAGTGGTTTCTGTATCTATTTGTTTGACAAGATTACACCGCCATCCCCCCATGCAGAGCCTCGTTTTAGTCACTGATTTCAACATGACAGTCCTACCCAGAGCCCCGGATGTTTCTGTTATGACATTATCTAGACCACTCTTAAGAAAAAAAGGTCAAGTTAGTCCCATAGCACAAACTACCGGAGCGAAGTGTAGTGTTAGAGACTTTATCATACTATGACCAGTTTTTTTATGAGGTGGGGGTTGACCAGTTTTTTATGAGGTGGGGGTTGACCAGTTTTTTTATGAGGTGGGGGGTTGACCAGTTTTTTATGAGGTGGGGGTTGACCAGTTTTTTATGAGGTGGGGTTTGACCAGTTCCCTTCATCGCTGCAGGCACTGAGAATCTTCACCAGATCACGAAAACATTACCCCCCCCCCCCTTTCCACTTTTACCCCTCAGGTAAGATAGTGATCGTTATCGACTGTAGATCACTACTGGAATCAGTACAAAACACCAGAAATGAAAACATGCTGCATGAGATTAGATCTGAGCTTAACATTATCCAAATAACTGTTGTTTCCTGCCATTGTGGAATCACTGGAAATGAGAAAGCTGATGCTTTATCTAGATCTGCCAGTAAAATGGAACAGTTCAGCCACCCATTGCCCTGTTGAGAGGCCAACACCATCATCCACAACCAGTATAACTACCAGTGGCCGAAAGACAGGGATATAGACAGCAGATCTAATCCACCAGCTTAATAGAAACCAGCAGATCGTCCATTTCTGTCTAAGACCTAGCCAGTACAGATTACTATGCCACTTCTATCGCTTCAGGATATCTCACACTAATGAATTCCCACGTAGAACCGGAATCTAGACCCCGAATACATTCTCCAAAACTGCCGAACCCATGATGACCTACGACGCAGACTTGGCCAGAGGGTGCTGAGTTCAAGCAGAAGATGTGGGCACGGCCCTAGAAAAGACTGGACTTGGTTCTGGCGACAGGTCTGCAGATTTAGCATGACTTCAAACTGAACGCAGAAGAAGAAGAGTAATTGTAAAAGTTATTAGAAATTGTAATTTTTCAGATTGTCAACGTATGGTAATTAGATATTTTGTTGTGTTAGTACAACCTTGACGATGGTTAACCCTTGTTGGTTTATTTCAATTTTGACGATGATAACAGTACGATGATGTTTAATATTGCCATCTTAAGCCATTGTTATATTAGTACAACCTTCATGAGGACCAACCTGTATAGTTTTTGCTGTGTTTAATATTGTCATCTTAAACCATTGTTATGTTAGTACAACCTTCATGATGACGAACCTGTATAGTTTTTGCTGTGTTTAATATTGTCATCTTAAACCATTGTTGTGTTAGTACAACCTTCATGATGACGAACCTGTATAGTTTTTGCTGTGCGTGATATTGTCATCTTAAACACTGTGCTGTGTTGTATCTTCCCGTGCTCGTAGGAACACATGTAAGTGCAAAGTTATTTATAGATATCCCCACCTCCCAAAACGCATTGGAGCCGCTACAGTCTTGACTGAATAAAAAGAAAAGACGTTGAGATGTTAGAAAGTTCAGGTAGGGTGTAGCGACAGAACAGGTAGGGTGTAGCGACAGAACCGGTAGGGTGTAGCGACAGAACAGGTAGGGTGTAGCGACAGAACAGGTAGGTGTAACTGTCTTTTTCTCTTGTTGAGGTGATCACTGGCCCAAGACAGTATACATGTTGTTAGGTGTGTAGTGCGAGCGTATGATGAACTGAGTGTGGGTGCGAATGAAGGCGCGAATGTGTTTAGGCTCGTATATATGTAGACCCTGCAACCCATACACTCACATGCAGTAGTCAAGGATGCTTGGACACTGCAGGCACGTTTCAAAACATTTATTGACGAGAACACACATGGTATCAACAGGAACAGTCAGTGTAACAAGGTCATGCTGACCGGAAATCGATAGGTATACATTAGGCATTCAACAAGCTGGTAAACATTTGAATATTCGTGCATGGTCAATACAATGTTCTTCAATAATGACAGTTCGTGGCGTCGCCCTGGTATCACTGACTAAACGCGTCAGATACCTTAATCACTTTGACACATAGGTGCAACTTGGCATTCCCCCGCCAATTGCACTGTATTAGGCTGTAGTACATTAGCCGAAAACACAGTCCTCGTTCTGACGTCAGCTGTGTACTTCTGATAAGCAGGTTACCATCAACCCTGCAGTAATGCTTATTGTAGACATAAATACCGCCAATCTGCGGTTCCCACAATATATCTTCGTCACTGGATTTCTGGACAATATAAAGACTAATAGTCTTGGATGGCTACCTCGAGCACAAAATATAAGTTCTGAAATGGAGGATCGGTGAGCTGCAGTTCACAGACTAGGCAATCTTCTAACATGTTCTGCCACCGAAAGCATAGTAATGGAAAAAGTCGGTATTACCTGTAACCGAATCCACAGAACATAATAAGGAACTCTGCTGTCATTCCAACGCACAGAGATTCACTGGGGAAAACTGCCATCGCAGTCACTTCGAAGATTCTCCACGAAAAACACAATGGACCCTTGGTCCCTTCAGAAAACCCAGGACACTTCACGGCTTGCCGGAAGTCTAACTCAACTCCCCCTTAAAAAACCCCGCCTATGGGCATACGCCAGAACTGTCTACCTTTGACCCTAAAGGTCAAACACAATGAATGAATAAACAAGGGAAGACAACCCCTAATCAACCTGACATCGCAGGTAAAGACACAATTATTCTTATGATAAAACATAAGCAAATAACTTGACAGATGACTCCGTCAAAAATGACAGCAACAGTAGGGTGTAGCGACAGAACAGGTAGGGTGTAGCGACAGAACAGGTAGTGTGTAGCGACAGAACAGGTAGGGTGTAGCGACAGAACAGGTGGGGTGTAGCGACAGAACAGGTAGGGTGTAGCGACAGAACAGGTAGGGTGTAGCGACAGAACTCCCTTGCGTTAACGGTTCAGTTAGTAAAGAGGATGGGTTTAAAATTTGGTCTGTTACAACAATAAGTCAGCTGAAAGTTAGTTTGCAAATAGGAGTTATCTCTCGTGTCAAGTGAACCTACAGGTTACAATAAGACAGCAGTAATAACACAATACACTATAAGCTACACTAAGAGAAAAGTAATAATACAGTACACTATAAGCTACAATAAGAGAAAAGTAATAATACAGTACACTAAAAGCTACAATAAGAAAAAAGTAATAATACAGTACACTATAAGCTACAATAAGAAAAAAGTAATAACACAATACACTATAAGCTACAATAAGAGAAAAGTAATAACACAATACACTATAAGCTACAATAATAGAAAAGTAATAACACAATACACTATAAGCTACAATAAGAGAAAAGTATCACTGTAATACAATACACTACAGTAGACTTTATTCTTCTTCTTCAAGTACCGTGCCTAGTGGCGTAGGAGATCATGTCTCTCCACAACTTCCTGTCTCCAGTACAATTTATCAATTCTGCTATTGACTTCTTTCCATACCACGATGTTAAACTGTCCAATATTTGTTCTCTTTGTCTTCCCTTATCTCTTGTTTCCTTCAATCTTACCTGTTGTTATGATATATTCTCTTACCTGTTGTTACGATATATTCTCTTACCTGTTGTTACGATATATTCTCTTACCTGTTGTTACGATATATTCTCTTACCTGTTGTTATGATATATTCTCTTACCTGTTGTTATGATATATTCTCTTACCTGTTGTTACGATATATTCTCTTACCTGTTGTTACGATATATTCTCTTACCTGTTGTTATGATATATTCTCTTACCTGTTGTTATGATATATTCTCTTACCTGTTGTTACGATATATTCTCTTACCTGTTGTTATGATATATTCTCTTACCTGTTGTTATGATATATTCCAGCTTTCCTCTTCTCATAACATGCCCAAAAAAAAGTGGATTGCTTCTTTCTAACTTGTGAAATAAGTTTCCGTTTGTGCATTGGCCTCTTTCAGGACATCCTCATTACTCTTTTTGGCCATCCATGGTATTTTTAACAGTCTTCTGTAAAACTACATCTCTGTGGCTTCCCTACTTGTTTATTAATTGTCCATGACTCACTCCCATACGTCAGGTGTGGTTCTGTATAACAATGAAGAACTCTCTTTCTTACTTCCAATGACAACGAATTGTTGCATAAAATACTCTTCATTTTATAGAATGCTGTTTTTGCCTGAGTTATTCTGCTCATCACTTCTGAGATGCATCTTCCATCCGTTATTATTAATGTGCCCAGATATTTGAATTTGTGGACTTGTTTTAAAACTGTTCCATTTACTTTGATAGTGCATTCTGGGTAAGCCCTTTTCTTTGAGACGACCATTATTTCTGTCTTTTTGCTATTAAGGCTCAGGCTTTCATTTTCACTTTCGATCACTATTGTATCAACCATTTCCTGCAGCTCCTTTTCACTATTTGCTATAAAGACTGTGTCATCAGCATATCTCAAGTTGTTTATATTATGTCTGTCCACCAACGGATATTCCTGATATGTCCTCCAGTGATCTCATTATATTCTCACTGTACAGATTGAACAGATCCAGTGACAGCACACATCCCTGCCTGACACCCTTTTTTAACTTGCTGAAACGTTCCTATTTGGTTGATAATTCTTACAGCTGCTGTTTGTTGCCAGTAAATGTTCTTTATTATCCTCAAGTCTGTACCATCAATGTTGATGCTTTCTACCATTTTGATAATTTCCTCATATTTCACTTTGTCAAATGCCTTAATGTAATCTATAAAGCACAAGTACAGATCTGTCTTCACCTCTATGGCTCTTTCTATTAATGTTCTTATAATATATATATAGCATTGTTTGTGCCTTTACCTTCTACAAATGCACACTGTTCTTCACTGATTTCTGGTTTAATTTTATTTCTCACTCTTCTCACGATAATTTGTAATAATATTTTGGTCACATGACTCATAAGACTAATGGTGCAATGTTCTTCACATTCCATGGCTCCAGGTTTCTTTGGCAAAGCTATGAATATGGATTTTAGCAGATCATCAGGTATTTGACCACTGTTGTAGATGTCATTTAAGAGTTTTGTTATCACTTCTACTCCAAATTCTCCCAAATCTTCCATTTCCTCTACTGTTACATTATCTGGTCCAGGCGCTTTGTCTTTCATCATGTGGCGCATGGCATCCTCTACCTCTGCCACAAGTACTGGAGGTCGTTCACAACTGTCCTGGTCGTTCAAATCTGGTCTTTCATCATCACACAGCTCCTTGATGTATTCTGTCCACCTTTCTATCATGTTCTCATGATCCATTAACAATGTTCCTTCTTTTGATTTCAAACAGCCAGTGACTGTTTGTGTCCTTCTGCCTGTTAACTCATTTATTTGCTTGTACAAAGATTCTGTGTATTTTCTGGGCTGCGCTTCAAGCTCTCCGCATTTCTGGTTTAGCCATGCTTCTTTTGCTGTTTGACATTTGTTTACTATTTCCTTATTTAGTCTGTCATATTCTTCGTTCTCTTGCTTCTTCTTCCTTCTTGCATCCATCAGTTGTAAAATTTCATCTGTCATCCATTTCTTCTTAGCAGTCCTCTTCTGGTACAATTTCTTTTGATGTTTGATAAATTGATTCCTGTAGTATTTCCCACTGTTCATCTATACTCTGTATTTTTTCGATTGCATTGTACCTATTCTGTATTGTAATGCTGTATCTTTCACTCATTTCTTTATCTGATTTAAGTAAGGCTAAGTTTAACTTGATGTTGCTTAAAGCTCGCTTCTTTATTCAATTTTATTCTAAGTTTTCCTATTACTGGTACATGATCACTGTTGCAGTCTGCTCCTGGCCTAGTTTTCATAGATTTCAAACTGTTTTTAAATCTCCTGCATATTAGTATGTAGTCAATCTCATTATGAACATTGTTCCCTGGACTTTCTACGACCAAAATCGTCGAGGATGCTGTTTAAACCAGGTGTTTCTTACTATCATATCATGCGTTCTTGGCCACTCTATCAGTCTGTTACCTCTCTCATTTCTTTCTCCCAGGCCATAACCACCAGTCAGATCATTAACTTTTTCATTTCCAACTTTTGCATTGAAGTCTCCAAGTATAACAGTTTTCTCATCAGTCATTGCCACAGTAAGTTCATTGTAAAATGTGTCATTTTCTTCTTCTGTACTAACTGCTGTTGGGGCATATATTTGTATAAAATTGATACCAATTGGTCCGCCACTCAGTTTAACTAACACGTGGTCCGCCACTCAGTTTAACTAACACGTGGTCCGCCACTCAGTTTAACTAACACGTGGTCCGCCACTCAGTTTAACTAACACGTGGTCCGCCACTCAGTTTAACTAACACGTGGTCCGCCACTCAGTTTAACTAACACGTGGTCCGCCACTCAGTTTAACTAACACGTGGTCCGCCACTCAGTTTAACTAACACGTGGTCCGCCACTCAGTTTAACTAACACGTGGTCCGCCACTCAGTTTAACTAACACGTGGTCCGCCACTCAGTTTAACTAACACGTGGTCCGCCACTCAGTTTAACTAACACGTGGTCCGCCACTCAGTTTAACTAACACGTGGTCCGCCACTCAGTTTAACTAACACGTGGTCCGCCACTCAGTTTAACTAACACGTGGTCCGCCACTCAGTTTAACTAACACGTGGTCCGCCACTCAGTTTAACTAACTAACACGTGGTCCGCCACTCAGTTTAACTAACACGTGGTCCGCCACTCAGTTTAACTAACACGTGGTCCGCCACTCAGTTTAACTAACACGTGGTCCGCCACTCAGTTTAACTAACACGTGGTCCGCCACTCAGTTTAACTAACACGTGGTCCCGCCACTAACAGTCCGCCAGTTTAACTAACACGTGGTCCGCCACTCAGTTTAACTAACACGTGGTCCGCCACTCAGTTTAACTAACACGTGGTCCGCCACTCAGTTTAACTAACACGTGGTCCGCCACTCAGTTTAACTAACACGTGGTCCGCCACTCAGTTTAACTAACACGTGGTCCGCCACTCAGTTTAACTAACACGTGGTCCGCCACTCAGTTTAACTAACAGGACTCGATCTGATGATGCCCAAAATCCCTTTACTTTTCTTGCTCTTTCCGCATCTAATATGATGCCTACTCCTCTTTCCGCATCTAATATGATGCCTACTCCTCTTTCCGCATCTAATATGATGCCTACTCCTCTTTCCGCATCTAATATTATGCCTACTCCTCTTTCCGCATCTAATATTATGCCTACTCCTCTTTCCGCATCTGATATTATGCCTACTCCTCTTTCCGCATCTAATATTATGCCTACTCCTCTTTCCGCATCTAATATTATGCCTACTCCTCTTTCCGCATCTAATATTATGCCTACTCCTCTTTCCGCATCTAATATTATGCCTACTCCTCTTTCCGCATCTAATATTATGCCTACTCCTCTTTCCGCATCTAATATTATGCCTACTCCTCTTTCCGCATCTAATATTATGCCTACTCCTCTTTCCGCATCTAATATTATGCCTACTCCTCTTTCCGCATCTAATGACAACCACTGGTTTGGTTCAATGATGCCTACTCCTCTTTCCGCATCTAATATTATGCCTACTCCTCTTTCCGCATCTAATATTATGCCTACTCCTCTTTCCGCATCTAATATTATGCCTACTCCTCTTTCATGCCTACTCCTCTTTCATGCCTACTCCTCTTTCATGCCTACTCCTCTTTCATGCCTACTCCTCTTTCATGCCTACTCCTCTTTCATGCCTACTCCTCTTTCATGCCTACTCATCTTTCATGCCTACTCCTCTTTCATGCCTACTCCTCTTTCATGCCTACTATTCTTTCATGCCTACTCCTCTTTCATGCCTACTCCTCTTTCATGCCTACTCCTCTTTCATGCCTACTCCTCTTTCATGCCTACTCCTCTTTCATGCCTACTCCTCTTTCATGTCTACTCCTCTTTCATGCCTACTCCTCTTTCATGCCTACTCCTCTTTCATGCCTATTTCCTCTGGAATAAATTATGTTGTAGTTGTAAGAATATATTTCACCTGTTCTGGTATATCACATTTCACATAGCCCTAATACATTTACATTCATTCTTTTCATTTCCATCTTGATGTTTTCCGGTCTGCATTAGTGTCCTGGCATTCCAAGTTCCTATGTTAAAGTTATCTTTAATTCTAATTTTGCTAACAGTAGCTTGATGATGATCTGGTATCACCTGTAGCACATGATGCTCCCCCGACCGGACGAGGTGATTCCTCTGGAATCTCCTTTAACGTCGTTGTCTTTTACAAGAAAGTTGTTTCGATTCATGATTATACAAGTGATAATACGACGGTAGTTTCCCGTTGCTTTCCGTCGGTTTGTGTACGGTTGTCTCCGCTTGCCTTTGGCTAAAAAGATTGTCACATCATAAAGCTTCAGAGGTGATTTGATTCAGACAGCTGTCCCTCACAATAATTCCCACCTCGCCCTCAGTGACAACCACCTGGTTTGGTTCACTGCTGATTATTCAGTATTCACAGATAACCTCTATATCTAGAGGCCATTCAACCAATCAATCAAAGAAAAGTAACAATAGAGAAAAGTAATACTATAGTAGTTTACATATTCTACAGTGACAGAAAAGAAATAATACAATAGACTACAATAACTACATTAAAAAGTAATACTAGAGTAGTTTATATTCTACAGTGACAGAAAAGAAATAATACAATAGACTACAATAAGAGAAAAGTAATACTATAGTAGTAGATTTATCCCGTTCTACAGTGTTATATTACAGAAAAGAGGTCTGGGGTTAATAATACAATAGACTACAATAAGAGAAAAGTAATACTATAGTAGTTTATATTCTACAGTGACAGAAAAGAAATAATACAATAGACTACAATAAGAGAAAAGTAATACTATAGTAGTTTATATTCTACAGTGACAGAAAAGAAATAATACAATAGACTACAATAAGAGAAAAGTAATACTATAGTAGTTTATATTCTACAGTGACAGAAAAGAAATAATACAATAGACTACAATAAGAGAAAAGTAATTACTATAGTAGTTGACAGAAAAATAAGTGTATTCTACAGACAAAGAGAAAAGTAATACTATAGTAGTTTATATTCTACAGTGACAGAAAAGAAATAATACAATAGACTACAATAAGAGAAAAGTAATACTATAGTAGTTTATATTCTACAGTGACAGAAAAGAAATAATACAATAGACTACAATAAGAGAAAAGTAATACTATAGTAGTTTATATTCTACAGTGACAGAAAAGAAATAATACAATAGACTACAATAAGAAAAGTAAAAAGTAATACTATAGTAGTAATACTATAGTAGTCTACAGTGACAGAAAAGAAATAATACAATAGACTACAATAAGAGAAAAGTAATACTATAGTAGTTTATATTCTACAGTGACAGAAAAGAAATAATACAATAGACTACAATAAGAGAAAAGTAATACTATAGTAGTTTATATTCTACAGTGACAGAAAAGAAATAATACAATAGACTACAATATTCTACAGTGACAGAAAAGTAAATACTACTATAGTAGACTACAATTAATATATTCTACAGTGACAGAAAAGAAATAATACAATAGACTACAATAAGAGAAAAGTAATACTATAGTAGTTTATATTCTACAGTGACAGAAAAGAAATAATACAATAGACTACAATAAGAGAAAAGTAATACTATAGTAGTCTACAGTGACAGAAAAGAAATAATACAATAGACTACAATAAGAGAAAAGTAATACTATAGTAGTTTATATTCTACAGTGACAGAAAAGAAATAATACAATAGACTACAATAAGAGAAAAGTAATACTATAGTAGTTTATATTCTACAGTGACAGAAAAGAAATAATACAATAGACTACAATAAGAGAAAAGTAATACTATAGTAGTCTACAGTGACAGAAAAGAAATAATACAATAGACTACAATAGACTACAATAAGAGAAAAGTAATACTATAGTAGTCTACAGTGACAGAAAAGAAATAATACAATAGACTACAATAAGAGAAAAGTAATACTATAGTAGTCTACAGTGACAGAAAAGAAATAATACAATAGACTACAATAAGAGAAAAGTAATACTATAGTAGTTTATATTCTACAGTGACAGAAAAGAAATAATATTCTACAGTGACAGAAAAGAAATAATACAATAGACTACTAAGTAATACTATAGTAGTTTATATATTCTACAGTGACAGAAAAGAAATAATACAATACTAGACTACAACAGAAAAGAAATTTAAGAGAAAAGTAATACTATAGTAAGTTTATATTCTACAGTGACAGAAAAGAAATAATACAATAGACTACAATAAGAGAAAAGTAATACTATAGTAGTTTATATTCTACAGTGACAGAAAAGAAATAATAGAAAAGTAATACTATAGTAGTTTATATTCTACAGTGACAGAAAAGAAATAATACAATAGACTACAATAAGAGAAAAGTAATACTATAGTAGTTTATATTCTACAGTGACAGAAAAGAAATAATACAATAGACTACAATAAGAGAAAAGTAATACTATAGTAGTTTATATTCTACAGTGACAGAAAAGAAATAATACAATAGACTACACGATAAAGGTAGTAATTTTTGGCGCAAAAGACCGGGGACGGCAATGGTAGCAGACAGCTAACAATATTACATAATAATAATAAATTCTTTAAGCACCAAACACGGCGCATAAGGCAGAAACCAGTGCTCTCCAGGTTGTTCGTTGTGACGCCACTCCTCTTAACTCTTGCACATTATTTAGGCCCAACGTTCTTCCTTCTCTTATTATTGTTCTTCTGAGTGTTTCTTTTGGTCTTCATTTTTTCCTCTTACCCTCAGGAACCCAAGTGAGCGCCTGCAATGGTATTCTGTTGTTTTGCATTCGTAGGACATGACCGATATATGACCATCGTCTTTTCCTTATATAGTCGGAGACATATTTCTGCCTAGAGTCTTCTCTTATTTGTCGATTAGTCTTGAATTCTTTCCAACTGATGTTCATGAGTTTTCTAAGACATTTGTTCCCGAATGTATTCAGCTTGTTCTCCAATGATTTTGTTATTTTCCAACTCTCACAGCCGTATGTTAACACTGAGATAATATTTGAATTAAACAGACGAAGCTTGGTATGTATATTCAATGATTTCCAAATGTTAGATAATCTATTGAAGGCGCTAGCTGCCAAAGCAATTCTAGTATGGATTTCTCTTGTTGTGTCACCATCCTGAGTCATTTTACTGCCTAAATAATTGAAACTTTCAACTTTCTGTAGTTTTTCCCCGTTCAAGTTGATATCAAAGGTCTCGTTAGAAAAGTTCATAGCTTTAGTTTTAGAGGCATTTATTTGGAGACCTATTTTAACCGAGAGATGACACAAATTATTTATTGCTTCTTGGGATTGTCTGGGTGTTGAACTTAAGAATGCTACATCATCTGCGAAATCCAGGTCCCCCAGGAATTTTCCATTTGTCCATTTTATACCCAATTGTTCATTGTGGGTATAGTTTCTCATAACCCAATCAATAGCTATTCCAAAAAGTAGTGGTGACATAATACAGCCTTGTTTCACCCCTGTTTCTACTGTAAACCATTCTGTATTCCCTTTATTTGTTCTAACACAACATCTTGCATTGTCATATAGCGCTTTGATTATATTCACATATTTTGTTGGAAAACCATAGATTGTAAGTATCGGGCGGTGTAGACTATCAAAGGCTTTTTGAAAATCGACGAAGGTGATAATAAGTGGCGATTGCCTTTCCACTGATTCTTCTATAATTGTTCTTAGTGTGAATATTTGATCAATACATGATCGTTTCGGCCTGAAACCCACTTGTTCTTCTCTGATCTTTTCGTCAGCATGCAATTTAAGTCTTTCTAACATCATGCAACATAATAATTTTCCAGGTACTGATAATAGAGATATACCACGCCAGTTATTACAGTCTGATAGATCACCTTTCTTCGGTAACTTTACAATAATACTGTCTTTCCATTATTGTGGTGGTTGTTCTTCTCTCCATACTTCATTTATAATATCTAAAATTCTCAAGAGGTTGTTGTCATTAACTGCTTTAATCATTTCCCCTGAAATTTCGTCAACTCCAGCAGCTTAAAATTTTTTAAATCTTTTAACGGCTTGTTTGATCTCGTCCAGCGTGAATTCATCGCAAGTTATTGGCAAGGTGGTTGTGGGTGTTTCATTATTAAAATCAGGTGTTACTGTTGGTGGTGGTCTGTTTAGCACCTCCATGAAGTGCTCAGCCCATCTCTTCATTTGTTCTTTTTCTGTTGGTATTGAATTCCCTAATTTACCTTTAACAGGTGTTTCCATAGCAGTAGGCTGGTGACATAGTTGTTTTGTAATTTGATAAAGGCACCTACTATTACCAGTTCTTGCAGCATTTTCAGCTTCTACGGCCAGTTCATTGATGAAATGTCTTTTATCTCTTCGAGTTTTTGTCTTCACTTCTTTATTTAACAAGTTATAAGTTAGTTTGCAAGATTCAACTGCATTATATGTACTTGCCGCTAGTAGTTTAAGTTTTGCTGTTTTCCTTTCTTGTATTTTATCCCAAGTATCTTCCCTCATCCATTTTTTCTTTTTATGTACTAGGTATCCGGTGGTCGCTACTGCTGCTTCTGTCATTGCTGTTCTCAGTTGTTCCCATTTAGTATCGATTGTCTTGGTGGTGATATCGTTGTCAATTTTGCCTAAAGCATCGAAATAGTTGTTCATTTTGACATTATATTCCTCCTTTATATCATTTGATTGCAGTCTGTGTATATCTATTCTTCTATTTTTATTCTGTTGATATAACTTCTTCAGTTTAATTCTCAGTTTAGCTATACAAAATATGCACAAACAAATTTGATAAACAGCAGTAAGGGTATAAATCTGTGGAGAGACATTATCGCCTATGCCGAATGCCACAGTGTTGCTGTTGATGTACCTGTTGCTCTGAGCTTGCTGCACGTGTGTCAAACAATTATGCCATCTGTAAGGTCAGGTCATGTTTTCTCATACGCTTGCCTGCAGTTAAAAAAAAAATGCTCGACTCGTCAGTATAACCCAGAAACTGGTGTAGCTGACCAGTATCTGATGCCAAAATATAGTTTATGTCAGAAATGAGGCTGCTGTAAAACTAGTAAGGAAAAAAAAAATATCAATTAAAAAAAAAAATAGAATGGTATGAAATCAGTTTTACAAGTTAACGGTACACAGGAAACACGGGACGTTTCGGGTTTTACCCTTCGTCAGCAACAGTTACAAACAGGTGACGAGGACAAGAATTATATATAGGTAAATATAGTTGACCGATGTCTGATGCAGCAATGTTGATTATTGTTCATCACCATCAGACGCTATAAAGTTGATCAAAATATGATGATGTAATGTCGACCATCTGATTGTGTAATGTTCTCAGCCTCCACAGTCCTCCGCCACGTTGTTTTTGGTCGGCCTCTCTTTCGTTTTCCTTCAGGGGTCCATAGCATAGCTGTTCTTGTGATGACATCGGGGTCTCTTCTGAGGACATGGCCAACCCAGCTCCAGCATCTGCCAGCTATGATGGTGTGCATGTCCTCTTGCTTGCTCCAAGTAAGCAGTTCTTGGTTGGTGATGGTATTCGGCCAAAAGATTAGGAAAATGTTTCTTAGGCAGGTTGTGTGGAAAGAGGACAATTTCGACATTTCCTTCTCTGTTACTCTCCAGCATTCCGCACCGTAGAGAAGCGCAGAAAGCATACAGCTCTGATATAATCCTAATTTTGTGCTTGTGCTGTACTGAGAGGACTTCCAGATGTTGTTTAGGCTAAAAAAAAGGCTGTTCTTGCTTTGTTCATTTTGTTGTTTATGTCTTTGCTTGCTCCGCCGTCTGGTGTTACTATGCATCCTAGGTATGTGAAGGTGTCTGTCTGTTCCAGTTGCTGATTCCTTACTGATATGGGCTCAGAGTTGCTCACATTGAGCGTCATGACCTCTGTCTTCTTTAGATTGATGTTCAGGCTCACCTGCTGGCTATACTTATTAAGTCTATCCCTTTCTTCCTGGATGTGTTGATGTGAATGTGCTAGCAGTGCAATGGCATCTGCATATTCCAGATCTTCCAATGTAGAACATGTAGTCCATTGTATTCCTCTTGGACTACCCTCTGTTGTCTGGCGCATCACCCAGTCTATGACTGTTAAAAATAGAGTTGTTGATAAGGGGCATCCCTGTCGTACTCCTGTCTTCCCCTCAAAGGTTAGGTTGCTCTGCCCAACGCTACACGTAAAGTTGGCATAGAGGCTTTTTATGATTGACACTATGCAGCTTGTGGTGCAGTAATGTTGACCAAATAGGTCATCACTTTGTCGTTGATCAAGGTCAGACTCACATATCACTTATTTTAAGTGACCTCACCGTTTAATACTGCAGGCGTGTGGATCTTACCGTGACCAATGCCTGATTATTTTAAACTTATTTTTTAGGAAGAAATAATCATAGCAAAATAAGAATGCAAAAAGGCATGAGGAGCTTTCTCTACGCCGAGAATCATATAGAAATCACAAAAATAACCTTAAAATCAAATCTCAAGCCAGCCATATTGTTGTATGGGTCTGAAAAATGAAGAACAACAAAAACAAAAACCAAGAACTTGCAGACTTCCATAAATGGGTGCTGTGAAGAATCATATATTCGAACGTTACATTTTATGGGTGCTGTGAAGAATCATATATTCGAACGTTACATTTTATGGGTGCTGTGATGAATCATATATTCGAACGTTACATTTTCATGCAACCTCCTTCAACCCTCTATTGTGCTCTTCCTTCTCAACCACTCCTTAATCATACTTTTTCGCTTTCATCGTTTAAGGTCATCTTATCCTACTTCGTCACGCACCATGCAGTACCTGACCGATTGACCTGTTTTCAGCCACGTCGACGTGTTTGGTTGATTAATGGCGAACAAGTCGGATTAAGAGTCTACATTTAGCGACATTCTTATTGTTAAATCCAGACTTTTTCCTGGAGAAAGTACTTAAGGAACGTTTAATTCGTGAACATGGTAGAAACAAATTGCCACTAAACCATGTTGTCTCAGCTGTCCAATCTGGATCTCAGACGGAAATTTTAGATAAAGTGTTAATTTTGCAGACTCGACCAGCTGGAAAAGCTGTCGGAAGATAGCAATTGTGATTTTGGAGCACGGAAAATGAGGTAATCACGTTCGCCCAGACTTTGTTGTAATAAACATCTATGAGAAAGTAACATCTTAAAAGAGATTATCAGTAACAGATCTGTGTCGTGGCGAATTTGGTAGACATGACAGGCGACACGGAAGTGGCAAGACTTTATATGCATATGAAGAACGGTCAGATGAGTTTGAAAATGGCCTGTAAGGGTATATCTTATGTGTCGTGCAGTAATGTTCTATATCAGAGTGGGGGAAACCCCTACAAATATCAGACGCTTCTTTGCAGTGGATTGGCATTTAAATGCTAAAACAAACTACTTCTCATTGGAGCTTTCCTCAATGGAGAAATATGTGCGTAGGAGCGAAATTTCGCATAAAACCTACAGCATTGTAAGACTACTTCCCTGAATTTTCATCTCGTCGAGGAGAAATCTTAGAAAGCCAGGACAACGAATAGAATCAGGATTCCAATATAGGACTGGGCAGTGTACTAGAGGATCTTCTGAAATTAGAAAGGATAAAACATCAACTTTAGCACTGGAAGTCATGACTCCTCGGAACAGCGTGAATAGTTGGGAGTATACTCAGTAACCCTAACAACGGGTTTCATCACAAGGTATATATATATATATATATATGGTGTCCCATATGTTGTGTATAAGAGATGCCCTAAGGCGCTCAAACGTCTGCTCCGTTCACTGAAGAATGCGTGGAAACCATGTTTGTAAGCAAGGAATGGAGAAAGGCGAACACATGTCTGTCCGATTCTTAATTTGTTAAACAGATGTCTAAAATGTATCATGCACACTATGAACTCTAAAGATAGCTGATATGACACACTTGGCAAGGTTCATACCATTAGCAAACCCAGACCTAATGTCACAAATGGATGCTGCGTCATGGCAAGACATTTAACGCGCCCCAGACCAAATATTAGCTTACCAACTATTCTCGATGGTGCAAACGGCTGGGACATAGCAGTAGAGCTACTTAGGGGACTGACACACCCGGCAGTCACGACAAAGTCTCGAACACAACCACATACAGTGCTCACTTACCGCCAGCACACCAGATTATGATTGAGCTGACGGTGTCATCTGAATCCAGATTAAATGAGTAGCATTCTTTTTCAAAATGGCAAAATATACTCACCTGGTCACGTAACTGAGATATGAGGGGCTCGCAGCTGTCTGACTGCCTCAAAATGTGATCTGATAAACACATGGGGCTGAACGGACAGTCAAGAATAAGGGTACTCAAAAGTCTTGGCGAAACTGTCGAATAGGCCTTGCACTGGCTGAGGAACAGCCGCAACGGTCAATGGAATTCATGACAGTAGTTTATGCTGACAAAAATTACTTTCATAACCGCTTCAGGCTGGCAGGATGGATAAAACCAGTCATGAAGAGCCAGTTTAATAATCGTGGACCTCCTGTTCCACTAGCATTAGTCTGATTTTTGTCATCAGTTGTACATTGGTGCCCAGGTCATACGATTTAAATCCTACTATTCTGCGCAAGCACCTGTGATGAGATGTCTCCCCTGCTCTGCAACAGTGGTCTAACAATGGTAAAACTTACAGTATAGAAATGAGGGTCTTCAAAGGTCATCAACCTTGGCTCAAGGTTACTCCTGGCAGAGATATAAATAGAAGAATGATGCTTTTACTTTAGGGAGCACACAGGATTTTACAGAAAAGCAAGCATAACAACTGAGATCATCTAAGCTGTCATGAACTTCTCTCGCCCCTTCTGTCAGAAATGATATTGACTCGTATTTTCTGAGCCCCCAGCTGAAGGTGATTCAGCAACTATTAATTGACTAGCTCTGTACTTACGTACTTACTTAGTCGTTCCCCTTCTACCGTGAGGTGTAGAGGTTTGGAAGAGAGAGAGAGCGCCAGACTATCATATCGGCTGTTTTCCTCCTGGCCTGGTTCCATTCTAGTCCTCGGTCCTTCAAAGATTGTCTGATGTTGTCCTCCCAGCGGACTCAGGGTCGTCCTGGGGGTCTGGATCCCTGGCTCTTTGTTTCCTATGCTTGTCGTGGTAGCTGATCTTCTCCCATTCTGCAGACATGGCCAAACCATCTTAGTTGGGACTGTTCTACTCGGGTTTGCAGGGGGTGGGATTTAAGGCCTTGACGTATCGTCTGGTTGCGGACCATGTCTCTTCTTGTTACTTCAACCCCCTTCATCAGATACCTCATTTCTGAGGTTTGGATCTGGCTTTTGTTTGTTGTAGTCATTGCCCATGACTCGCATCCATATGTCAAGACTGGGACATAGGTGGAGCGGTATACAGCCATCTTCGTTTTCTTACCAACCTCTCTCTTGCTGAGGAATCCTCGATTTATGGCCTGAAAAAGTCTCCCAGCTACTGCTTTTCGAGTGGCCAACTCTTCTTTGATGCCTTCCTTTCGGTCTATAATAGCTCCGAGGTATTTAAAGTGGTCGACCTGCTCCAGGACCTGTTCTCCCAGCTTAATCTGATGTATTCTTTCTTCTCGTGATATCACCATGGATTTTGTTTTAGAGCTGCTTATGATCATCCCTCTCTTCTCCAGCTCTTCCTTCCAGACTTGCAGGTTTGATTGGAGATGTGCCTCTGATTTAGCAATCAGGGCAACACCATCAGCAAATGCCAGCTCTGAAATACAGACCTGTCTCATCTTCCAGTACCCCACTGAATACTTTCTTGTTCTCTCCTTACTTGCCTTGATGACATCGTCCATGAGGAGTATGAAAAGATAAGGTGACAAGATATCACCTTGTCTTACACCAGTGGTGGTCCTGAACTCTTCTGACTTATGGTTTGCTGTCCTCACATAATTTCTGCAAGACTTGTAGAAGCTCTGTATAGCATGAATCAGAGGTGCTGGAATGTTCTTCCTTGCAAAACAGTCCCAAAGTTTGCTCCATGGGACCCTGTCAAACGCTTTTTCCAGATCTATGAAACAAAGATGCATCTCACTCTTATACTCAAGGGCCTTTTCACTCAGCTGTCTGAGTGTGAAGATTAGGTCTTGAGTACTTCGGTTAGCTCGGAATCCGCACTGGACCTCATCAAATTGTGGCTCAGCTAGGCGTCGGAGTCTCTGCTCTAGGATTCTAGCTCTGTATGGTTATGTATATTTTTTTTAAACCTGATTCATACGGGTGAAAATTCACTCATTACGAAACTTAATGGACTATAGATTATATTTACAGACAAGTTTAATAACCAATTATGAATGAACAGGATAAATAAATAAAGTTGTTTATAAACATGGAGCGATGATATTTATTTTCATCGGATGATATTAAATGTTGGTGGATAAGAGGAAACAAATGTGAAATGTCCATTGGCTGTGCTTGTATGCTACTTAGCTGACGGTGTGGGGTCAGTTGGTGTCTGCTTCAGTCGCTGTTGGTTCCCACGAGTGCTTTGGAGTGAATTTTCTCTTCAACAGTCCAATATTGTAGCTGTTGCAGGCCTCTTGCAACAAGGCCGAGGTAACTACTTAGGTTGTCCGGGCAAGCGTCCTCAAGACCCGTTTGATGTAGACGTTAAGCGTCGACTGCTGGCAACTTTTACTACAAACTAATAAGCTCAAATGACTCTTTTTAAGTATTGGGTCCCCTGATATGAACATCGGGCAGCATCCGCTTCCATCCACCAATTCATCTTCCTCATAATTTTTACCTCCCCTGAGTATTAATTGTAGACCCAGGTAGTCGGATGAAAGTGCTTTTGGACAGCGGAAGACGACAATTGAAATATATATATATATATATATATATATATATATATATATATATATATATATATATATATATATATATATATATATATATATATATATATATATATATATATATATATATATATATGATAGGAAACTATACAGAGCGATACAACAGGAGGCAATCTGATCATCAAAAGGAGTCCCCCCGTCGATCAAGTGTTTCGGCCCTTTAATCACCTTTACATTCTAAGGGGGGCTGGCCCACCTAGTTCAATACTCCCAAGTGTCTCCGCCTCATGTTGTCTTATGTAGAAAATGAACCTACTCCACTTTGGTTGCAGCTTTAAAATCCACAATTCTATCTGCCGGAGGCAATTGTGAAAGTAACCCTTATGTTGAAAACAAATTATTGCGGTCGTTCCACAGCACACCACGACTAGGGACAGACACTGACCCACCTGCGCAAATCCAACGAGGCTTGTAGCCACTGCGCGATAGCAACTGAAATCTACTTGCGCCCGACACCTCATATAATAATAAACACCGCGTGTTGCCTGTAAGCCACTGCCCTTTCACCAATACAACGAAAAACTCAATGAATTGCGGACTTAAAAATTTTTCTTTCACTTTCCGGATGTTTCCTGTAACGCAGGTGGGGATAGCGTTTACTATCCCGAGTACCATAGCCCATTAGGGTTGTTCCATCGGCAGCATGATGCCCTTTTCGGCAGTTTCACTAAGCCTCTTCAGTGCCCTTGTTCTCGACTGTTCCCTCAGCCCCAACAGTTTCAATAAAACATACACTGACGCAGCCACGAGCCCTCTTGCACCCACCTCAACAGCACTGACCCTTGCAGTGAACCCATCGTGTCTCAGATCCGCGGCCAGATCACTATACTCGGCCGCTTTGAACAAATGTTGCTCGTCTAATCTGGATTCAAATGGCACGGTCAGCTCAATCAATATAACCTGGTGCGATGATGAAGAATGCAGCACTATATCCGGCCGACTTCGACATTTCCTGATACTCTCTGGATATGCCCCTCGTCCAGGTAGGTCTACCGCCATCTCCCAGTCATTTCCACAGTCAAGAAGAGATTGTACACTGCTACCTGATTTACTCGGTTTGGGGTGTGCTGACTTTTTTGCTCTCAGAAAGTATGTATTTGCTGTGCTCGGACTGACATTGCTACGCCTTCATCCTTGCCAGATCTACTGTTGCAGCCAGCTCACTAAGCACTTTGTTACGGCGTCATGTGTATCGCCCTTGCCCTAATGACACCTTGCAAGCTGAAATCACGTGTTCAAGTGTCTGCCTCTCATGGCACAGGGGGCACTGCTCATCATCCGACTTTCCCCATCTCACAAGGTTTGAGGCCGATGGCAGGAGGTCATACATTGATCTAATAATGAAGCTGAGCCTAAGAGGTGCCATATGCCATATATCATTCCATGCAGGGCTCATTTCCATGTAGTCCATTGGCCTTGTTGGGCCTGCTGCACCGCTTTTTTGTAACCTCTTATCATTCTCAGCTCCTCGTATCTCCTGAACTACCATGTCTCTGCAC
The DNA here is from genome assembly GCA_024509875.1 of Oreohelix idahoensis. Classification (NCBI taxonomy): domain Eukaryota; kingdom Metazoa; phylum Mollusca; class Gastropoda; order Stylommatophora; family Oreohelicidae; genus Oreohelix; species Oreohelix idahoensis. The sequence continues at coordinate 301,353 of JAMPIV010015213.1, forward strand.
TCCCTGCTTGATGCCTTGGACCACCAGCGGATGTCTCTATGACCAAATGCCCGTCTATTCGTTTGTGTGTATCCGATTACCTCCCTCAGTTTAAGTGACTCTTGGGCAGCATCAACAGCTTCTTTTACTCTCCACTTCCTTCCCGTTTTCAGTGTGGGCTGAATGGACTTAACCACGTTATCAGCTGACTCGCGTAGCATCATTGCAAGCCTTGCCTTTCCAACTTTGTACTCTTCAACAACTGACTTGAAAGGAAGCAGAAGTTTTGACTTTTTGCAGTACAGTGCTACGTTTGACAGACCTGGTGGTACCCCTAGTCATTTCCTCATGAACTTGTTGACATTTTGCTTTATAGCTTCCATTGTACTTGTGCTTACTACATATATAAGCAGTGGCCACGGCAACTTAGGTATCAACATGAACTGAAGGCACCACAGTTTGAACTTTCCTAGGAGTCTGCTTTGGTCTATGATCTGTATTCCTCTGTCTGTCATTTCTATTGTCTGTTGAACTGCCTTTGAGTCTTTTAAAGAGGCATCGTACACCCTGCCAAGACTTTTAACAGGTTCCTCAATGACAGTAGGGATTCTTTGGTTGGAAACCATGAATTTGACCTCCGCTATCTTCCCTTTCCTGACTGATAGGCTTCTCGACTTCTTGGGTTTGAAGCTCATTCTGCACCAGCTGACTAGTTCATCCATGCGTGCTAACATTCTTCTGGCGTGGTGTTCATCTGATGTCAGAATTGTTGTGTCATCCAAGACAGCTTTGAGTGGTGGCATGTGACACATTCCACTGAGCTTTGGACCTATAGCCACTCCTTCAGCCGCATTGAGGATTACCTGCATGGCCAACACGAATAGTATCGGAGAGATGGTACATCTCATAGCAATTCCAACTTGAAGGTCAATCCACTTCGTTGTGCACTCTCTGGTTGAAAATCTGACAGAGAACCCTGCGAAATACAGCTTCAGCATTGCTGCAATTTCTTGTGGAACATGATACATTTCAAGGGCCTCCCACAACATCTGATGTGGAACGGATCCATAACCATTTGCTAGATCCAACCAGATTATGTGGAGGTTTGTTCTGTCAGACTTTACCTTTTGAATTGCTTCCCAGATCATTGTGGCATGCTCTAGACACCTTGGTGTACCTGTGATACCTCCTTTCTGGATGGCAGTGTCGACGTACCCATTTTCCAGGAGGTATGTGGTGAGCCTTTTAGCCATCACTGAGAAGAATATCTTCCCTTCCACATTAAGTAGTGAGATTGGCCTGAACTGACGGATGTCTGTGGAATTTTGTTCCTTCGGGATGTACTGTATGTGGTTGTGTTCGAGACTTTGTCGTGACTGCCGGGTGTGTCAGTCCCCCAAGTAGCTCTACTGCTATGTCCCAGCTGTTTGCACCATCGAGAATAGTTGGTAAGCTAATATTTGGTCTGGGGCACGTTAAATGTCTTGCCATGACGAAGCATCCATTTGTGACATTAGGTCTGGGTTTGCTAATGGCATGAACCTTGCCAAGTGTGTAGTAGCAGCTATCTTTAGAGTTCATAGAGTGCATGATAAATTTTAGACATCTGTTTAACAAATTAAGAATCGGACAGACATGTGTTTAATGGGATTGGGGTGGGAAGACAAGAAAACTTGAGAACAGCAGTTCTAGAAGAGCAACAGACTGATATTTTGACCTTTGATGGATAAACAGTATAGCGATGAGAGAAGCCTGAGATACATCAAACTTTATGAGAGAATTAGATGTGGTTATGTGGGAGCAACCTGAGACAGACCACCAACGTCATGAGAGAAATAGATGTGGTTGTGTCAGAGAACCCTGAGACAGCCCACCCACTGATGTTGTAAAGTTGACAAATATCTGATGATGTGATGCTGACAAATATATGATGATGTAATGCTGACAACTATCTAGTGTTGCAACGTTAACACATATCTGATGTTGTAATGTTGACAGGCATCTGTTGTTGTAAAATGCCTAATTGTCACGCGTGGTTTTCCCGTGTCTGCCTAAGACAAGACAAAAGTCTGTGTGAAGTCTGAGACAAGACAAAAATCTGAGTGACGTCTGTGAAGATAGATGAATTATGGTGTTGAATGTGGGTAGAGTGACTTATAGTTATCAGGAGTAAAGAACAGATACTGACTCTCCCTCCTACCACGCAATGACTATGTTTTAACTACTGTCACACTGCCCCCTCTCTCTCTCTTATTGGAGATAAGGTTTAGTACACATAAGTGACTCCCCAAACAAATCGAGTTTAAGTACTGATAGAAAGTAGAGTCTGATCCGCTGAGTAATTTTCTAGTTTATTAACAACAAGGAAAAATCCTGTGGTAAAGCATGTAAATATCAATTACAACATCAAACAACAAAAGTGCATGTATCAATGTAAGATACCGTCAAGGCTAGTAATCGCAATAATAAAGGAGCTTAATCAATCCAGACTTATACTCCCAAGATATTGAATGGATGTGCTGCTAATTCCGTCAGCAGGGAAACTTGAAATAACGAAGTCCCTACCTACACAAACTAAGCCACTGACTTCTTATTGTCAGCACACCGCTATTAACTTCACTACCTGTCTCCGTCTACCGTTTATTAAAAGCGCTTTCCCTCTCAGCTACTTTTCCAGAGTGCACTCTCACAAATCTGTCCTATTCTGTTGGCACGCATGCGCTTATACTTCACTGGGATCGCAGCTTGTTGGCGGCAAGCCGTCGGAGAAATGATGACCCTCTCTTCTCCGGGTTTCTGCTGACAAAATCTGTGAAATAATCACCCTGCTGTAAATTCCTCTTGTAGAGAACTATCAGGACCAGAACTAGGCCCTATAATTGCGCCAGTGCTGTAAATCGAGGATCTCAAGAGGTGCGAAGAATGCGCTCAAGATTTAAATATGTGATGGGGGAATTAAATCCACGCTTTGCGTTGGCCCGCTACTAATGTGGCGGCGCGATATGTATGGAAGACGTAGCTCTCTAACGTTGATGCCCTGGAGAATGGGCACCCCACTTACTTTAGTGGTGGGGTTAACAATTTTTTTCCCAGCAGGGGAAATTTACCGACTGAACCCGGATTAGGGAGTTGGACTGACAACTACTGCCGTACGTTGGGATTACCCCGCTGTAAAGGGGTCGCTGGTTTATCCGGCCTTTATAGGAAGGCAGAAAGGTAATTCCAGGCAGATGGCTCAGAACTCTGTCGCACTGAACCGAGTGTTGCTGTAATGAAAACATAGTCACAAATCACTTATCATCTCGCTTAAATAAATCAATAAAGGTTACTACATGGCAAAGCAACAATTGTCTAAACAGGTACAGAGTAATTATTTACAATCCTTCACGCCCCAGCGCTGGCAAGTGCTGACATGGTTTCGCAATGTATCTTTCTCTTCAATGCTCACCGACCGGTCTGCAGACAAACAAGCAAGTAAGTGTCGGGCGGGCTTACTGCTAAACTCGTAACATTGCATAATCAAGTTATCCGCGGCTTGCGCTTTGGGGTTAGGGGTGGTAGGTAAATGTTCTTGCCTCATGTACTTGGTAGGGAACTGACCTTACATCGCCTCAGCCCGTTCTTGCTAACGCGCAGGTATGTAAACAAAATAGCAAGGCCCATTCCATGTTATTTCACTGGGGCGATGCTAAATCCCATCCTATATACATGCACATCAAACGACACAACTTATAAGTCTACTCTTGGTAACCCGCTAAAAGTATTACGCATAGTACAGAAGTAATCAGTTAAATTAAAATTACACGTTTTGAAACAATTATACAGATTTGCCACGTAGGCCAGAAAACCAATCTCTTATGGTTACCCTCTGGGTTAAAAGAAGTCCCTCCCACAAAACGCTTAGTTACATCGAGTTACCCTTACAGGGGCAAAATTATTCTTTTAATGAAACACATCATATATATATATATATATATATATATATATATATATATATATATATATATATATATATATATATATATATATATATATATATATATATATATATATATATATATATATGTGTGTGTGACAGGGGCTAGGTGTACCTCACACCCAAGACCCGTGCACTAAGAAAATTTATAAAGGATCGTTTGACAGGGGTTGCAATTATTGGTTGCTTGCAACCCTCTCAGCAGCAGACTTAACAATTCAAGCAACCCAAAGCCTTATGCAGATCAACATTTAATTCTACCGAACAGAACCGAACACCAAACAAACAATCAAACAAACACCCAGTCAGTGTTCATAGACTGTCTGAAAAACAATAAATAAAACAATGTCTAAGTGAACATCAATAGCATGGATAATAACACTTACCATACAGAAAACATGCGCCCACCTGATATCATCAACTATCTCACACACTCATGCGTGTCGTCCAATGCGACTAGTATGGTGTTGTGCATGAGGCTGGCAATCGCACCGGGTAACATAGGTTGCTACCGAAACCACTACTGCAAGAGCATCTGAATGCTTCATGCTGAGACAAACCACACTGGTGGCCCCATGCTCCCTCAGGAGCGGAGAAGAGAAATATACATCTCCACGTACGCCCACGTGCTCTCACAAACCATTGTTCACATAACAATAATAATCAACTGGACATAAAATAATATTCTTCAATACATGTACAACAAATAATCTCAATAATGAGAATTAACTACTACCTCTCAACCGACCCACATCAATACTCGTTCCCGCACTCTGAACATGTCGTAAGTGACGACTGGTGCGCCTGGCCACAAGCGTGTCGTATATGACCCCTGATGAGATTGGGAACTCATCACATGAAACACATTATTACAGAAACAACCACTGTAATAGCATAAAAATGCTTCTGTTGACTTGTGGTGGACACCAGCCGCATTGGTGTTTCCATGCTCCCCCAGGAGCAGACAGAGAAACACCTGTCTCAACTTGCTTTACGCAACCAAGGAGTGGCTCTAATCTCTAAATGACTATTCTCCCTTCAAAGATAAACAGTAGAATAATCAATCATCGTGAAATACGCTCAATACTTTTACATTAAAGAAATAAAATATAATTATTCTTACATTAAAGAATAATATTCTTGGCTTTAACCAAAAACTGGAACTAAATACACAGCGTGTCACTTGGCGTAACATATGATAGGTTTACCACGCGGAGCGTGTTTATCCAGACTCGCTGTCGCCGCCTTTTATCACCACGAGGCTGCTATCTCGCGATCGTTAATCTTATCTAAATTTCCAGTGAAATAGCCTCACACTATGTCTGCCTTTCTGAAGAATGAAATAATCGCTCTTAAACTTTCACATCTATCTATCTATCTATCTATCTATCTATCTATCTATCTATCTATCTATCTATCTATCTATCTATCTATCTATCTATCTATCTATCTATCTATCTATCTATCTATCTATCTATCTATCTATCTATCTATCTATCTAATCTATCTATCTAATCTATCTATCTATCTATCTATCTATCTATCTATCTATCTATCTATCTATCTATCTAATCTATCTATCTATCTATCTATCTATCTATCTATCTATCTATCTATCTATCTATCTATCTATCTATCTATCTATCTATCTATCTATCTATCTATCTATCTATCTATCTATCTATCTATCTATCTATCTATCTATCTATCTATCTATCTATCTATCTATCTATTTATCTCATTAAACATTAAAATAGCCACATCGATATAATTTCAGAATCCTAGAAAACTAATGCTAATTTAAATTAACTCACGTGCTCAAGGCATTTAGCCTACACTCTGGTGTCTAATTTCGTTTCTCTCTCGTCTGGGCTGATACTAGGATAGGCCGCTGCTGGCCCTCACACGCTTTATATAGACCAGGTCGAATCACTCACTTTACTGCGCGCTAGGCGTATTGATATGGCCGCATAAACAACACTCGCGATTATTTGCTTTAGAAGGCATGAAAACACAGATTTACACAACTAGAGCAAAAACACAACTACTTTGTAGGCGTTATTATGGCCTTGTAATAAATCTGCTTGAAGATAACGTGATGAAAAGGCACTAAACCACAGAGACAATATGACTGCTCAGATGGGGCCAGCGCCGAGAACGACAGATCTCAAGATGGCGCTGTCACATATTCCCTGCCTGATTTTGTTGTCGTCCCGACAACTACACTAAATCAGGCACCTCAGTCGTATTCTCCTAATCTGGAGGATCACCTTTTCTTTCACTTCGTCTCAGGTCGTTGCCGGTGACTCTAATGCTCGGACTCGCTCTGTCTGTTCGCTGAATGATATATGGACCCCCTGTCATTGTGATAGCACGAACTACAACGTACTCGTCTTCTGACCACATATCACGAATCTCGGATCTCTCAGCGTTATGTATTCTCTTCTTCACTAATTCTCCGACCTGTAGTGGAGTAGAACACGACAGCTTGTCACATCTCTCTTTCCAGACTGCTGCGAAACTCTGCAACGGCGGCTCTGCTCTTACGTGCGCCCCTCGTAGCCTGGAAACGTGTCCTTCAACGAGTTTTAGATGAGTCTCCTCCTCTAAATGTCGACCACTTTCCCTGGCGCCCTTATGGTGACAGTTGCCACGGCCATCTCTTGGCTTGCACTGTGACGGCAATCTAGATGTGTTGGTACGCCTAGAGAGGGTGCTCTTTGATGGACAAACCGATATCAAATGGTCCGGGGACCTACAATGGAAACATCGCTTAGGAAGCGGGCCCTGGGGACACTTGGCTGCCATGTGGTTTGATAGGTCTCCACAGTTGAAGCATCTTATTTTCCTAGGCTTCCTCGGTGCCTTGGGTCGCCTCCTGCTGCCCTTACATCCCTGGCCGCCTTTGACTTTCTTCCCTGCAATAAGCGCCTCACACTCCGGTCGACCACCAACCATCTTTATCTTTGAGTCATTCTGCTCCCCTTCTGTAACCTGACTCCCAGCCGCAGAGGAATCTAGTTTAATGCCTGTGGATATCGATTCTGTACGTGGCCTTAGTCCTCTGCGTCTAAGACAGCGAACTGTCCTGGTACGTCTCCCCTGCTCCTGAGACATCGCATCAATTTTAGCCTGTAATTGAGCCACCTGTGCTCTCAGCCGCTCTACTTCTGCGTTTAATGCATGCGTATCTGACACAGTCTCTGTTCTTGCCACTTCAACACTGGCAACACAACCCCCCAAAGCTGCTTCGACACTGGCAACACCAGCCCCAGAAGTGGGTTCAGTCTCCAAAAACCGTAGGGCATAGTCCCTCACCGACGTGAACGATGCTGTAGGCTCCTTGATGATCAGTTCCTTTGCAAGCTTTCTTAGTAGGTCATCTCTCAGACAAGCAGCATACTGGTCACGAAGAAAGGATGGCGCCAAAGGAGTGACGTTGTTCTGCTTTTGTGCTCTTACAACACTTTCAAACACCTCGTGAATGCGATGGGAAAATTCCCAAAGAGACTCCCTTGAACCTTGCCGGGTAGAGTAAAACGTGGCCATTAGCTCTGGGATGTTTCGACGCTCCCCATACACCCTAAGAATGGAATGTAGCATCGCTTCTGGGTCATCGTCATCAGCCTGAATCCTCAGCTCCCTGCGGACACTTGGGGTCACACTGTCAAGAATAACATCTATCTTGTCCTCTTTACTCATCATCCCTACTCTCCAGGCAGCTTTCACCTCTCTGACATATTCCTCGGCCGTAGGACCCGTGCGCTCCCCAAAGCACCGCACTCTCTTGTGAGTAGGTACCACGATGTACTGTACTCGTTCTGGTTGACGATCCAGCCCTACTACAGGGTCATCCATCTCAGCCACATCTTCGTTATCAGTTCTACTAGCAGCACGTGTGTTGCGTGCCGCCATCTTGTTGCTAGTAGAGTTGACTAGAAATCTTGACAAACTGGATGATCCCGTCCCTCGCCTTGCACTGGACTGTGTGTTCTATTGTTTCGGCTGTTGCTGCTCTGATTGCTGAAGAGTTGCTTCACTGCGTGCTGTCTGTCAATCCTGCCGACGACGCCACTTGTGACAGGGGCTAGGTGTACCTCACACCCAAGACCCGTGCACTAAGAACATTTATAAAGGATCGTTTGACAGGGGTTGCAATTATTGGTTGCTTGCAACCCTCTCAGCAGCAGACTTAACAATTCAAGCAACCCAAAGCCTTATGCAGATCAACATTTAATTCTACCGAACAGAACCGAACACCAAACAAACAATCAAACAAACACCCAGTCAGTGTTCATAGACTGTCTGAAAAACAATAAATAAAACAATGTCTAAGTGAACATCAATAGCATGGATAATAACACTTACCATACAGAAAACATGCGCCCACCTGATATCATCAACTATCTCACACACTCATGCGTGTCGTCCAATGCGACTAGTATGGTGTTGTGCATGAGGCTGGCAATCGCACCGGGTAACATAGGTTGCTACCGAAACCACTACTGCAAGAGCATCTGAATGCTTCATGCTGATACAAAACACACTGGTGGCCCCATGCTCCCTCAGGAGCGGAGAAGAGAAATATACATCTCCACGTACGCCCACGTGCTCTCACAAACCATTGTTCACATAACAATAATAATCAACTGGACATAAAATAATATTCTTCAATACATGTACAACAAATAATCTCAATAATGAGAATTAACTACTACCTCTCAACCGACCCACATCAATACTCGTTCCCGCACTCTGAACATGTCGTAAGTGACGACTGGTGCGCCTGGCCACAAGCGTGTCGTATATGACCCCTGATGAGATTGGGAACTCATCACATGAAACACATTATTACAGAAACAACCACTGTAATAGCATAAAAATGCTTCTGTTGACTTGTGGTGGACACCAGCCGCATTGGTGTTTCCATGCTCCCCCAGGAGCAAACAGAGAAACACCTGTCTCAACTTGCCTTACGCAACCAAGGAGTGGCTCTAATCTCTAAATGACTATTCTCCCTTCAAAGTAACCACTAAAGATAAACAGTAGATAATCAATCATCGTGAAATACGCTCAATACTTTTACATTAAAGAAATAAAATATAATTATTCTTACATTAAAGAATAATATTCTTGGCTTTAACCAAAAACTGGAACTAAATACACAGCGTGTCACTTGGCGTAACATATGATAGGTTTACCACGCGGAGCGTGTTTATCCAGACTCGCTGTCGCCGCCTTTTATCACCACGAGGCTGCTATCTCGCGATCGTTAATCTTATCTAAATTTCCAGTGAAATAGCCTCACACTATGTCTGCCTTTCTGAAGAATGAAATAATCGCTCTTAAACTTTCACTATCTATCTATCTATCTATCTATCTATCTATCTATCTATCTATCTATCTATCTATCTATCTATCTATCTATCTATCTATCTATCTATCTATCTATCTATCTAACTATCTATCTATCTATCTATCTATCTATCTATCTATCTATCTATCTATCTATCTATCTATCTATCTATCTATCTATCTATCTATCTATCTATCTATCTATCTATCTATCTATCTATCTATCTATCTATCTATCTATCTATCTATCATATCTATCTATCTATCTATCTATCTATCTATCTATCTATCTATCTATCTATCTATCTATCTATCTATCTATCTATCTATCTATCTATCTATTTATCTCATTAAACATTAAAATAGCCACATCGATATAATTTCAGAATCCTAGAAAACTAATGCTAATTTAAATTAACTCAACTCACTTTACTGCGCGCTAGGAGTATTGATATGGCCGCATAAACAACACTCGCGATTATTTGCTTTAGAAGGCATGAAAACACAGATTTACACAACTAGAGCAAAAACACAATTACTTTGTAGGCGTTATTATGGCCTTGTAATAAATCTGCTTGAAGATAACGTGATGAAAAGGCACTAAACCACAGAGACAATATGACTACTCAGATGGGACCAGCGCCGAGAACGACAGATCTCAAGATGGCGCTGTCACACACACACACACACACACATATATATATATATATATATATATATATATATATATATATATATATATATATATATATATATATATATATATATATATATCATCATCATGTGACGTATTCTTTCCAGAACGTTGTCTCCATTACAGCTGCTCTGAACGCATCACGATTCTGGGCAAGTCGACCTGCATCAGCCAAAGACAAGTTCAGACTCTCTGTGATGTCCTGGGTCCACCGTATATATATATATATATATATATATATATATATATATATATATTCCATGCTTAGGATGGTTCACAAAACTTCCATGCAGCATCTTAAGTTACACACAACCGTTAGGCTTTAAAAGGAAAACCCGTAATAGGCATACAAACACAAATTATTTTACAAGAACTAGCTATAGCTTCTTGGTGTAGTTGTGCAATGGCCGCACTATAAAGTTTTTAGAGCCCACTACAATAACGTATTCTGACTAAGAATAAATTCCAAGTATAATTATAACACTACCGAGTTACTTAAGGATTCTTACCGAGATTGTCGAGAATTTCCCACTCTAATAAGCTGGCAAACTTGGACTAGGTCTCTATCTCCTCACGACAGGAATTTTAGGACTGAAGCAATTTAGAGACAGCAGTAGACTACATATATAGTAAGAATATGGCACAGGTTTTTAAGCATGGGCTAACACGTGCGCAGGGAATGCTAAAAAACAATCGTAATTACTAACCAGAGAATTCCCCTGGAAACGCAACTTCAAGAGAATTGTGCGCAACAAAATGGCGGCTATTATGCTGTGCGGGTCTCAGATTTTCCCTGGCATCAAAACACAGGGAAGATTTTGTGACCGCCATCCAACAGCGCAGGTGTCTCGTATGCGACACAAAGTCACTCTTACGTCAGTTATGTCGCATAACATGATGCAACAGTTACAGAACCTCGTGCCTAGTTTCTTGGCTGTCAAAGACTAGGGAACATTTTTCCCGCTCACCCTAAAAAACTGAGTATCGGGATTCTGACTCGTGGTCAAAAGAGCTCTAAAGAATAATGCCGCTGTCCGCGACGACGAGTCCGGGACGCGTCAATTATCTCCTACCAACCTTACAGAAACAGGGGAGTTAACCTACCAATTCAAGAATGACAAGTCAATTACCCCGCTACAGAAAACGAAATAACTAAAATTGGCGTGCCAAAAAACAGAAAGAAATTAGGAGGGATGGCAGCCCCATCCAAGTACCCACAATTTATAACCCATTTCGTCACACTAATGCTGAAATGTTGACAAGTACTTGATGTTGCAATATTGACAAATATAATATATGATGTTGTAATGTTGATAAATAAATAAATAAATATAAGATGTTGTAATATTGACAAATACTTTCTTAGTCCTTCCCCTTCTACCGTGAGGTGTAGAGGTTTATGTTGACAAAGATTTAATGTTGGCAAATATTTAATGAGCCAAGGATCCAGACCCCGAGGACGACCCAGAGTCCGCTGGGAGGACAACATTAGACAATCTTTGAAGGACCGAGGACTAGAATGAAACCAGGCCAGGAGGAAGACAGCCGATAGGATAGTCTGGCGCTCTCTCTTGCAAACCTCTACACCTCACGGTAGAAGGGGAACGACTAAGTAAGTAAGTAAGTAAATATTTAATATTGTAATGTTGATAAAAAAATGATGCTGTAATACTGACAAATACCTGATGTAATGTTGGGAAATAGTTAATGTTGTACTGTATTGACAAATAAATGGCGCAATGTTGACTATTATCTGATGTTGTAATACTGACAAATACTTGTATCTTATGCAATGTTGGCAAATATTTAATGTTGTAATGTTGACAAATTTATGATGTTGTAATGTGGACAAATATATGATGTTGTAATACTGACAAATTTCTGATGTTGTAATGTTGACAAATGTATGGTGTTGTAATGTTGACTAATATATGATGTTGTAATACTGACAAATACCTGATGTAATGTTGACAAATATATGATGTTGCAATGTTGATAAATATATGATGTTGTAATACTGACAAATACTTGATGTAATGTTGACAAATATATGATGTTGTAATACCGACTGTCATGAGATACATAACGTGTATACATCTGTGTGGGTAGAGAATGGTGGAACTGTTTAGAGTGTATTATTTATTAAAGTAGCTTGGAATGTTGCATTTAAAGTTCACTGTTAAAAGCACGTAGCATGGTTGAAGACTACTCAGGGTCGTACATGTGTAAATCTTGGTATATGGGCGATTGTGAAAAGCGTGCGGAGTAAATTTACTGTTCAAAAAAAAAAAAAGAAACGCATAGCTACTGAAGGCACACACATAGCCATAATTTTGACATTCAATAACTTTTTAAATTTAATGAGTTAATTGTTCAAATTGCACACAAGAATACCTTAGGGTTCAACCAATCAATTGACAGTTGTTTTGCATCTGGGTCACGAGAGTTTTTTGGCGTACGGGCTTTCCCGTTAGTATGGTGTGTGGCCTCCTCTTGCATCGATCAGCGACTGGCATCTCCTGGGCGTGGATGCGATCAGACGTCTGATGTGGGCCTGTGGGATGGCTGCCCACTCTTCCTGGAGTGTGTGACCGTGAGAGGAGGAGAATGTGTTACTGCACCAAATCAAGTCTGTGTGATTATGCAGCTTTGTGGAAAGGGAGGAAAATCTGTATATCGCTTGTGCTAAGGGAAATAATCACAAGACTTTCTTTAGTGTAGTTCTTCTGTGGAAGACTGGTTATACACCAGAGATGTTGCTTCCAGAAGTAAGGAACAACCCAGGTATCCAGGAGTACTCATAAGTGCCTTTGTGGTTTTAAAACTGAACTTGAAGGGTTGACTATAAACATCAACTTAACAGTCAAGGGAAATTTCAATAGTGCAGAGTATTTGATAAGTCCAATTGGTTATAAAAGATGTTCTTTATTTCCTTTTGTTTCCATAGCAAATAGTGGCAGTTCGAGAGAAATTTCTGGTGGGGATGAAAGGAAAACTGCCAGCTTTAGCATCTAAGGCGAAAGGCTTACGGCTCTTCAATACTGTAGTCGTTTTTGTGGCTAGAAATGGGATCATGTGTCTATACACAGTGTGAAAATCCTAGCGAAATCACTACTACAAAAAATTCGAACGAGGGACTTTGAAAAAAAATGCGACCTCAAAAACTAATTCGAACTTACGAAAATGAGGAGTAAACCACTATACTGTATAATTATAGCAGGGGTTAGTGCTGGGTCACTAATTACCCTGGTTGGTAGGGGATCTCTAGACGGTTATATTCTTGTCATAACCGTATGAGTCAAAGGCTTTGTGTTCAGTAGTAGGGGATGCGCCAGGTTGCTCCACACCTCGACTAGAGAACGCCGTATGTTGGTTTGACTCTAGCTCTAAGATAACTGTCTCAAGCTCTGACTGGTTACTATGATGCATCAGTCTTTATACTAGTCTGGTACTATGGCTTGCCAGATGAAATATTTCTCATTGGAGTTAAGACCAGAAACCTTCTAATGACTGGTCTGGGGAGCCGCGCTGGTGTAATGGCTACGACGTTGTACTGGCGACCAGGTGTTCATGGTTCAAACCCGGCCGTCGGCGTTTAAAGAAATGTTTACGACCGGAAATTTGACTGAATAACCTGAACGGCTCCTGCACATAAATACCGTGTGGATGGGAAGGAGCGAAGCTCCTGACCGGGTTGGAAGGAAAGTCCACTGACCTCCCAGCCTCGGATTGACATGTCATTGGGCCGAAAGAGCTGGAAAGCTCGAGTGCCGCTGGTTATAGAAAAAAAAATGACTGGTCTTGGGGGCTAGTTGACTGTTGTTTTGAAGAGTATGTGAATAGTGTCTGTGATTTTGATTATGATATATTGGATATGACGCGATGATGTTTAGCGTAATGTGCATTTACAAGACCTTTATATATTGTTGTTTACCAGCGCGCTGAGTCCTGTCCTGAGCTTGGAAGTGGATGGATTAAGAGGCGCGTCGTTTTCCCGTGCCAGAAGGAAGTCTATGGTAAGACCATTATATGTTATTGTTTGAAGGCGCTTTGTTTGCTTTCCCGCGCCAAGAGGAGGTCTACGTTATAAGACCCTGGCTGTTTCAGTGTTTGGAAGCCTAATAGGAGCTTTGATAGAAAGCTTGTGTGAATCGATACTATAAGCGCTTTGTGGTTTTTCCCGCGCAGTGAAGTTCTGAATGAACTTGGATGCCTCGTGATCAGACCAGAGAGATATATGTGCGAGGGGTGAATGCCGCACTTATATTGAATGCAGTTGCTACTAGTACGTCAGAATGACTGTACCAAAAATTTGTATTGATGCAAGTATTTTGTACTATTGTTGCTGATTGTGATAAACGAGCGCCAAAGCCTTATCGCTCTTTCTTTTCCTACATCTGTCTTTTTTTTCCTCCCACATTTGTGCTCTTTCGTTCCACGTTAGCTCTTTCATTGTTTTCTAGTAATCTATTAATCACGACTGGACTTTAAACGGTTATCTTGATTACTCGCATCTGGTATCTAAAGAAACACATTTGTCCTTTCATCAGTGGTAAAGAAATTCTGTTGATTCAGTTTCCCTACCTTGTTAAACACACCTTGTTTCACAAAATCATGTGACTCTCCAGCTTGGATGTAAGAAAACATTCTTTGATATCTAGTCCCTGTGTAACTAATTGTCACGTATACCAGCTTGGGATACTATCAATTTGAGAGACACCAGGTGGACATCTTTTCAATACGAGCCGTTGTTTAAACAAAACACGGTCCCCGTCTCGCACAATACGATAGACCCCGCAAAAAATGAACTACAGGAGTATGATATCAAAGGCCCTAGACGCGGAACAACAACCTTTGCTTCCCGATGGAATACAATAAGCCCGGAATGACAAAGGGACTTGTTATCCGGCATGCAAGAGACAATGGACAGCGAGTTTTGAGACAGTTAGCGGACAGGTGAGTTTGTCTAGCTGGCCAATCAGCAAACACCGTGCAGTCTGACAAACACTGATAGGTAACGCAAACGAAAGTTGGTGGCGGATAGCCCAACCTACTTCAGCCCGTGACACGCGCTGACAGGGGAGCAACCAGATGGCCTCTTGGCTATTGAGGAGAGGCAACGTTTCACGTCACGGGCAAGATTTGGGAACATATGGGGGTGTTAGGAATATAACGTACGGCATACTTCATCAGGGAGCATTCCAATGTTTTCAACAACATTGTGGTGTAGAGAGAAATCCCTAAAACCTAGCCTTATTCAACACGTGTTAATGCAGTGTGGATAAAATAATTCATATATGTGGTGTTTTGTGTTCTTAAACGATTTTGCGAAGGGAAAAGAAGTCCATCAGAAGTCTGAGTCTACAAGCTACGTGTCTGACGTCTATCCAGAAAAAAGTGATCAAAACGGACATTTGGCTAGCAGAATTCGCCATAGGACATCCTTCATTCCTCAAATGAAAAATAATATTTCTCGCCCACGATTAAGACGGGGGACGCAGCATTTTTCATCACCTTATATCACGCGCGCACACGTTCAATACATATTTAAATCGAGCTCAAATCACTCAAAAGCTTACTACAGGTCAAGCTAAAGCTCACAGTTGATTACTCATATCAAGTTCAGCTCCATCGGAAGCTTACCATCTGAAGTCAAGCTAAAGAGCTCAAAAGTTGAATCTCATATTTATACCAAGTGCAACACACTCTTAAGCGCATTCTAAGAAGCAGACTCCAAAGTATATTTTATGAATCACGATTACATACTCAAGGTAATGAGTCTAAATATCAAGAACATTTCGTGAAGATATCCAGTCTGGTCAGTAACTTTCTGAGATTAGACAACAGACATTTTCATACGACAACTGTTAACTGTTGGTCAACGCTACAGAGATGTTGTCAAACAGTAAAGGACGGTATATTATCAACGTTCTCAGTACAACAGAAGTTGTCATCAGAACGTTCTCGATGTAGAGATACCTCACTCAAAATTACTTAGAACAACTTGGGACATTCTATGCATAAATGTGAATCATCCTACCAGGGAGAAGTATGTAGAGACACATGGAATGTGTAGATTACTCACCGTTTTGGTAAAATGTATCATATCACATCATCATCATTTCGCTTTACACATGTTCATTCGTCTATTTAATTAACTACAATACTAATATCTCATCTGTGTGCTTTGTGTGAATCGTCTTGTACCATCTTCCCGTTCTAATCACTACTAACCCTATCTGTGTAGATATTTAATTAATAAACCCATTAATCGTTTGATCAGTATCTAGTTTGTTAATGTATCACTCGTGCTGTCGGTGTAAACTATTTACATATAGGTCAATTTCTACACTCAGATGAGGCTGGGGGCTTTTTTCTGTTACGGGATCTAAGGGCAGAAGCTAAGGTCGTGGGGAAACATAACTTTTTCCATAATTCACTAGAAAACACTGTCCAGTGGAAAGCATTCGCATTCTCTTCTTCGTGTCCTTATCTCGGATAGGTCTCTATCCTTTCTCGAGCCAATTTCTGGAGACCGTCTACCTAATATCTCATAGGCTATTTCTGGCGAAAACTACTGTCGTAGTTGCCCCAATACTCACCACATGACACTGATGTCCAGGACTATGCTGTTGAGATTATATGTATGGAACTGTGACCCAGACTTCTGTCAAGTTAATTATTTGTGTACATACTGTCTCCACGAAATCTAGCCCGTTATACTGGGGAACAAGTTCCGTAACACTGACACATATATAATGTTGTAATACTGACAAATATCTGATGTTGTAATACTGACAAATTTCTGATGTTGTAATACTGACAAATATCTGATGTAATGTTGACAAATAAATAATGTTGTAATGTTGACAAATATGTGATGGTGTAATGTTGACACATATATATGATGTTGTAATGTTGACTAATATATGACGTTGTAATGTTGACAAATATATGATGTTGTAATGTTGATAAATATCTGATGTTGTAATACTGACAAATATCTGACGTTGTAATTGTCGTAGATTTTTGATAGGAGAATTAAGACTTGGGTTGGTCCCTTCTGAATAGATTTGAATGAGTGATAGCCACAGTGAGAGATGATAATAGAAACAGATTTCCACGAGTGAGATGGTAGACTGTGATAGAGGCTGTCTCTGAAATCGAGAAATCTTCTCTCTTTCCCCTATCTTCTACGACAGATTTAGAGGAGTCAGACAGTCTAAACACACACACACACACACACACACACACATATATATATATATATATATATATATATATATATATATATATATATATATATATATATATTACATATATACTTCTATCTATTCACGTGCACGCACATACAAGTTAGACGTACAGACGTGGGGGAAACTATAACAATTGATTATATAGATATTCTAGAACGAGCTGACCAACACGCTTAATTATCAATATAAACTTCCACCACCACAACATCCAAAATTTACATCAAAGCATATACAAATAGTCATTAAAAAAATCAATGAATTTCTACAAGACATGATAGACCACAGTTATGATCTTCCCTCGATGTTTAGCCCACAGTCCCGTTAGGAGAACGATGATAGCCCAAAGAGTCATAGATACATATGATTTGGGTCTAATATTTTCCCCCTTTTTGAAGGTATGAACTGACTTTGATAGAAGTATATATTCTAAGGAAAAGTTACAAAGTGAGTGAATCAAACGAAGAACATCCTTCAGTCTACTTTCACTCGGTTCTTTCATCGGGGCCCTAACTCACACAACCTTACCTACAATTGGGCTGTTGTTCACCGCCTGGCGCAAGCCTTAGTGTACACTTCGTTTAATCTGTTTATCTGTGAATGAAGCGGATACCCAGCTCTGCAGATATTGGTTTCATTCAACGTGTCCGGGGAGCGTCCTCTTCAGGCGATCGTTCTTTCTTTACAGATTTAAGTTAATGTCACTTATTCACAAGGTAAGAGTTAGGGTTTCAGCGGGCACACGGTGTCAGAACACGAGGTTTCCCTTAAGTAGGAAGATGACGGGTGGACGACTTCTCTCAACAAATAGTCTTGGTTCACCCCACACTTTGTCAACAATGTCGGAAAAGTTAATGTTTATTTTTACTTTCTTCAGCAATTATTCTCGCCATAAGGCAGCATGTACATTAGAGTTTGTGAAGAAATATGATCTGGCTCAAAGGCCCAGTATAAGCATTTATTCTTTAAAAAAAACCCGTTAGTGGGATTGGTATTCTGTCTATCTCTGAAGGCACACGCCCTGTCAGACAGGTGTTACTTGAAAAACCCACGTGGTTAAAGATATTACATGTTCATGTTTCTCCCAGGTTTGTCTCTGTACTAAACGCCGGCAAAGTTGGGTTACCCCAGTATTCACTGAATAAAGAAAAAACACGTATGAAATATTTTACATATTATGTACTCGATATAACTTACATTAGAACTGCAAGCGTAGAGCTTGACTTGACGTTTAAACTTTCCCGTAAAATAAGTTATATATAAAAATCAATCAACATGAATTAGGAATACATACGTATTCCGTCAACACTCATGAGGTATCTAGCATTTATAAATTAGTTTAGAAAGATTATTCTCGTCTGATTATTTAACAGTTAAATTAAATTCATTATAGCTACATGATTTTAAGCTAGAATTTATAATTTATTCTGTTTTACCACTGTAACTCATCGACTAGAGAATATAACAAACTTATAAAATAATCACTCTGCACAAAAGAAACTAGTAGGATAAAATAGGCGATTTAACACTTAATCACTCGCAAAATCTCGATATATTAAATATAATATTTACCTCAACACAGAACTACGGTATCACAACGAAACTATGAGTTTTCACTTATAAATTTAAGTATCTAGAACGAAGTGACCACGTCTACTGCAAATGGAGAATGAATGAAATCAAGTTTCAAACTCTGGTTAATATCTTAAAACAGACAAAGGGGTCCCAACTTATTTCGCAAAACAAAATAATCTCCCCTTTCCGTCTTAACACCTACGTCTGCTTAGACGCTGCTCATAACTGCCAAACGTGCGTCTTCACACCTCCGTCTAACTATCTGACCGTGAGCGCGCGTGTCAGAGGCGAAATGCCAGACACTCTGTCTGCTCTGAGCGAGCATGTCTGACGCGATTCACACCTCCGTCTAACTATCGGACAGTGAGCGCTCATGTCAGATGCGAATGTCAGACGACCCATCTCCACTGCAAAGGCAATTTTCACACTTCGCCGGGAGCTAGCCTGACGAAACACTCTCGTGACAGCTGCAAATGTAGACAATTTGTCTGCTCATCATGTCTGATAGACTGAAATCCCACCTAAAATTATCTCGTCCAAGTTACTGACACGTTAGGTAATCTACTGCATTTCTAAATGAGAAAACGAAATCAGGCGAAAGTTTGAATGGGAAAATAGTAATGTTTATAGTCGCAAACGTACGAATGCGAAAAACACAGGAAAAGGATAAAGAGTGATAATAAAATAGAGGACACGGGTATAAAAAAGAAGAGAATATAGAAAATTTATTGATCATAATCTCTATGCGACAGTAATACTGACAAATATCTGATGTTGTAATACTGACAAATATCTGATGTTGTAATACTGACAAATATCTGATATTGTAATACTGACAAATTTCTGATGTTGTAATACTGGCAAATATCTGATGCAATGTTGACAAATAAATAATGTTGTAATGTTAACAAATATGTGATGTTGTAATGTTGACACATATATATGATGTTGTAATGTTGACTAATATATGATGTTGTAATGTTGACAAATATATGAGGTTGTAATGTTGATAAATATCTGATGTTGTAATACTGACAAATATCTGATGTTTTAATACTGACAAATATCTGATGTTGTAATACTGACAAATATCTGACGTTGTAATACTGACAAATATCTGATGTTGTAATACTGACAAATATCTGATGTTGTAATACTGCCAAATATCTGATGTTGTAATACTGACAAATATCTGATGTTGTAATACTGACAAATTTCTGATGTTGTAATACTGACAAATTTCCGATGTTGTAATACTGACAAATATCTGATGCAATGTGTACAAATATCTAATGTTGTGATGTTGAACAACGTCTAATGCTGTAATGTTGACAAGTATCAGATGTTGTAATGTTAACAAATATCTGATGTTGTAATACTGACAAATATCTGATGTTGTAATTTTAACACGTATTTAATGTTGTAATGTTGAGAAATATTTGAAGTTATAATGCTGACAAGTATCATATACTGTAATGTTGACAAATATCTGATGTTGTAATGTTAAAAGGTAAAGGTAAAGGAACCCGTTACACGCCCATTTAGGCATATTGGGAATATGGTGTTAGGCCCATAATATCTTGACCGTCGGCACACGAGGGGTGATGTGGTCGGCATCACGCCGGCCGCCTTAACCTTCCCAGAGTAGCTCTGGTACCCATTTGGGGCTGGGTCGACCCAGGAGCCGTTTGTGGCCTAAAAATTTTTCCGCCTCATCTGGGGATCGAACCATAGACCACTGCGCTAGGAAGCCAGTGCACTAACCACTATGCTACCGCGGCTCCTGTTGTAATGTTAACTACTAACTAATGTTGACAACTATCTGAAGTTGTAATGCTGACAAAAACCTGATATTGTAATGTTCACAAATATATGATGTTTTGATGTTGATAAATATCGAATGTTGTAATATTAACAAAGATCTAACATTGACAAATATCTGATGTTGTAATGCTGACAAATATTTGACGTAATGTTTAATAAATATCTTATGTAGCAATGTTGACAATTATCTTATGTCACAATTTTGACGATGGTCTGATATTGTCATGTTGACAAATATTTGATGTTGTAATGGTGACAAATATATGATGTTGCAATGTTGAAAAATATCTGATGTCTTAATGTTGACAAATATCTAATATTGTAATGTTGACAAATATTTGACGCAATGTTGACAAATACTTAATGTTGTAATGTTGACAAGTATTTGATGTTGTAGTGTTGAAAAATGTCTGATGTTGTAATGTTTGTAGATATACAACGCTGTAATGTTGAAAAAGTCGCTGTAATGTTGACAAATATATGATGTTGTAATGTTAACAAATATCTGATGCAATGTTGACAAATACATAATGTTGTAATGCTAACAAATACCTAATGTTGTAATATTGACACATATTTGATGTTGTAGTGTTCAAAATGTCTAATATTGTAATGTTTGCAGATATATAAAGCTGTATTGTTGAAAAATGTTGCTGTACTGTTCCAAAGGTTGTTATTGCCGGGAGTTGTAGTGAGGATAAGCTCTCACTGCAGATAAAATACTTCTATGGCACGCGCCTCAAACAGCCTCTGACAACCAAGTCCAGCTCCCGGCCTTCACGTGTGGCTCAATTTGAGCCCGGCGGAACTGTTTCCACTGACGGGAGAAGGGGCAAAGGCGAGCGACTGGCGCCTTAAAACCAGCAGCTTCGGGCAGATAGGGCTCGTGATCCTTGGTTGGTAGCTTATCTAAGAGAAGGAACTCTGAATTCAAACCACCGCTGCCTTGCGGGAATATCCATTTATGGAATTGGCTTCGGGAGTAAACCCTGAGGATAAATCCGGAGTCGGAGTCCCTAAGGCAGTCTAATGTCGATTCGATATTATTCTGGCAACTCCTGCGACATGGCTGGTACCAAACTGTATCGGCTACTGCCGTTCCTTTGGATCTACCGGCTGTGTGGAGAGGGGGAACATGCTGCATGGGCAACAGCTTGATCTCCATATAACTGTGCCCAAGCTTGCGCCCTGGAGAGGACACTCCAGCTTCACCCTATAGGTGTCGGCAAAACACGGGAAGTAGCAGTTACCGGTTATAAGCATTTTGCCCAATTGGCGTAGGGCATGGCGCCAGGGGCTACTTCCGACAGTGGGAGAGGTTCTAGGATCTCACTGGACAGCTACCGCCCGCTTCAAGCTGGGCAGCCCCCAGTCAATAAGGTGTTGTCCCGCCACTGTCTGCTTTCCCCATTGGGTGCATGGGGATTAGGGTCAAACCCGAACTGTGGACAGAAAATTTAGCACCAAGCAATTATCGAAAAAATAGAAATAAGCAAACTCTCAGATTGGGATGCTGGAACGTCCGGACTATGTTGACTGGACTATCCGAAAACCTACAGGATGTAAACGATGTAAGGAAGACAGCCATAATTAATGATGAGCTTAAACGACTTCAGGTGGATATAGCTGCACTTCAGGAAACGCGCCTGGCGGGCTCTGGAACGGTGAGCGAGAAGGACTACACATTTTATTGGCAAGGGAAAGATCTTAATAAAACTAGAGAACACGGAGTAGGTTTTGCGGTCAAAAAATCGCTAACTAACATGGTTGAACCAGGCGAGAATGGATCAGAACGCCTGTTAACGCTCCGCCTGCAAACTAGCACAGGTCCCATCACCCTTGTCAGTGTGTATGCTCCTACTCTGTACTCTGCCTCAGAAGCTAAAGATGAGTTCTATGAGAATCTAACAGCAATTATCAAAAGCATACCTAGGCAAGAACAGCTTGTTCTCCTTGGTGACTTTAACGCTAGAGTGGGTGCCGATAATGTTTCATGGCCTTCATGTCTGGGCAGGTTTGGTATTGGCGAGATGAATGAAAATGGACAACGGCTCTTAGAGTTGTGCGTCCACCATGACCTCTGCGTGACCAACACCTACTTTCAGACAAAACCCCAGCATAAGGTGTCATGGAGACACCCACGATCCAAGCACTGGCACCAACTTGACCTGATTCTCGTCAGAAGGCCACTCCTCAGGTCTGTGCTCTCCACGCGCTCGTACCATAGTGCAGACTGTGATACAGATCACTCCTTGGTTTGCTGCAAAATCAGAGCACAACCAAGAAAACTCTATCGTGTCAGACATGAAGGGAAACCACGCATTGATACCAGCAAGATGTCAGACCCTTTCATGATCGCTCAATTCACTGCGACCTTCGAGAAAGTGCTCAGTAGCCCTCAGCATGGTGATACTATTACAGAGAACTGGGAGCATCTACGGAACACCATTCAAAGTACTGCACTTGCCACCTTTGGTAAGAAAACAGCAAAGTCAAATGACTGGTTTGATGCTTCATCAGATGTGATGGCACCTGTTATTGAAGCTAAGCGCAGTGCTATGAATGAATACAAACGTTCACCGAGTGCCAGAACCCTACAGATCCTGAGGGCTACGAGAAGCAAAGTTCAACAGACTGCTCGACGCTGTGCAAATGACTACTGGCTCCAGCTCAGTGAGAGCATCCAGATCGCAGCGCAAACAGGCAACATTAAACAAATGTATGACGGTATAAAGAAAGCACTTGGCCCCCATAAAAGTAAGACGGCACCGCTAAAAACCATCAGCGGAGAGAAGCTAACCGATAAGGGTAAGCAGATGGAGAGGTGGGTCGAGCACTACTCTGAGCTTTACGCTAGAGACAATACCGTTACGCCTGCAGCCCTTGATGGTGTCAACAGTCTGCCAACTATGGAGGAGCTGGATGCCGAACCAACATTAGAGGAACTCAGCAAGGCCATTGATAGCTTGGCCTCTGGCAAAGCACCAGGCAATGATGGGATTCCTCCTGATTTAATCAAATGCTGTAAGAGCACGTTATTACATCCCCTGCATAGGATGCCGTGCCAGTGCTGGGAAGAGACAACTATTCCTTAAGACATGCGAGATGCCAAGATTGTAACACTGTATAAAAATAAAGGAGACAGAAGTGATTGCAATAACTACAGAGGCATCTCTCTTATTAGTATTGTTGGTAAGGTTTTTGCCAAAGTCATCTTAATGCGACTACACAAGTTAGCTGAGCGCATATATCCAGAGTCACAGTGTGGATTCCGAGCTGGCAGATCAACAACAGACATGATCTTCTCTCTCCGCCAGCTTCAGGAAAAATCAAGAGAGCAGAAAAGACCATTATATATCGCCTTTATAGACCTCACAAAAGCATTCGACCTGGTTAGTAGGGATGGACTCTTTAAAATCCTCCTGAAAATAGGCTGCCCTTCTAAAATGCTGGAAATGATAAAGTCATTCCATGACGGCATGAAGGGAACAGTCCAATATGCTGGAAGCACGTCACAGCCCTTTGATATACGAAGTGGCGTTAAACAAGGCTGTGTTCTGGCTCCGACCCTCTTCGGAATCTTTTTTGCCTTACTCTTGAAACATGCATTCAGAGATGCAACTGAAGGAATATGCCTTCACACTAGGTCAGATGGCCGTCTGTTTAATCTTTCAAGGCTGAAGGCAAAAACAAAAATCAGAAGGGTCACTATAAGAGACTTGTTGTTCGCTGATGATGCTGCAGTCGTCACTCAAAGCCAACAGGAGCTTCAGAGCTTGATGAATCGCTTCACTAAAGCATGCAAGGACTTTGGCCTCACAATAAGTCTAAAGAAAACGAATGTGCTGAGTCAGGATGTGGGTGCTGCACCAGTTATCACTATCGATAACTATGAATTGGCAGTGGTGCACCACTTCACATACCTAGGGTCTATCATCAATGACAAACTGTCACTGGATACAGAAATCGACAGCCGCATTGGCAAAGCTGCAGCTACCTTTGCCCGCCTCACATCGCGTGTTTGGGGAAACTCTAAACTCACAATGAAGACCAAAGCTGCGGTATATAATGCCTGCGTCACCAGCACACTCCTATATGGCAGCGAGACCTGGACGACGTATGCTAAGCAAGAAAGAAGGCTCAATACCTTCCATTTGCGGTGTCTACGCCGCATCCTCGGCATCTCGTGGAAAGATAAAGTGACAAATGTCGAGGTGTTATCACGTGCTGGCCTTCAAAGTATGTATATGCTTCTTAGACAGCGCAGACTTCGCTGGCTTGGCCATGTTCGCCGCATGGATGATGGTCGCATCCCAAAAGATATCTTCTACGGACAATTAGCAGATGGCAAGAGAACAGTTGGGCGACCACAGCTGAGGTTCAAAGATGTGTGCAAGAGAGATATGAGGGCACTGGACATGGATCCAGCAACATGGGAGGATAAACCTGCCGATCGCACTAAGTGGCGATGCTATTTACGGCGCCACCTCAGATTGGGCGAAGAGAGGCTCACACAAGAAGCAGAGGTGAGGAGAAAACGTCGAAAGGAGCACCAGGAAAATAAGCAGCTGAGGGCTGTCACCTCAGGGGCGCATTCCCATAGTCAGTTATGACTGAAGGGGCTATTATATTATTATACTGTTGACAAATATATGATTTTGTAATGTTGACAAATATCTGATGCAATGTTGACAAATACCTAATGTTGTAATGTTGACAAATATTTGGTGTTGTAATGTTGACAAATATCTGATGCAGTGTTGATAAATACCTACTGTTGTAATGTTGACAAATATGATGTTGTCATGTTGACTAATATCTAATGTTGTAATGTTGGCAAATATTTGATGTTGTAATGCTGACAGATATCTGATGCAATATTGACAAATACATAATGTTGTAATGGTGACAAATATATGATGTTGCAATGTTGACAAATATCTGATGTTGTAATGTTGACAAATATCTAATGTTGTAATGCTGACAAATATTTGATATTGTAATGTTGACAAATATTTGACGCAATGTTGACACATACCTAATATTGTAATTTTGACAAATATTTGATGTTGTAGTGTTGAAAAAGTCTAATGTTGTAATGCTCGTAAATGTACAACGCTGTAATGTTGAAAAATGTTGCTCTAATGTTGACAAATATATGATTTTGTAATGTTGACAAACAACTAATGTTGTAATGTTGACAAACAACTAATGTTGTAATGTTGACAAATATTTGATGTTGTAATGTTGACAAATATCTGATGCAATGTTGACAAATACTTAATGTTGTAATTTGACAAATATTTGATGTTGTAATGCTGACAAATATTTGACACAATGTTGACAAATACCTAATGTTGTAATGCTGATAAATATTTGATGTTGTAGTGTTGAAAAATGTCTAATGTTGTAATGTTTGTAGATATACAACCCTGTAATGTTGAAAAATGCTGCTGTCATGTTGTCAAATATATGATGTATTAATGTTGACAAATATCTGATGCAATGTGTACAAATACCTAATGTTGTAATGTTGACAAATATTTAATGTTGTAATGTTGACAAATATTTGATGTAATGTTGACAAATACCTAATGTTATAATGTTGACGAATATTTGATGAAATAATATTGACAAATGTCTAATGTTGTAATGTTGACAAATATTTTATATTGGAATGTTGACGAACATTTGATTTTGTCAAGTTAACAAATATTTGATGTTGTCATGTTGACAAATATTTGATGTAGTAATGTGGTAAATAGTTGATGTAATAGTGTTAACAAATAGTTGATATTATAATGTTGATAAATATCTGATGTAGTAATGTTGACAAATATCTGATGTAGTAATGTTGACAAATATCTGGTGTTGTAATATTAACAAATATCTGATGGATGGGTTTGAAAAAAAATCGAAAAAAGGTGATTCGTCTTACGAGGACAAAGGACAAAGAAAATAGTCTACGTTACGGCCACAAGGCCTTCGTCAGGAAAGAAAGTGAAGGCTAGATAGGACACATAAAAACTAAATAAAATAAAAACTGGGTACTTCCCTGAAGGCAAGAACCGAAATTCTATCAAAATCGCTGTCCTGTTGATAAGCGCGTGGCTGAACAGAAAGCGACTTCCGCCGCCGGATGTACACAATGCATACTAAGAAACTAAAAAACGAAACCGGAAAATAAACTACCCAACGTGATAAAAGTGGGGACTGGAAATAATAAGGGACAGAATGAGTGGAAGATAAATAAATATGAAACAAAAAAAAAAAAAAATAAATAAATAAAATAAAAAAAAAATAAAAATAAAAATGTATATGGCATACAAATAGAAGAATAGGATAAGAGTGGAAAGAGTAAAATAGAGCAAGAGAGGAGAGGGTGACCTCAGACAAAGGTGTGAAAAGTGTTGAGACCGGCTGGTTTTAGACACCCCATGCGGTGGATAAGACGGTTCTCAAGCTGTTCTCGGCTGGCAGTGTCAGAGGAGCAGGATCGGATCGCTGTGACCTGGATGTCGATGGGACCATGGTGGTCAGGACCATTGAAGTGTATAGCAACTGGTGTTGACTTTTGCTGAGCGATGTCATTTAAGTGCTGGCTGAATCTGTCCCCAAGTCGTTTGCCTGTTTGGCCAATATAGGTTTTGCAGCAACGTTTACATATGATCGTATAAATGACATTGCGCGATTCACACGTGAAGCTACTAGTGATGGTGTACGTAGCCTTAGGAAAGGACACCTTCTGGGTTGAGATGACATACTTGCACGTGTTGCATCGTGTCCGACCACAGGGTAGTGTGCCAAAGTGAGTGGCATTCTCCTTTGGGAGACGGCTGTGAACAAGAAGATCCTTCAAGTTCTTGTCACGTCTATATGCCACCAAAGGTGCTTCACTGAATACTTTTTGGGTCAGAGGCTCTGCTTGGAGGATAGGGAGGTGGCGGAAAAGGATCTGTTTGACAGTAGTACTGTGAGGGTGATGGGTCAAGATTAATTTGACTCTATCCGAAGTGGATTTATGGTGAGGTTTGAGGGCCTCCAGACGAGAGATGGGGAGCACACGTTGGAGAGCAGAGGTGAGAACATGTTCTGGATAAAGTCTGTTACGGAAAAAATCCAACATCTCATTGGCTCGTAAGTGGAAGTCATCGTCGTCTTGGCATAAACGGCGGAGGCGGAGAAGTTGTGAAAAAGGAAGGGAGTCACGACAGGCCCGAGGATGAGAAGAGGTATACAGGAGGTAGCTGTGGGCATCTGTCGGCTTGTAGTATACTGAGGTATTGAGGCCGGAGGGCGTGATAGAAATAGTAATGTCAAGGAAGTTGACAGATACTGTGGAGACGAGGGAGGTGAACTTGATGGTGGGGTGAAAGTGGTTCACAAAGTCGATGAAGCGGTGTAAATCAGTCTCAGACATATCTGTGAGACCTATGCCATCATCGATATATCTGCGGTAAAACCCAGGGAAAGGACCGGAGTATTGTTGCCATATCTGATGCTCCAAGTGGCCCATGAATAGACAGGCATAGCTGGGACCCATCTTCGTTCCCATGGCAACACCGCTAATTTGGTCAAAAAACTGACCATTGAATTCAAAGGAATTCAGTTGAAGGACCAGTTCAGCAAGACGGAGAAGAGTGACAGTGGATATAGAAGGGCAAGTGCGTTGGTCCAGAAAAAACTGAAGAGCTCGGAGACCATCAGAGTGGGGAATAGAGGTATACAGAGAGCAGACGTCCAGCAAGAAAAGACGGTAGGAGCGGTCTGCTGGGAGTCGGATAGAGGAGAAAGTTGTAATAGTGTCTCCTCCAGGATGTTCATCGGTTTCACCGTCGCATGAGACTGAAGCTCCATTTTAGAGAGAAAGACAGCACTCCGCAGTCTCAGGCTGAATCCGACATCTTCGCACGCTTTTCTGACTCTACTAAACCTCCCTTTACACCTAAACCTGGAGCCTCTCATGCCCTGGACCTGTATATCAAGAACACCATCCATGACATTCAGCAGCTCCGCCCTCGTAGATTGCATTATTCCAATCTCACTTCGGCGGAGTCTGGTGCTCTCTCCCTTCTTCGCCGTAGAGACGACATTGTCATCAAACCGGCTGACAAGGGAGGAGCCATTGTCGTCTGGCAGAAGGACTTGTACCTAAGTGAAGGTAAAAACCAGTTGACCAATGGCTCTTTTTACAGGTCCAGGACCAGCGATGCGACTGTCTCTAACTATCGCATTGTACACAACACGATTAAACAGCTTATCACTAGTAATGATCTTCCTCCCGAAGCATCTCATCTCAGGATTCATGACAGCTCTTTGGGCAAGCCTGTATTCTACATGCTCCCCAAAATTCACAAGATCGAAAACCCTGGAAGACCTATTGTCTCAGCCTGTTCTTGTCCTACTGAACACATTTCTGACTTTCTCGATAGCATTTTCCAGCCTATCGTTGTGAATCTTCCCTCCTTCATCAAAGACACCAATCACGCTCTTACAACTTTCTCCTCTATCCGACTCCCAGCAGACCGCTCCTACCGTCTTTTCTTGCTGGACGTCTGCTCTCTGTATACCTCTATTCCCCACTCTGATGGTCTCCGAGCTCTTCAGTTTTTTCTGGACCAACGCACTTGCCCTTCTATATCCACTGTCACTCTTCTCCGTCTTGCTGAACTGGTCCTTCAACTGAATTCCTTTGAATTCAATGGTCAGTTTTTTTGACCAAATTAGCGGTGTTGCCATGGGAACGAAGATGGGTCCCAGCTATGCCTGTCTATTCATGGGCCACTTGGAGCATCAGATATGGCAACAATACTCCGGTCCTTTCCCTGGGTTTTACCGCAGATATATCGATGATGGCATAGGTCTCACAGATATGTCTGAGACTGATTTACACCGCTTCATCGACTTTGTGAACCACTTTCACCCCACCATCAAGTTCACCTCCCTCGTCTCCACAGTATCTGTCAACTTCCTTGACATTACTATTTCTATCACGCCCTCCGGCCTCAATACCTCAGTATACTACAAGCCGACAGATGCCCACAGCTACCTCCTGTATACCTCTTCTCATCCTCGGGCCTGTCGTGACTCCCTTCCTTTTTCACAACTTCTCCGCCTCCGCCGTTTATGCCAAGACGACGATGATGTCCACTTACGAGCCAATGAGATGTTGGATTTTTTCCGTAACAGACTTTATCCAGAACATGTTCTCACCTCTGCTCTCCAACGTGTGCTCCCCATCTCTCGTCTGGAGGCCCTCAAACCTCACCATAAATCCACTTCGGATAGAGTCAAATTAATCTTGACCCATCACCCTCACAGTACTACTGTCAAACAGATCCTTTTCCGCCACCTCCCTATCCTCCAAGCAGAGCCTCTGACCCAAAAAGTATTCAGTGAAGCACCTTTGGTGGCATATAGACGTGACAAGAACTTGAAGGATCTTCTTGTTCACAGCCGTCTCCCAAAGGAGAATGCCACTCACTTTGGCACACTACCCTGTGGTCGGACACGATGCAACACGTGCAAGTATGTCATCTCAACCCAGAAGGTGTCCTTTCCTAAGGCTACGTACACCATCACTAGTAGCTTCACGTGTGAATCGCGCAATGTCATTTATACGATCATATGTAAACGTTGCTGCAAAACCTATATTGGCCAAACAGGCAAACGACTTGGGGACAGATTCAGCCAGCACTTAAATGACATCGCTCAGCAAAAGTCAACACCAGTTGCTATACACTTCAATGGTCCTGACCACCATGGTCCCATCGACATCCAGGTCACAGCGATCCGATCCTGCTCCTCTGACACTGCCAGCCGAGAACAGCTTGAGAACCGTCTTATCCACCGCATGGGGTGTCTAAAACCAGCCGGTCTCAACACTTTTCACACCTTTGTCTGAGGTCACCCTCTCCTCTCTTGCTCTATTTTACTCTTTCCACTCTTATCCTATTCTTCTATTTGTATGCCATATACATTTTTATTTTTATTTTTTTTATTTTTTTTTTATTTATTTTTATTTATTTTTTTTTATTTCATATTTATTTATCTTCCACTCATTCTGTCCCTTATTATTTCCAGTCCCCACTTTTATCACGTTGGGTAGTTTATTTTCCGGTTTCGTTTTTTAGTTTCTTAGTATGCATTGTGTACATCCGGCGGCGGAAGTCGCTTTCTGTTCAGCCACGCGCTTATCAACAGGACAGCGATTTTGATAGAATTTCGGTTCTTGCCTTCAGGGAAGTACCCAGTTTTTATTTTATTTAGTTTTTATGTGTCCTATCTAGCCTTCACTTTCTTTCCTGACGAAGGCCTTGTGGCCGTAACGTAGACTATTTTCTTTGTCCTTTGTCCTCGTAAGACGAATCACCTTTTTTCGATTTTTTTTCAAACCCATCCATCGTATTCCACGTCTTACCGCAGTTCCCCTTCACTTCCTCGATAACAAATATCTGATGTTGTAATATTGACACATAATTTATTTTGTAATGTTGACAAATATATGGTGTTGTAATGTTGACAAATTTCTGATGATATAATGTTTACAAATATTTGATGTTGAAATGTTAATACATATTTGATGTTACAATGTTGACCCAAAAAAAAGATGTAATGTCATTTGTACACAGTGGAAAGCCAATCTAGGTTCGCAGTTTTCTCGTTCGATGTCCAGATTGGCTAAAATTGGATTTCTTCTTGGCCCTGACATTGGCTGAAGCCAAGCAGAAAACGATTTGACGCACTACGATTTCCATAATCCGTGAGACAAATGTTGCCAATCAAAGCCTAATCCTAGCTCGGAATCTTATTCTTCCGTTCTTACATTCGCTCATCTTTGCTTGCCCAGCCTCCCATCTTGGGTACCCTGCTCAGGGCAAACTATCCCCCGTGTCCGGCCACCGAGTCTATAATTCGGCAATTTGTTCGTCCATCGTCTACCCCTGTTCTCAGCTAACGAGGGCAAATTCTATTACTGGTCTATTTCTCGCTCTATTAGGCCCCGAGTCGAGGGCTTGCGTTCATTTGACAAGTGTATAATGTTTTCATCTAGCGGGATCCTGTTCTTGTTTTCCTCTCAAAGCCCGTCTCATGACAAAGCTTGTTTGACCCCCGCCACCCTTGCGTCCCGGGGGTAACAATGGTGATTATCATTTATGATTATGATTTGAGCAGATCTTCATAACTGTTCCCAGCTTGACTATCTTGTACTTATAACCGGTATGTTATGAGGTAACGTTATTGATGTATTCAAATATATTGACTTTATTTTATGAGTAATCGTATCACATAAAACAGATTTTTGTAGGAACATTACCGGCGGGAGTACAGGAAGCTGACTGGTGCAGACTTCATATCACTGAGTCAACCCGCAGGTGTGATTCCATGCGCTTCCCCCCCCCCCCCTCAGGAGCTTAAAAGTAACATTCATTGATGAGTAACCTTGGCTTTATGTCTGTATTTATTGACCGATTGTAGACACAAACTGGCCAGTCGTCGCGTGTCCTATGTGCCGTTTTAAGCAATACTTGAACGAATAACACTGAAGACACTTACAAGCGAACTTTACAGACACAAGTCACGTGCACAAGAACAGATCTTGAAATATTTACAGGAAAATTTTGTGAACTCACAAAACAGAAATAAACAAACAAATACATTAACTGACCCACCCACCCATTCATTGGTTGATATGGCGATTGGTGTTGGTGATCATGGCTGTCCATGTCCTACAGGTGTTAGTTGTGTTTTCAACATTTTCCCATATAATTTAGTTAGGTTGTCGTGGTATTTCTCTCTCTCTCTCTCTCTCTGTCTCTCTCTCTCTCTCTCTCTCTCTCTCTCTCTCTCTCTCTCTCTCTGCCTTAGTAAACCTCTTTTTGAATGGAATTCTCCAACTATTACCATATTCTTCCATTGTTCTCATCTCATGACATGCCCCAACAAGTTTGGTTGTCTGAACCTTCTTGTGTTGATCAATTAACTATTTTCTTGTGTTTCAGGTTGTACTGAGAATGTCCTCATTAGATTTTCTTATTGCAGGTGTCCGTTAGCAACTGAATCTTTCATCCTTACTTTCTTTGTCTCCCCTTATGGGGCATGAAACTACCAATGTAGCTATTCTACTTGCAGGACGCTTGTAACAGCATTCATGTAATAATGCAGCGGTAGTTTCTGTAGTAATCTGTGTTTCTCGATGAGGTTACCAGCGTATGTACACCTGTATCTCTGCTGTATTCAATGAGTGACCTACAAAGTCATACCAGGTCTGAAGCATACAGGTATATATGGCTGCAAAGAAACGGGTGTAAAATAAAATAATATTACTACTATGTACAATGCATTAAAAGACCTTGAGGAAGACTCGGCATAAGTTTGTTGAAGACCTGAGTCTTCTTTGGGAAGCTGAAGCTTAAGAATGATTGTGTTATCAATGCCAAGATTGGAAACTTGACAACAGCCAGCGTGACTCATCACTTGTGAAATTAGACGTCTGAGGAAAATAGGCAATACAACTCGAAAAGACCTCCCGAGAAGGAACAAGATCAGGCTGCACATGCGATAACCAGTGATGGAATATGTTGAGAACGGTAGATAACATTGGTTGGACATCATCAGCTACACGGGTATCTTCCATTTAGAATGTTCTTGGTAGTACCTACCAAGTCTGAAATCCAAGAAACAATGGCACCTACTTTTCGGGAGAATACGGAAAAACCCGCTCATAGCGCTGTTCTGTAATCGAAAATTATCCTGAACACCCATTAAATGAAAACGCACGCCTTTCAATCTTGTCATGATGCTTGGGTCAGTATGCAAGAAATATTCACGCTTGCTTTTCTAGAAAGTGTGGAAACGGCGCGCATTGCACTGTGCTTTAAGTGGAAGTTATCTTGAACACCCGATAGAATCATCCTACACTGAGGCTAATGATCCTAATGTATAAAAAGCCACCTTTTGATGTTTTTTTTTTTCCATCTTAAACATTCTGATAAAAATAAAGACAAGGGACTGAATTTGTTTTTAAAAGTATACACACATACACACACACACACACACACACACACACACACACACACACACACACACACACACACACACACACACACACACACACACACACACACACACATACAAACACACAATTCATAACAGGCAGTAGTTTAGCTGGACGAGTTTTTCATTCCACGCATCAATTTAAAGCCAAGCGATACCAGCTTTCTTTTCACCTTGAGGCGTCGTCAGTTTCCAGTGAATGTAACTTTTGCTGGCTTGACATATGCACGAGTCCACATCTTGTTGGAATGTTTCTATGTAGGGGCTATGTCGGGGTACACTCGCTACTGCTTATAGTGAGGGATCTTTTATCACAATGAAGGGGCCTGGCTGGACGGACGCTGTTAACATCTTTCTATTTTAAATTTAGCACTCGAAAAACGTGATAACAAAATTGGCCCTTCAATAAACGCCAATTGTTTCGCCATGTTCCCATTACCTCGTCATCAGCCTGGTAATGAGCGGGCTCTGCTATACTCGGGGCTGGATTACAAAAGATCACAAATGGCCGGCTCGCAAGACGACATCTGTCGGTTTAGCGCGAAATCAGAAGCGCGTGCAGTAATTAAATGTTTACAGTTTGATGCCTTCATGTTTGTCGCCTGAGCTGAAGAGTTCAGTTATTCATTAATCAAAAACCAGATCGGCATAAAACTTTTTGATGTTTACTTGAAATAGTGGAAATTTGAGTAAGCAAATACACAAGATAATTTCTTTTAATAATGAGTATCCCCCCCCCCCCTTTTCCCTCCCCCTCCCCCCCCCAAAAGTAATTTCTGCAGACACGCCCACGTACACGGTGACATTGTTGCTTATTTAGTTTTTGTTTTTTTACTTTAAGGACCATCTTCATTGCACACGGACACCCTCATCAGTGCTCCGATCTCCTCCCTTAGATCACACAAGGAGGATCTCAGCACAGTGCACGAACTCCGTAATACCGGCTAGGATCCTAATGTGTGTATACATGAATCATACATTCTATAAATATTTTTGTGGTGGGTGTCGTAGATTTTTCAATAGGAATTTAAGATCAATTATAAAAAAAAAAAAAAAAAAAAAAAGGTAAAGGAACCCGTTACACGCCCATTGAGGCATATTGGGAATATGGTGTTAGGCCCATATTATCTTGACCGTCGGCACACGAGGGGTGATGTGGTCGGCATCACGCCGGCCGCCTTAACCTTCCCAGAGTATCTCTGGTACCCATTTGGGGCTAGGTCGACCCAGGAGCCGTTTGTGGCCTAAAAACGTTCCGCCTCATCTGGGGATCGAACCATAGACCACTGCGCTAGGAAGCCAGTGCACTAACCACTATGCTACCGCGGCTCCATAAGATCAATTATGGTCCCGTCTAAATAGAACTAGAACAGGTGATAGCTCAGTGGGAGATAATGTAAAGAAATAGATTTTTCACGAGTGAAGTGGTGAAAGGTAAAGTCTGTCCCTGGACTTGAGAGATAATCTATCCAGCCTATCGGTTACGACTGAGATTCTTAGATCAGACAGTTTTCCTATATATATATATATATATATATATATATATATATATATATATATATATATATATATATATATATATATATATATATATATATATATATATATATATATATATATGGTAAAGTGGGATGTTATAAATATTTATAGGGGGACTTAGTGTACTGACTGAGATCAGCTGTGAAGGTATCTATATCTAATAAGAGTAGTGTATTATAGATAACCTTACTTGCTTCCACATATGTATACCTCAGTCAGAATTATACTGGAATAGTGTGATGACTACGTTATATGTCTAGGGTATGTGTATGATGAAGTGTAAGTCATAACAACAACAGACAGATAAACAATTTAATTTATTCCACCACACTTGACAACACTGTGACACTCACATACATAAAACACTCTACGAGGATATCTTAAAGGAGTCAC
Organism: Oreohelix idahoensis; assembly: GCA_024509875.1. Classification (NCBI taxonomy): domain Eukaryota; kingdom Metazoa; phylum Mollusca; class Gastropoda; order Stylommatophora; family Oreohelicidae; genus Oreohelix; species Oreohelix idahoensis. The sequence continues at coordinate 336,997 of JAMPIV010015213.1, forward strand.
TGATAACTTTTCAAACAACAATATGTATTCATTGCTGTCATGAATGTATATGTGTCCTGATTCAAATACAAAGGGAACCAGGAATCACAATCAATTTTAATTACAAGTTATATGTACAGAATTTCTCAATATGAATCTTGTAGTGACATGTAATTTTAATAGTATCCTATGTGTGTCAGTTGTGTAGTAGTAATATGAGGTAATACTGGTTTTGTTTTGTTCAAGCTCTGTTGGTATTTGTCATCATGACTTCAATAGTTTGTCTTTATTGGAACTAGTATTGGAGATGTTCTCAGTTCCTGATATTAAAACAATTAAATTCCCCTCTTAATTGTATTTTACACTGTCACTTTAAGATGGGGGTACATAATGTTGAGCTCCATGGCCACACTCTCTTATCTTGAGTGATGACTGCAGAAAAAGGCTCCTCTGCTCGATGAGTTCTGGAGCCACCACACTGGTTGCTATATGGACCAAGGAGTATGCTGTCCACCTCTGGCTTCAGCAAAGCTCTGACCAGGTGCTGCTCAATAACTTTAAGACCACGGTCCCTGAAAACAAGAAGGATGTACCTTCTACGTCATAACTAATTTATACTCTCTTTCTACACTGAGCACAATACATCACAAACATTGAGTTCAGAGCGTTAGGCCAACTGTCAGCTTCATCTGAAATACTTTATACCAGTATTTCCCTCCCTAATGGTTACTACGCCTCTGCAATTCCAGCATTATTTCTGTCTAATCAATAATCTAGGTGTCAGTGTACTGTTTGGCGATTCCATGCAGTTTTACTTTCCTCCGACACCTTCTGTTCAGGCTGGAGCATTATAGGCTTTACATCATGTTCGCTACTGAACTACACATATATACAGGCATAAATTAACAATTTACATTCAATTTTCATTAAAAGATATTGAATATTTCAAGCTTACCACAATTCATAGAATAATAAACAGTTTCGTTGACTGGCAATGAATATAGCACAACTCCGATCTGCCGATGTCCCAGGCTTTATTTTATAACAAATATACACTGGTGCTCAACGTACTGCTTCTTAGTAGGTTTATTACAAGATGTGGCAATGAACAGACGCTCTGAATCAAGTATATTCGCAGCTCTACCCAATGAAACCACGTCCCCACATCTTTTCAAAAAAGTACCCCTTCTATTCGTTTCCCATAACAACACAAGATAGTATTTATAGCCCGACCAATCGTGTTTAGTCTTATATTTGTTGCGCTCCAATCAATTTGGAGTTAACATGGTAGGCTATTTCCGTAACGTAAGGTTTTTTCAAACACGTTATAAAAAAATTTTATGAGCAGAAATGATTTCATGCTGTCAGGCACCCCCACTATTTTATTTTGGTTATAATTTGGTAATTCCTAGACTATTTGCGTAACGTTTTACATATTCTTTGTCAGCAAGCCCTAAGGAACCCAAATATACAAATTTAAAGAGCTAAGTGGCTGCGTTCAAAATATGCAATTTCTTCTACCTCCTGTTTCGAAGATGTGCTGTCTGGGTACTGTAATGTTTTCAAACGTAAACCCATCTAATGTCATCTTTTCTAATAAGCGTTTTCCAGGTTTTTAAAACCTAACTCTGGGAAGGTTAGTGTTTTTATCACTGTCCGTCTGAAAAAAAGTTAGTGCATGTGGCCTTACACGCGTGATAGTAGTAATTGTGTATCGCGCGACGCGAGTTTAGTGTTGCATGTGTCCTTGCTTTCATTCGCCCCTCTCTCTTTCTATTTGAGTCCATCTGTTCGTTCGTTTTGGTAACGTAGTATAATTAATGTTAGGATTAATTTAGGTCATTACGCAGTGTGCCTCTCAATGTTTTTCTTAGAAATGCAATACCCGTTTTAATGTGTTGTGGAAACGCTTGTATTTATGCAGTGGCTTATATTTAACGTGGAAACGTTACAATTTGCAGACGAAGCATAAAACAAAGGGGATTTCGAGTACTGTCATTGTGACAGCACTGTTTCTTTTACCATTCTTCTTCCTTTATTAAATGTATTTGTTAGGCTTTATATTTACCTGATAATTTTTATATGTGGATTAGAATATTTCACGACACCTCCCCTCTTAAAACAGACATCCCATGTCAGTCCTTTATTCTATATACACATAGATAAATGTAAGTCAACTTGACTTTACTCTGCTGTGGTGCTATCATGGTTTTATGTAGTTGGGTCCATTCAGAGTAGGCACTACTCATGAAATCTGCCTCAGACTTCTACAACCAATAATATATTTCGGTTATGTTACTGAACAGCCGCAAGTGTGAGTGCTTGTCTTAATGCTGCTTCGCAACCCGTATTCACCATTTCTCTTCTCTGAGTCTGCGCAATGACATGTCCAGAGAACATTATATTTCCCTCAAAATGTACGTTATGAGGAGATAACATATACCTGGTGATAGCAGAGTTTTCGTAGTGGATCCCATAATCTTCTTATTATCCTGTATGAAACATTCGGAATATCCTCAATCAAAGAGGCAACTCAGGGATTCATTACGTTCCTCCGAAATGTTTACATCCAACAATTTTCTCATCATTCTAGAGAAGACACTAGGCGCATTCTTCAATCCAAATGGCAATCTATTAAACTCATAGTGTCCTTCTGAGGTACTAAAAGCTAGGTATGGTCTAACCTCAGGCTTTACTGGAATCTGATAGTATCCTTTACTCAGATCCACTTTTGAGAAATATTTAGCTTTATTTAATCTGGCAAACAGCTGATTTGTATCCGGCAATGGATCCACCTGTCCTTCTGTAATAGCATTCAGTCTCCTGTAATCTATACAGAGTCTATGTTCTCCAGAGGGCTTCCTTAAGAGTACAACACCGGAACAATACGAAGATTCACTGTGCGAAATAATTCCTTCCTTCAACAGATAGTCTATCTCTTCCTTCAAAGCTTTCTCCTTAGCAAACGGAATCGAATATGGTTTCATACAGACAGGTGTGGGGTCTATCATTTCATATCATATTCCAATAGGTTTGTATGCCCTGGTCGGTCTGTTAACACCTCTGCATGATTATTTAGAACCTGTTGCACTCTCTCTTTCTGAGTTTTCGTTAAATGTGTACTGATTTTCACCTGTGCTGCTGTCTCACAGGGGTGTAATGGATATTCAAATGATGAAAGTGGTTCCTTTTTCATCTCCATGGCGATGGACAAGGTCAACAAGTGTTTCTCTTCCTGATGTTCTCTTTCCAAATATTTCTTCAGGAGATTCACATGATAGATTTTTTCTTTCCCCTTCTTATCTATCTTATAATTTGTTCTAGACACCTTCTCTAGAACTGTATATGGACCCTGCCATCCAATTTGTAACTTATTCTGACTCCCGGGCAAGCGAAGCAGTACCTTCTCTCCCACAGCCAAATCTCTGTCTTTCGCCTTCCTGTTATAATAGGCAGCATGTTTCTTCCTGGCTTGTTTCAAATTTTCATTGGCAAGTTTCCAGCCAGTTTTTAAACGAGTGGTCAGCTCATTCACATATTTGTATGAAGATGTAATGTTTTCCTCTGCCTTTTCATCAGTCCACGTTCTTAACAAAGCTACATATGGACCTTTAATTTTGTGGACCTATTTGTCCATGCACCGGTATGGTCTCTTCCACTCGAAGCTCTATAGTGATGATTTTTCCTCCCAGAATTATCATTCACAAAACGACCGCTACCAATTCTTTTCCTGGGGCTTTCTCCCCACTTAAAATTCTTGATGAGAGATATCCTCTCTACATCTTCTTCCTCCAGTTTGTTTAAGTCCGATTGAGGGATTGTCGGCTTATCCTGGGGTAAGACATCTTTTTGCACTCTCCGCATAGTGGCCATTGTAAAACAGTTAAGTGAAGCTTGTCCGTGAAAAGGGGCTTCCCATTCCATTTGGTCCACTTTATCAAATCTATTTTTCTTTTTATTCTCAGGCCTAATTTTGCCCCGTGGCGTGTCCAGGTCCTGATCAATGTTCCCACTTGTGGGTGTTCCCTCATGTGCTATGCTACACCTTTCTACAAAATTCTCAATGTCCCATCTTGCTTTGGGCCAATAATAATTGTGAGCCACCTTTTGAATGATGGTACCTATCTTCTCATGGTCCCCATCTGGTTTCACATGTAGGCTCCTTATTAATTCTGTCCTGTATCTTTTAGGAAGTACCAGCTGTCCCTGACCTTTGGATCTAGCTCCAGTCTTCCTATACATCAACTTGTTTTTCATGTAAAAATCTCCCTTGCCTGGAGTTGTATGACAAGTTGACAATTTCCTGAAACAAGGCTTGAGTGTTTTATCCCCAGCCTGTGCCTTCCTCATCTCTTCTGGAGTGGTATCCAACATAATATCCTCCTCCTGTCTTGAGGTCGACCTGACCTGAAGGGTTGCCATATACACAGGTTTCCTTCTGCAACGGTCAGTGTCATGATTGTCCATCTGACAATTTTTACACCACCTTTTTCCTTGGTTGAAAGATTTTCTTTCATCATATTTCCTTTCATCGAATTGTGGGAATTTATTTTTATTTTCATACCGTGGCCTATCAAACTGGTGCTTACCTTTGTTTTGATCCCTATGATCAAATTTATTAAAGTTCTGTGGTGCCCTAAAGTTATCCACTTGTTTCTTTTTATTACCTGTTACCTCTGCTTGAGCTGCTTGATACCTTTCAGCAACATTTAGCAACTCACCCAGCCTCTCTGCACCTTGTTCCATGAGAAACTTTCTCAGGTCTGGAGCCATGGACTCTCTTAATTGCTCTATAAGGACCATTTCCTTAAGATCTTGGGTTTTCCCCAGAGAAGTCCATTTCTCCAAGTATGTCTCTATTCGTGCAGAGAACTGGTGATAGGTTTCACCTGACAGTAGTTTAGCATTCCTAAATTTTTTCCTATAAAATTCTGCATTCTTTTCATACCTTAACAAAAGAGCCTGCTTTAGCATGTCATAATTTTCCTGATCACCTCTGCTCATTTTTGCAAAAACTTCATAAGCTGCCCCACGAAGTCCCTGAGATAACTTTAAGCTCCACCTTTCTCTCTCTAACCCATATGTGGTAGCTAATAGTTCATACCTATTTATATAGCTCTCTATATCATCGTCTTTCTCAACAAAATGATCTAAATGAAAATTCATAGCTGAGGTTGAGGCTCCTTGGCTAGCAGTGGCATCAGAGGCAAAGGGACTGGCACCATTTTCAGGAGCATGGCCTTGAAACTCAAACTCCCTTAGTCTTAACTCATGTTCCCTTTGTAATCTCTTCTCCTCCTTTTCTGCTTCCCTTTCTGCAGCTAATCTCTTCTCTTCTCTTTCTGCAGCTAATTTCTTCTCTTCTCTTTCTGCAGCTAATTTCTTCTCTTCTCTTTCTGCAGCCTGTCTTCTTTCCTCTGCTTCCAATGCTTTTGCCTCTTTGTCAGCCTCAATCTGCAACCTCTTAGCCTCAGCCTCAATCTGCAACCTCTTAGCCTCAGCCTCAGCCTCAAATTGTAACTTCTTAATTTCCCTTTCAGCCTGTAACTTTCTTTCGGCTTCAAACCTTCTTTCTTCGCGTTCAATAAATTTGTCACATTCAGTAGTGACATAGGCAACCATAACTTGCCCATCTAATCCTAACTCTTTTGCAGTCTGAACAGCAGCAGATCGAAATTTGGCTAGGTCCGCCATTGTCTATCAGGTAAGTTTATACAATGTCTAACTAACAATTCAATCTCTAAATATATATCTAATGGACAACACAGGCACCGAGAGCTCAACCTTATTTAATTCCACCCAAGGATACCTTTTTAATTCTTATTATTCCCTGAAGTGAATTACCCCCAATATTTGTAATAGGTAAAGATTCAAAATCCCGGACGAGCCCCCAATATATGTGGTAAAGTGGGATGTTATAAATATTTATAGGGGGACTTAGTGTACTGACTGAGATCAGCTGTGAAGGTATCTATATCTAATAAGAGTAGTGTATTATAGATAACCTTACTTGCTTCCACATATGTATACCTCAGTCAGAATTATTCTGGAATAGTGTGATGACTACGTTATATGTCTACGGTATGTGTATGATGAAGTGTAAGTCATAACAACAACAGACAGATAAACAATTTAATTTATTCCACCACACTTGACAACACTGTGACACTCACATACATAAAACACTCTACGAGGATATCTTAAAGGAGTCACTGATAACTTTTCAAATAACAATATGTATTCATTGCTGTCATGAATGTATATGTGTCCTGATTCAAATACAAAGGGAACCAGGAATCACAATCAATTTAATTACAAGTTATATGTACAGAATTTCTCAATATGAATCTTGTAGTGACATGTAATTTTAATAGTATCCTATGTGTGTCAGTTGTGTAGTAGTAATATGAGGTAATACTGGTTTTGTTTTGTTCAAGCTCTGTTGGTATTTGTCATCATGACTTCAATAGTTTGTCTTTATTGGAACTAGTATTGGAGATGTTCTCAGTTCCTGATATTAAAACAATTAAATTCCCCTCTTAATTGTATTTTACACTGTCATTTTAAGATGGGGTACATAATGTTGAGCTCCATGGCCACACTCTCTTATCTTGAGTGATGACTGCAGAAAAAGGCTCCTCTGCTCGATGAGTTCTGGAGCCACCCCACTGGTTGCTATATGGACCAAGGAGTATGCTGTCCACCTCTGGCTTCAGCAAAGCTCTGACCAGGTGCTGCTCAATAACTTTAAGACCACGGTCCCTGAAAACAAGAAGGATGTACCTTCTACGTCATAACTAATTTATACTCTCTTTCTACACTGAGCACAATACATCACAAACATTGAGTTCAGAGCGTTAGGCCAACTGTCAGCTTCATCTGAAATACTTTATACCAGTATTTCCCTCCCTAATGGTTACTACGCCTCTGCAATTCCAGCATTATTTCTGTCTAATCAATAATCTAGGTGTCAGTGTACTGTTTGGCCATTCCATGCAGTTTTACTTTCCTCCGACACCTTCTGTTCAGGATGGAGCATTATAGGCTTTACATCATGTTCGCTACTGAACTACACATATATACAGGCATAAATTAACAATTTACATTCAATTTTCATTAAAAGATATTGAATATTTCAAGCTTACCACAATTCATAGAATAATAAACAGTTTCATTGACTGGCAATGAATATAGCACAACTCCGATCTGCCGATGTCCCAGGCTTTATTTTATAACAAATATACACTGGTGCTCAACGTACTGCTTCTTAGTAGGTTTATTACAAGATGTGGCAATGAACAGACACTCTGAATCAAGTATATTCGCAGCTCTACCCAATGAAACCACGTCCACACATCTTTTCAAAAAAGTACCCCTTCTATTCGTTTCCCATAACAACACAAGATAGTATTTATAGCCCGACCAATCGTGTTTAGTCTTATATTTGTTGCGCTCCAATCAATTTGGAGTTAACATGGTAGGCTATTTCCGTAACGTAAGGTTTTTTCAAACACGTATAAAAAAATTTTATGAGCAGAAATGATTTCATGCTGTCAGGCACCCCCACTATTTTATTTTGGTTATAATTTGGTAATTCCTAGACTATTTGCGTAACGTTTTACATATTCTTTGTCAGCAAGCCCTAAGGAACCCAAATATACAAATTTAAAAGAGCTAAGTGGCTGCGTTCAAAATATGCAATTTCTTCTACCTCCTGTTTCGAAGATGTGCTGTCTGGGTACTGTAATGTTTTCAAACGTAAACCCATCTAATGTCATCTTTTCTAATAAGCGTTTTCCAGGTTTTTAAAACCTAACTCTGGGAAGGTTAGTGTTTTTATCACTGTCCGTCTGAAAAAAAGTTAGTGCATGTGGCCTTACACGCGTGATAGTAGTAATTGTGTATCGCGCGACGCGAGTTTAGTGTTGCATGTGTCCTTGCTTTCATTCGCCCCTCTCTCTTTCTATTTGAGTCCATCTGTTCGTTCGTTTTGGTAACGCAGTATAATTAATGTTAGGATTAATTTAGGTCATTACGCAGTGTGCCTCTCAATGTTTTTCTTAGAAATGCAATACCCGTTTTAATGTGTTGTGGAAACGCTTGTATTTATGCAGTGGCTTATATTTAACGTGGAAACGTTACAATTTGCAGACGAAGCATAAAACAAAGGGGATTACGAGTACTGTCATTGTGACAGCACTGTTCTTTACCATTCTTCTTCCTTTATTAAATGTATTTGTTAGGCTTTATATTTACCTGATAATTTATATATGTGGATTAGAATATTTCACGACTATATATATATATATATATATATATATATATATATATATATATATATATATATATATATATATATATATATATATATATATATATATATATATATATATATATATATATATATATATATATATATATTCAACCACTCACATCTACACACACACAGATAAGTGACGACAATTAGACGTGAAAACTCTATCAATGGAATAGGGATCTTTTGGGACGAGCTGACCAACACACGTAAATAAAGTTTATGTAAATTTTATTTATCATAAAGAACTTCACAACAGCAATATTTTTTAATATCAAAATCAACTACAAATAAACATAAGTTAACGAATTAATTAAAGAGTTAGACTCATAGATGTAATCCTCCCTCCCTCTGTTGAGACAAGATCCCGTTAGATGAAAGTTATTAACCCCAAGAGTCAAAGATTTATACGCTATGGTCTAGTATTTCCCTCTACAGTAAAGAACAGAGTTATACGTTAATCTCTTCTGGAAAAGGGACAGCATTAGCAAAACTTGCATAAAAAATACACAAAGTGAGTACATGGATGCTACAAGATATATGTGAGAATTATTCGTACATCCTTCCTCTCTTCTCAGACGACCGTGGCCACGAGCATTCTTTCTTACCTAAATACTTGAGTTGTATCTTCTGGAACAATCTTTAGGACACACACAGAGAGCAAATCCAGTGTTATTTTTGGCAAAGGGAACCCCAGCTCCTCAGAGACAGGTTAATTTCAATTCTCCGGGGAGCGTTCCCTTTGTTATATTTTATTTATGATTAACTGTTTATGTCACATTAAATTTGTCCAGGTAAGAAATTTAACAGCGCTCACAGTGTCAATAGCTTGAGGTTTCCAGTACATAGGAAATGTCAGGTTGGTAACTTCTCTCAGTATAAAAATTCTTGGCCACACCACAACTGGTCAAACCGTTGTGAAATGTTAATGTTTGTTAAGTCACCGCAACGGGCTGACTGTAAATGAAATTTGCAAAGAAATCTGGATCTATATGCCCAGTTACAAAGTCACTCTTAATGTTCTTTGGGTGGTATTCTGTCTCTTTCTGGGTGTAAACACAACCTCAGACAGTTTTTACCTTGAAGAAACCCAGATACTAATTAAATTGTTCTTTTGTATGGTTACTCCCAGATTTACATGGAAGCCGCTGGTAAGGTTTAGGGTTTTGACCCAATACTATGTAAAGAAAAAAAAAAACAAATACTTAACTATAATATAATATTCACAATCCTATCCTTTACCCGCGTAAAACAGAATATATTTATCCACTTCGGTTATTTAACTTAAATTGAAACTACAAGCTTAGAGCTTGCCTCATCGTTTAAAAACTCCCGTGAAATAAATTCTAGTCATTTAAAAAAACGAAATCATCATGAATTAGAAATAAATATATATTTCGTCAATACTCATAATGAACCATGCCTTACTAGTTGGTTAAAATATTCTCTGACTGGTTACTAGCTATTAATTAAATTTATTTTATAGCTGGCATAGTTTAGCTAGAAATTATATTTGTTCTGCTAGCCACTGTAACACAGTAAAACCTAGAGAAATATAAATGACGGACCTATCTAGTAAATTACTCTGCACAGAAAATCTAATGAAATATAATCGACGATTTTACCACTTTAATCACTCAAAACTACTAGTATAGTATTTACCTTTACACAAGCTTCTAAGACTATCTCCACCGACAATTAAGAACTCTACTTAATACAAGTGATTCTAGAATCGTAGCTAGATGTCTTCTGAATCTGTGGCGGTACTGGATAAATTGAGTTAGAATGCTGGGGTTTATATATCTGAAATCAAAGGGCATTTACTCTATACACCGAAAACCAGACTCTCTCTCAGATTTAGCACCTTCGTTCAGACCTTGGGGAATACGTGAAATCAAAGCCATTTTTCACGCTAGAACCGAAATCCAGACTCTCTCTGTTGCGTATGGACTCGCTTGAGATCCGGCGTAACGTAATTTGCTAATCAGTGCAAATTTTACACGTCTCTGCTCGTATGGCCATTCTAGTGAGCAATGTCTTTTGATCTGGCAATTCGCCGTGTTTAATTTACCTGCTCTAGTGAACGGATTTCAAGGGAGGTAATAGAAATTTGCCTCACCTTGGTTCCAAATAATCTGCTCTGATCGCTGTCTGATCTATTACCACGATTTTCAATCGCTGGCGTTAATAATTACAGCTCAACGTAGCCAATTAGGTCTGCTCGAGAACATTCATCAAAGGAAATAGCGAACAGCAATAAAATCTGCGTGCTAAATTAGAAAAAAGAGACAGATCTCTGAGTATAGGAGGGTTTTATGTTAACGAACAGGCGTAGGTGAAAGCTAGGTAAAAGAAAAGTGTAGATAATGAAATAGATAAATGAAAGCTATTTTCATATGTCACAGTGGGTAGGTTTTTTCCTAATGTTGTAAATTTTGCTAGGGCGGCGGCCATAAGGCCTACTCTTTGCGATTTCCAGCTGCTGAGGGATTTTTAACGTGCTCAACTTGCACACGGGACCTCCTATTTTTGTCGCCATTTTCTGTGAAGGCAATGCATCCGATCTCACTATTAATGAGATCGGGGGGGGGGGGGGGGGGGGGGGGGGGAGGATGTCATCATTAGCACCCACTCATTTTGAAAACAATTCTATCACATTTATTCCCTGTACTGGGAACTGAACTCGGTACCTTTAGATTTAGAGTCGGACGTTTTGCCAGTATAGTTGCTTAAAAACAAGTCAAGAAACAAATAAAAACACAAAAATTGGGCTAATTTGTCAACATTAGTAACCGAACAACATTCTATGAATAACCTACGATAGCAAATGACACAATGCTTATAGCTGACTATGAGCAAGGTCTGTAGAAATGTTTGTAGATTATATTAGAAATCTCGGTAACAGAAAATGGAGATTGGTAATGTGCACATCAGATGAAACAACAATTCCACACAAACTCAAAAGGCGTCCATTAAAAAAAGTAATAATAAATAAAGCATGTTAATAATCGATCAACCAAGGGTCACACGGCTCTACGTATTGGTATCTACAAATGTTAAATGTATACATTTATTACAAGAAACAACAGAGTGTACAGGTAGAATAACAGTTAATATAGGATGAAAGTTTTTTTAGATTGCTTAAGTCTGGTTTGTACATTTTAAAATGTCTCTCTTAAATTCGCATCACAGATAGAGCCTAATGATTTTGTAATGAAGTTGGCGTTTAGTTTTCTCCATTTTGTGTATGTTAATCTTGCTGGCACTCTTATAATGTAGTACGTTGTCTGTCTATGCTTGTAGTTAGCTTTTTTAAACACATTTTTCGCCTTTTAGCAATCAGATATGGAAGTTTTTTTTTCGTTAGTATGTGGTTTAGTTTTCTTCTGCCTTGCTTCGGACCACTGTTGAAATACCGAACGGGCGCACTTCCAAAGATCTTCCAAAACAGGAGTATTAAACAGCTTTTTGTATGACTACCTAAGATTGTAGAGCACACAAATAGTTTATCAACCGTTAATTCTCCGTACATGTCAGAGGCTTTTATCAGTCAGTGACTAATTGGCTTCCTGTTTCAGCACAGGAGGGAACACCCATTTGACTTGTTTCTGGCCGATAAGGTCACGTGAGTATACTAACTACCTGTATTGGGGAGTGTAATAAGAGATCTTACAAAACTGGTCTTGTCATTATCCTACGGTCGGTTCAATACGTAAATGCACACACAAAAGCCACACAATAGAAAATTCGCATAAGTAGTAGCAATGGTCACTACTGGGGGCAGAATTTGTGCGCACGTATAAAAGAATACTGTACGTAAAGATGAAGATAATTGAAATAAAACGCATATATACTCGTACAAATATATTAATACTTGACATATTTATAATTACTCGACTGATGTCACGATTCAAGTTGATTTTCTGGTATGTTCTCTATCAAAAGCATACCTGAATTATTTATAGCACTGATCTCTTTTCCTGATGTTAACGATGAGAGTGTAAGAAATAACCCATCTTACTCTCGCTTTTTACTACATTTATTTACTCCGGACTTGCTACATGAATTTCGTCCTTCTCCAATCGGAGCTCAAGGACGAAAAATACCTGCCCACTGTTAATTTGAAACTTAGTACTATACCTCTTGCATCATTTGGATTGACGATTTTTTCAACGATTTCTCCCACCAGTTATGCGCAGTCCGATGACATTTTACTTTGTTCAGCGATTTCTCCCACCAGTAAATCTCAGTACAATGACATTTTACGACCTGCTAAGTCTGGGACTATTGGGCTGATCCATTAATATGCAGGGTTTCATAAGGTGAGAATATGTCTCTTCTCTGGTCTGAGGATCCCTAAGTGTGAACTATGCAATCGTGACAGATGTGGAATACGGAGACAGAATGTCTATTAGCATATTTCAAAGTGTCGCAGAAAAATTAAATCGAAATCTCCTCCACGATCGTAATACCTTGAGCGATCGGCAATGTATGCTCGGTAACGAAGACAAGAAAAATAAAGAAAGGTATTAAAAAGTGAGTTATGCTAAGAAAAAGAGAGTTCAGGTCCGAAATTATGCCGGGAAAAAAGTGTTGGAAGAAGAAAACTGGAAATAAAGGATTGTGCGAAATGAAATAACAAGAATGATAATCTTAAAAATGACAAACATCATTTAGTCCCAGTGCCAACAACTCAATGTCTTACTCGCCATTTATATTTATATTTCCAGTTCTCGTCTGCATGTGCTGTCGGTCTACCAATGCTTCTCTTGCCTTGGAAATTCCAGAACAAGGATTACCTGGTCTATTGAGAAGTTTCTCAAAATGTTCTGTCCATCTCTTTCTTTGCTCTTGTTTATTACTAAACACTGTTCCACTTCTGTCTTAGATGAAGCTCTTTGCTTGCTTATATTTCCTTGTTAGCTTTGTTGTCTTGTTGTACCAGTCCCTCATAATTCCTTTGGCTGAAGCTTCCTCTGCCTTTCTTGCCAAAGTCCTCAATATATTTTGTTCTTGTCGCATCTGATGTTTCTTCTCATCTCTTTGTTCCCATCTAGGTACACTTCTTCAGTTTTTGCTTTGAAACTTCTCTTTAGTTTTTCCACGTTCCTGGTCAGTGCTTTTAATTTTTTTTTAAAAATTAGATCGTCACCTTAAGTACAGCTTTTTCTCCTATTCTGAGGACGGATTGGGTTACATCTTTTAGTAATAGGATAAAGATACACACTGTATTTAGGACAGTATAATATACAAATAAAACACCATCAAAAGCCAATCCTAATTCTGGAACTCCCAAGGTAAGAGTGACAGAGATAGACCCAAAAAAAAAAACACTCGGAGAAGAGAAATAGAGACAGACATGATAGGGAACGATTTTGAATGGACGGCACAGGTCAGGAAGACTTGGAATGAATAAAGGAGCTGAAGTTAATGATGATAATAGACAAATGTAAAATAAAAATAGTCAATGAGATATAGATCATTTAATGGAGAAAAGCTTTTATTTAAAGAACTACTCGTGTCGTAAATTTAGATAGGTTTGAAAGATATTAATGGCCCCGCCTGAGTAGAGTGGATGGTGATAAGTACGTGAGAAATAAAGGTGTGTGTTGCTGTCTATTTGGCATATATGTTTAAAGACATCAACCTGTTAATTATTTTGATAGTCTAAGAAAGGGAACTGGTGATTTACGATTAGTGACAGGTTTGATTCCTGGTTATCTTCCCCTTGTCTTATGTTGACCTGTGTCGGGGAAGGTCTTATATATTCGTCTTGTCTTAAGTCACTATTCACATGACCATATACGGAGTGGCTTTGCCTCTCGCTTGGGGAAATGCCCTGGTCTTGGGTCAGTTTCGCTCAGGTCTGTGCTTGTTTGCACATGCGCAGATTTTGGCGCAAAGACCGGGAGACTTCCGTCTTGGCAGTGTACCCTAGGCGTTGTGATCGGACAGAGGTCCGAAGATTTTTCCTTGCCATCTTTTCGGGGATTTGGAAGTTCATTGTATGACTGAGGAGTCATCTTTCCTTCCCCTAGTTAATTCTGTATGCCAGGAATGGCAGTGTTGTGTTTAGTGTTTTATAGGATTCTGAAACAAGGTAATAGAGTCATTTTTGATCTTCTCGTATGCCTAAGTTAGAGAAGTACATTTTATTACCTTAAGGCGACATGTTGAACAGAGCTCACAGCTGATATGTTATATAGAGCCCCATTATTGGTGCTTGATACGGGAATCAAGACCAAGTTGTCTTTTGAACATTAGAAGCCCAGAGAAAGTTATCTAATTGAGTAACCCGCTATGCAAGCGGTAGGATTGGCAGGAATCTGTACACGGAAAGATAAAACACTAAGGTTACCTTATATTTGAGGCCCGCTACTTGCGGCCTGATGCTGTTGCCATAGAGGCCCGTTGTTATGGCCTTTATTCTTCATGAGAAGTGCCTGGCATGTGATGCTAGAAGAAGTCACAGCCTTTTGTTAGGCAATTGAAACCGCCTTTCCCGTGCGGTATATTTGCAAAGGGGTACCTGACGGGTTCTGTCACGGTACCAGAACTTCAGTATATGAAAGCAGAACGTAGATTGACAGGCCATTATTATTGGCACCATATATCTGAGCTGATGCACAGTGATAACTACCATTACCATCATATAATGTCCATGATTCTTGTGCCATTGACTGTGTCGTCCATACTATCGTACGTCGTATAATAAATATTGTGAAACGTCAGCAGTCTTACCTACCTTCACTGACTTCTGCATGTGGGTGAGTGGGTTCAGTGTATAGCTGTCCAAGAGCCTAAACCTATTCGTCTACACCCACACTTACCACATCATCCCACATCATATTCAAGTACTACACGCCTGAAAACATGTATGCTGTTTGTGTGAATGTATTCATTACACCCTGGCAGCGCCTCACGCTGATGACCTAGATATACACCGCAACATTGGACTGTCCAGGTGATAAAACGACACGCCCACTCTACCAAAGTTTACATCACGAACAAACAGACTTTTACAGTGTGATAAATTGATTTCATGAGTGAATTGTTTAAGGAGAAGACCTGTCTCTGGAATGAGAAGTTTCTCTAGTCCAGCCTATCTATACGACTATCTTTTAGTACAAGACAATCTGGCCCCTCCTTATACGTAGAAATATAAGTTCAACTACACACACACAAACAACTATGTGACAACAAGACACACAGACGTGAAAACTATGGTTAATTGGGTATGGGTCTGACCAACACACAAGTTAAGTTTTCTTTGTTGTTTATTATCATTAAACTTGACAACATCGAATATCTAAATAAAGATCAAATAAAATCAGAATTACATACATAAGAAAGTATCAGAATACATGTGCCCTCCCCTTATTGAGAGAAAAGAACCCAACAAGTTAATAACCCCAAAGGTCAAAGGTTAGCACTATGTTACAGTATAGACAGTAAGGTAAACAAAGTTCCTACTAAGTGCTACTCAGTAAAGTAAACAATTTTAAAAGCAAAAGAACCAGGGTGGTACAAGTTACCGTAACAAGAAAAATATTCACTCTCTCTATCATACGCGGCCACTCACTCGTTCCTAGCCCTACTATTGGTGATATTCCCTTGGACATATAATTATCTTGAAAAAAAAATATATATATATATATATATATATATATATATATATATATATATATATATATATATATATATATATATATATATATATATATATATATATATTATTCCTGGATATACAAATTTCACCTCAAATAGTTGGTGTAGAAAAACCCAAAATTTTGTGGTTCACAGTAAACATAAAATTACTTCCAGTATTGGGAAACATCTGGTTGCTAGAACTGTTAGCATTGATAAATGATGATGATGGTAAATTCTATCGGCTGGCTCTGTGGTGAGTGCCGATTTTGAAACAGCGTAACTTTTCTGGATAAATCCGCTGAAACGACTGTCAAAAGTCAGAAGTGTTATTATTTTCCACAACCCAGTGGGCTGATAAAATTTAACAAATTATTTCTGGGATATACAAGTCCAGTTAAATTTACCATTTAAAATGTCAATTGTCTCTTTGGCCAATCCTGTTCACAAATGAACTTCGGGACGCGTAAGCCAAGAAGAAAGACAACATTTATCCAATCCGAAAATGAAAAAAAAGGACCAAAATAGACGGCTGGCCGCCCTTGATCAGGTCTGCTAGAAATAAACGGGACATTTATGAAAAAACATGCTACTATTCTATATATACACGGACGGGGACAAGACGATCTTTTTCCCACTCCGTTAGTCCTGATTAAAATTAAAAGGCACACGGTGACTTTATTTACAACTATACGGTCAGCTTTTCGCCCACTCTGCACTTTCAGGTCGGACGAAGGTATGCACCCTTCCCGCCCCTCTGCGCGCGTGTTAACGATCAGCTCACAATGTCAATTATTATTTAATTATCCATACGCGCACTTAACAAATATCGCCTGTCGTTAATAGCTATTAGATTGTCGGCGTCTGTTTGTTATCATATGGTATTAAATAATTACAACTTATAATAACTACTAAAAATGAAATAAACGTGAATTCTTTTCTGTCATTTATCAGTTGCGCCTAGTGTATTAATTAGTCACTAAAACGTCTCTTCTTTTGTGAGGAAGCAGGTGGTAAAATTAACATTAAACTGAACAACTGGTAAAAAATTTCTACGCGTTATTATTTCACTGGTCTTAATGCTAGAAAATCACAGTGAATTATAATGGTGAAACTTTAACACTTTAACGCTTAAGCACAAATTTCTATAACCAGAAAATCCGAATGAAATCCCCACGAAATGCTATTAACACATCTTCCACGATGGTTCTAGACTACGTGTTTAGACTATCCGAAAAATTCTGAGCAACATCTGATATCTGGTTTTGGAAGCCCCAGTTTATATATCATCGTGGTATTATGATCTCTAGAGGATGTTAATTTTCATACTCTTTTGCATAGCAGAGAAATTAGAAACCTACGTTCCCAAGATGAAAGGTTTCCACGGTCGCTCTGTCGGCGTTGCTACTCGACAACAGAGACTTGGAACCGTGTAACGGGTTTCTCGGAGATTTCCTCGCTTCTGAAGATCAAATCGTTAACTCCCCCTTAGTGTACGAAATCAAAGGGTCCTCGGGAAAATATTTCTGCCCGAGCGATTCATTTCAAAAGGCCCGGTGTTATTCCCGCGCGGTCTGTCTGATATCACGATCAGCTCGCGTGAGAAACTCAGGTAAACAAACGTGGTTCGCTCCCTGTTATGATTGGCAGGTCGCGGAACTTGGTAAACAACTTCGTTTGTTTACCTCTCAAGGAAAAGAGGCGTGGATTAAAAATGAGTAAACGCAGGCTGTCAATGCATGTCTTTGCTAGCGAATCATAGAACGCCAACGAGGTCACGAAAGACTGTCAGATACTGTAGGCTATATTTACATTATCCGTCACAACTCGTATCTGCAATTTTCGTGAATTTTTAAATTCATCGTTAGCTCTAATGTAACCCCATCTATATCTTTCAGAAAGTTGGTGGTTTTTCGCGAATTCAATATGATTTTTAAATTAAGAATAATTAAACATGGGGCTGCTAGCATTGAAGATTTATCCAACTTCAGGTACTGGTACACACGAACAGTTGGAAGTTGCTGAAATAAACACAAAAAACATGATAACTGCCGGAGTGTAGCAGAAAAGGAAATGTTCAGACTGTCCTGTTTTCACTGAACCTGCCTAAGGAAAATTCTTCGAATGTTTTGGCCGATCACCATCACTAACCAAGAACTGCTAACTCGGAGCCACCAGGAAGATATGTGCACCATCATAGTGCGTAGACGCTGGAGTTGGGTTGGCCACGTCCTCAGAAGAGACCCCAGTGCCATCACAAGAACAGCTATGCTATGGACCCCTGAAGGAAAGCGAAAGAGAGGCCGACCATAAATAACTTGGCAGAGAACTATGGAGACCGAGATGCCAAGAATGAACCAGAGCTGGGGAACTGTACGAAGGATTGTTGCCGACGAAGCAAAGTGGAAATAGTTTGTTGCTGTTCTGCAAGACACCACCAGGCGTGATGGTCACTGAATGTTTTGCCAGTCAGCGGCCAAGGACCAAAACAAGAAAAAGACATTTGATAACATATATGTGTAATTCTTCTAAAATCGAACCAGAAATCTGTTTAAATGGACTCGTATCAAAGATGTGATTTTCCTTAGGACATGATTGGACTAGATGCGTGACTATGTCTCTCGACAACTCTTTGTCCCCATCGTTTCTTGAGAATTGTGTAGTTGTCATAGTTCTATGTCACGTTGTTAAACTGTCAAGGGCCTTCTCTTGAACGTCCTTTATCTCTTTGTTCCTCTAGATATTTCCTGTTGTCACAACAAATTCCTGCGTTTTACTTCTCATAACATGTACAAGAAAGAGGAAGGCTTCCTTCTAACACACGTCCCTTATGTACACGCTTCTTTTAAGACATCTTCATTATTGTCAGTTTCAGCATTTTTCCAGGGCATCATAAGAGCTGTAGAGTGTTCAGAGCGCCTATTTGTCGAGGAAAAGGAAACTGATTGAAAACCAGATTCCGTCAAGTTCTAGTCCACCCAGCTGTAAAAATGGACACCTGTTCTTGCCCTTGAGTTAAGGAAGGCAAAGGCAGTGAGGAAGGAATCGGTCACTGTGCTTCATAAAGCGGAGACTTAGCACATGTAAAGTAGCTAGCCATTCTCTCACCTGTGGTAGTATTAGCTATGGCACTACATTTACCTGTCTACTAGTACCTAAAATATTCTTCCGTAGAACCTCCAGGGATTGCCCCAGTAGAACCTCCAGGGATTGCCCCAGTGGAACCTCCAGGGATTGTCCCAGTAGAACCTCCAGGGATTGTCCCAGTAGAACCTCCAGGAATTGTCCCAGTAGAACCTCCAGGGATTGCCCCAGTAGAACCACCATGGATTGTCCCAGTAGAACCTCCAGGGATTGTCCCAGTAGAACCTCCAGGAATTGTCCCAGTAGAACCTCCAGGGATTGCCCCAGTAGAACCTCCAGGGATTGTCCCAGTAGAACCTCCAGGGATTGTCCCAGTAGAACCTCCAGGGATTGCCCCAGTAGAACCTTCAGGGATTGTCCCAGTAGAACCTCCAGGGATTGCCCCAGTAGAACCTCCAGGGATTGCCCCAGTAGAACCTCCAGGGATTGTCCCAGTAGAACCTCCAAAAATTGTCCCAGTAGAACCTACAGGGATTGCCCCAGTAGAACCTCCAGGGATTGCCCCAGTAGAACATCCAGGGATTGTCCTGCTAGTGTACTAATTGTCCACGACTCAGTTCCATATAACATGATTACCTCTATGTAACATTAACGAATTCTTTTTATTTCTTCCACTGACAACGATTTGTTGCATTACTTTTCATCTCATGGAACTCTGCTTTTTTTTCCTGATCTATTCTACACTTGGCCTCTGAGATGCATTTTCCATCTGATGTTATTAGCATGCCTTGGAAGTTGTTGAAAGAACACACACAAAATGATAACTGCTGGAGAGTAACATAAAAGGTAATGTTCTGACTGGTTTTAAAACTGTTTCATTTACTCTGTATTTTTGGTATCTGTTCTGCATTACAAAGTCAAAGACAACCACCTGTTTTGTTTCACGGCTGCTTATTCAGTATTCGCTGGTAACTTCCGTATGAAGAGACCTTCAACCATCCGCCACCCCGTTGACGCGTCTGCTAGGGTTATAGAACATATTCATACGTAAGTCCGGTACTGACAACATAGCAATCAACAGGAGTTCTATATATAGCATTTCCTTCTAATATTTCTATTTGAACTTTGTATACCATTATCTTCCAGTTTTCTCCGCTCACGCCGAATGCCCGCCATTTTTACTCAGGTTTTCAAAAGCACTTACTGAAGAAGTGGTCTCTGTCCAGAGAGAAAGCTAAGAGAAGTAACTCTGAGTGAAAACGAAGAGATGTTACTTGAAAATAACTATTAGGGCTCTGTTATGTGTCTATCAGAAAAGCTTCAGACCAAATTTGCATTCAGATGGAATCAGGGAGAGACGAGAGTATTCAAGTAGCGAGCTTGTCTGCGTCTTCTAATTGCAGGTCACAGCGGTTGACCCTTCAGATGCGCGTGCATGCAAGAGGTCAAGAGTCGCAGATGGGCGGAGACGAGCGTTATGACTTCTGTCACATACAAATGTGTCCCACGACGCCCGAGCAAAGACCACACTGCTCATGTAAGGAATTTTTCTTTACTGAGAACTGTATGACATCAAGGTATTTCTTCACTGGAAATTGTATGACATCAAATAAGGAATTTTTGTACTGGAAATTTTACGCCATCATATAGGCCATTTTTTGTTCTTATAATTTTACGACATCAAGTAAAGAATTGTTGTAGTGGGAACTTATGACATCATATAAACTTATTCTTTAAAGATAAATATGCACATCAGAGCTTCAGAAACTAGGAAATTGGATGCTATCTAGAATAAAGAATACCAAATACCAAAGTTGCAACCTTCGTGCGTTTGGGTTGAACTGGTTATTCCGTGTACGAGACATTACATTTATGCTACATGACTTAATAGACAAGAGCTGTTCATTACACAACCGGGCGCTGACGTCACTGCAGTTTATCATTTTCTGTCATCGTTCTTACCCGTTCATATTTTGCAACTAAGTCTATTAATTATATAATTGCGATCCGGTTTAGATCTTAGTTCTTTGCCTCGACAAGCAATTGTAGTAACCCCTCAGCCAATCGCACACTCATTCGATTGATACGTTGTAATAATCAATGCCGTACACAGAAGACTGTGGTCAATAACGTGACCAGGTGGAATTAACTCTGACGGCCTACGTACAATAAGCTTGTGACGACAGCAATGATCTCATAACTCACCTAAGTTTTAAACCCACTTGGTAACGCAGGGACAAACATCACAGCTTACTTAAAAGTCCAGGGGAAATAATGTCTAACCCTCGCACTAAGAGACATCTTCAAAGCAGTGTGAAACCAGAAAACATACTAGCAGACTACAAGCTTTTCAACTGATTCGGTCTAAAATAAATTGCAGTGTAAAATGACGTATTCACCTGCTTTCTCATGCGGCAGCCATCCCAAGTATACAATATCACTTCACATAGAATATTTTAAAATAATTACCTGCATTCTCTGACTTAATTTTTACTAACAGATGTACCCGTCGTTGCCCGAGTTTAAAAAAAAATGTAACTGAACTTTAAATATATCATCTGGTTGCGGTACTTCTGAGCCAACATTATTATCTCTGCAAACAGGAGCCGCGTTGGTGTAATGGTTACCATACTGCGCTGGCGATCGGGTGATCCAGGTTCAAGCCCGGGCGAGGAGTCTTGAACGAGTGTCGTCGACCGGGACTTGGGCTGGATTAATTCGAGCCCTGGCGAAGACATTTGGAGGAGTGTCGTCGACCAGGGACTGGCGGCTCCTGAGCCGACCCAGCTTTAATGGGTACCCTCCGAATACGGCGAGTATCTGCCTGAACGGCGAGTGGACACCTGTCAGTGTACAGGAAAAAAAGGGATACTCACGTAAAAATCAGTCTCATGTTAGATATACTAACCTGAGATTCTCGCCTCGAGTAATAGCGGCGTGCGTTAAAAAAAATAAAAATCTCAGCAAACAGGACCAACAGTCCACGGTTAATTCTCGAGTTAACCCTGTAACAATTATACATCTTAAATCCAGCATATCTACTCCACTCATGTCCTCCATTGTACCTCTCACGACCACATCTACTCCAATCATGTTCTTAACCATACCTGTCACCTCCACGGCATCAACTCCAATCATGTCCTAAACCCTATTTCCTTCCTCCAGCACATCCACTCCAATCATGTCCTCCACCATATCTCTCACTACTAGCACACCCACTTCAATCATGTCCTCTACTGTCCCTATTACCTCCCGCACGTCTACTCCAGTCATATCCTCCATTGTATCTTTCACATCCGGCATATCTACTCCAATCATGTCTCCACTATACCTCTGACCTCCAGCAT
Organism: Oreohelix idahoensis; assembly: GCA_024509875.1. Lineage (NCBI taxonomy): Eukaryota > Metazoa > Mollusca > Gastropoda > Stylommatophora > Oreohelicidae > Oreohelix > Oreohelix idahoensis. The sequence continues at coordinate 359,368 of JAMPIV010015213.1, forward strand.
ATCTACTCCCATCATGTTCTCCACTATACCTCTCACTCCTAGCGAAGCTACTCCAATCATGTTCTCCACTATACCTCTCACTGACAACAGCTTTGGTTCATTGTCATCTATGTACCTGGTTTGAGCATCATTGTCATCTATGTACCTGGTTTGAGCATCATTGTCATCTGTGTACCTGTTTTGAGCATCATTGTCATCTATGTACCTGGTTTAAGCATCATTGTCATCTATGTACCTGGTTTAAGCATCATTGTCATCTATGTACCTGGTTTAAGCATCATTGTCATCTATGTACCTGGTTTAAGCATCATTGTCATCTATGTACCTGGTTTGAGCATCATTGTCATCTATGTACCTGGTTTGAGCATCATTGTCATCTATGTACCTGGTTTGAGCATCATTTTCATCTATGTACCTGGTTTGAAGATGTAGCGTAAATGTCATCAATGTAACCAACTTCCATTTCGTGGTATATTAACTGAGCCTGATGTTTAAAATCTTCTGTAAAATCATCTCTATATTTGACATATTTGATCACCAACTTCACAGGTTCTAAGTAGAATGTCTCCTGATATTTCTTGCTGTGTGTGATAAGGAAGCTTCTAAAAGTAGTTCGTCTCTTAGGTGGGCATTAGTATCAAAATGAACTAACAGCATAAGAATGATTTCTTAGCCTTTATAATTTAAAACAATTGTTTAAATTTTAATAACTTCTATGGATTTTGTTTTATTTTATTTTATTTATTTTTATTTATTTATTTTGACAAACAGAAACGGAACGACAAAAACAAAAACTGATCAAAAACGGAGTAAGACGTGTTTCTTACGTTAAAAAAAAAATAAAAAAAATCTTGGTTTTTTTTGTGTGTGTATGTTTTAAGGTCTGAAAACCTAATTTAGGCTCAAGAGCCCCATTTTCAAATCATTCCGCCATCGAGACAAATCCATTGATACATAGACACAAAATAAACGGATTTCTTCTGGGGGGAGTTTTGAAGCCTGAAAACATGATACAGGCTTCGGAGCACCACTCAGAAATCTTCCCGCCATTCAGACGAATCCATTGATATAAGATAAGCTTGGTTTTAAATGAAAATTTTATGTTTCTATAGCGGACAAACAGACAGACAAACATTCAAAAATACAGATTATATAATGATTTATTTCGGTCACTTTGTCCTGGCACTAGCCACTGCAACTTTAATCATATTTCTTTTTTTAAACAAATGTTGTTAAATTCTTTACACGTGAAAATGATGTTTAAAAGGTTTACTCCTGACAGATTCCATGGAGTAGCAGGTTAATATCGTCAGTAGCCAACATTTCCTCTAGTACTTTTAAAACTCTTTCCACTCTAAACACAGGAAAGTAAGGAGAGACTAGTCTAGAAACAGGCTAATATGGAGAGAGACATTTGTCTAGACACAGCAAAATGTGGAGAGAGACACGTGTCTAGAAACAAGAAAGGGTAGAGAGAGACGCTTTTCTAGACACAGAAAAGTGTGGAGAGAGGCACTTGTCTAGACACAGGAAAGTGTGGAGAGAAGCACTTGTCTAGACACAGGAGAGTATGGAGAGAGACAATAGACATAGGAAAGTTTGGAGAGAGACACTTGTCTAAACACAGGAAAGTAAGGAGAGAGACACTTGTCTAAACACAGGAAAGTAAGGAGAGAGACACTTGTCTAGACTAAGGAAAGTGTGGAGAGGGACACTTGTCTAGACACAGGAAAGTGTGGAGACAGACACTTGTCTAGACACAGGAAGGTGTGGAGAGAGACACTTGTCTAGACACGGGAAAGTATGGAGAGAAACATTTATCTAGACACAGGAAAGTATGGAGAGAGACACATGTCTAGACACAGGAAAGTGTGGAGAGAGACACTTGTCTAGACACAGGAAATTTTGGAGAGAGACACTTGTCTAGACACAGGAAAGTGTGGAGAGAGGCACTTGTCTGGACACAGGAAAGTGTGGAGAGAGACACTTGTTTAGACACAGGAAAGTGTGGAGAGAGACACCTGTCTAGACACAGGAAAGTATGGAGAGAGACACTTGTCTAGACACAGGAAAGTGTGGAGAAAGACACTTGTCTAGACACAGGAAAGTGTGGAGAAAGACACTTGTCTTTGTGGTGAAGTGGGATGTTATAAATATTTATAGGGGGACTTAGTGTACTGACTGAGATCAGCTGTGAAGGTATCTATATCTAATGAGAGTAGTGTATTATAGATAACCTTACTTGCTGCCACATATGTATACCTCAGTCAGAATTATTCTGGAATAGTGTGATGACTACGTTATATGTCTAGGGTATGTGTATGATGAAGTGTAAGTCATAACAACAACAGACAGATAAACAATTTAATTTATTCCACCACACTTGACAACACTGTGACACTCACATACATAAAACACTCTACGAGGATATCTTAAAGGAGTCACTGATAACTTTTCAAATAACAATATGTATTCAGTGCTGTCATGAATGTATATGTGTCCTGATTCAAATACAAAGGGAACCAGGAATCACAATCAATTTTAATTACAAGTTATATGTACAGAATTTATTAATATGAATCTTGTAGTGACATATATAATTAATAGTATCCTATGTGTGTCAGTTGTGTAGTGGTAATCTGAGGTAATACTGGTTTTGTTTTGTTCAAGCTCTGTTGGTATTTGTCATCATGACTTCAATAGTTTGTCTTTGTTGGAACTAGTATTGGAGATGTTCTCAGTTCCTGGCATTAAAACAATTGAATTCCCCTCTTAATTTTATTTTAGAATGTCATTTTAAGATGGGGTACATAATGTTGAGCTCCATGGACACACTCTCTTATCTTTCGTGATGACTGCAGTAAAAGACTCCTCTGCTCGATTACTTTAATGAGTTCTGGAGTCACCCCACTGGTTGCTATATGGACCAAGGAGTATGCTGTCCACCGCTGGCTTCAGCAAAGCTCTGACCAGGTGCTGCTCAATAACTTTAAGACCACGGTCCCTGAAACAAGAAGGTTGTACCTCCTACTTCAGAACTAATTGATACTCTAGTTCTACACTGAGCACAATACATCACAAACATTGAGTTCAGAGCGTTAGGCCAACTGTCAGCTTCATCTGAAATACTTTATACCAGTATTTCCCTCCATAATGGTTACTACGCCTCTGCAATTCCAGCATTATTTCTGTCTAATCAATAATCTAGGTGTCAGTGTACTGTTTGGCCATTCCATGCAGTTTTACTTTCCTCCGACACCTTCTGTTCAGGCTGGAGTACCATAGGCTTTACATCATGTTCGCTACTGAACTACACATATATACAGACATAAATTATCAATTTACATTCAATTTTCATTAAAAGATATTGAATATTTCAAGCTTACCACAATTCATGGAATAATAAACAGTTTCGTTGACTGGCAATGAATATAGCACAACTCCGATCTGCCGATGTCCCAGGCTTTATTTTATAAAAAATATACACTGGTGCTCAACGCACTGCTTCTTAGTAGGTTTATTACAAGATGTGGCAATGAACAGACGCTCTGAATTGAGTATATTCGCAGCTCTACCCAATGAAACCATGTCTACACATCTTTTCAAAAAAGTACTCCTTTTTCACGTTTCCCCTGACAACACAAGATAGTATTTATAGCCCGACCAATCGTGTTTAGTCTTACATTTGTGGCGCTCCAATCAATTAGGAGTTAACATGGTAGGCTATTTCCGTAACGTAAGGTTTTTTCAAACACGTTATAAAAAAAATTTTATGAGCAGAAATGATTTCATGCTGTCAGGCACCCCCACTATTTTATTTTGGTTATAATTTGGTAATTCCTAGACTATTTGCGTAACGTTTTACATATTCTTTGTCAGCAAACCCTAAGGAACCCAAATATCTCAATCTAAGGGAGCTAGGTGGCTGCGTTCAAAATGTGCATTTTCTACCACCTCCTGTTCACTTCCATCCCCATGTGGTGTCTGGGTACTGTCATGTTTTCAAACGTAAACCCATCTAATGTTATCTTTCCTAATAAGCGTTTTCCAGGTTTTTTAAAACCTAACTCTGGGAAGGTTAGTGTTTTTATCACTGTCCGTCTGAAACAAAGTTAGTGCATGTGGCCTTACACGCGTGATGGCAGCAATTGTGTATCGCGCGACGCGTGTTTAGTATTGCATGCTTCCTGCCTTCATTCGCCCCTCTCTCTCTCCTGCTTTATCTGTCTTTTAGTTACGCCGTGTATGGAATGAATGAAATATTAAATCTAGGTCATTGATCAGCTTGCGTATCTCAAGGTCAGTACACGTTTCATTGAAGAAAGCGGGTAATAATACAGTAGGCTTTTACTATCAACGTGAAAGCGTTACAATTTGCAGACGAAGCAGAAAACAAGGGGGATTTCGAGTACAGTCATTGTGACAGCACTGTTCTTTTACCATTTTTCTTTTCTTTATTAAATGTATTTGTTAGGCTTTATATTTACCTGATAATTTATATATGTGGATTAGAATATTCCACGACATCTCCCCTCTTAAAACAGACATTATATGTCAGTCCTTTATTCTATATACACATAGAGAAATTTATTATTATTTCTGGGGTTTAGGGTGATTCTCATCACACGGATGGCGGCTTAAAAAATCCGCTCCCAAATTTGTTTTTCCAGATATATACTCAATGCTAAAATTATATGGAGCCAAAAGTAAGGACCATCGGAGTAACCTAGAATTCTCATGCCTAGCCTGTGCTAGAAACGATAAAGGTTTGTGATCCGTTTGCAACTTAAATGCCTTCCCATACAGATAAATATTGAATTTCTTTATTGCCCATATTACTGCAAGACATTCTTTTTCGCTAGTTGAGTAGTTGATTTCAGCTTTATTCAACTTTCTGCTAGCATATGCCACTGGGCTTAATTCCCCATCCAATGCATCTGATTTCTGTAGTAGAGTTGCACCTAACCCAATATTACTGGCATCCGTCCTTACTATGAATTCTTGACTTAAGTCAGGTAATTTCAAAATAGGTTTACTTGTGAGCTTTTCCTTCAATTCTTGGTAAGCCATTTCACATTGTGGTGTCCATGTAATGCGATCTGGATGTCCTTTACGTGTCAAATCAGTTAACGGTGCACATATGGAATTAAAGTTTTTAATATACTTCTGGTAGAAACCACATAATGAGACAAAGGATCTCACGTCCTTCTTGGTTTGTGGTCTCGGGGCTTTCTTTAGTTTCTCTAAATTCTTTGGGTCAGGGGTCATGTTTCCCTGATAAACTGTGTGTCCCAAAAATTCCAATTCTTTACATCCAACGCAACATTTGGTTGGTCGGGCTGTTAAATTTGCTTCCCTAAGTCGATTAAACAGCATATTCAGAGAGTCAATGTGTTCCTCAAATGTTTCTGTTGCTATAAGGATATCATCCATGAAATTGGTTATATATGGATTATTCAGAGGGTCCAATAATTTTCTCATCATTCTAGAGAAGACACTAGGCGCATTCTTCAATCCAAATGGCAATCTATTAAACTCATAGTGTCCTTCTGAGGTACTAAAAGCTAGGTATGGTCTAACCTCAGGCTTTACTGGAATCTGATAGTATCCTTTACTCAGATCCACTTTTGAGAAATATTTAGCTTTATTTAGTCTGGCAAACAGCTGATTTGTATCCGGCAATGGATCCACCTGTCCTTCTGTAATAGCATTCAGTCTCCTGTAATCTATACAGAGTCTATGTTCTCCAGAGGGCTTCCTTAAGAGTACAACACCGGAACTATACGAAGATTCACTGTGCGAAATAATTCCTTCCTTCAACAGATAGTCTATCTCTTCCTTCAAAGCTTTCTCCTTAGCAAACGGAATCGAATATGGTTTCATACAGACAGGTGTGGGGTCTATCAGTTTCATATCATATTCCAATAGGTTTGTATGCCCTGGTCGGTCTGTTAACACCTCTGCATGATTATTTAGAACCTGTTGCACTCTCTCTTTCTGAGTTTTCGTTAAATGTGTACTGATTTTCACCTGTGCTGCTGTCTCACAGGGGTGTAATGGATATTCAAATGATGAAAGTGGTTCCTTTTTCATCTCCATGGCGATGGACAAGGTCAACAAGTGTGTCTCTTCCTGATGTTCTCTTTCCAAATATTTCTTCAGGAGATTCACATGATAGATTTTTTCTTTCCCCTTCTTATCTATCTTATAATTTGTTCTAGACACCTTCTCTAAAACTGTATATGGACCCTGCCATCCAATTTGTAACTTATTCTGACTCCCGGGGAGAAGAAGCAGTACCTTCTCTCCCACAGCCAAATCTCTGTCTTTCGCCTTCCTGTTATAATAGGCAGCATGTTTCTTCCTGGCTTGTTTCAAATTTTCATTGGCAAGTTTCCAGCCAGTTTTTAAACGAGTGGTCAGCTCATTCACATATTGGTATGAAGATGTAATGTTTTCCTCTGCCTTTTCATCAGTCCACGTTCTTAACAAAGTTACATATGGACCTTTAATTTTGTGGACCTATTTGTCCATGCACCGGTATGGTCTCTTCCACTCGAAGCTCTATAGTGATGATTTTTCTTCCCAGAATTATCATGCATAAAACGACCGCTACCAATTTTTCTTTTGGGGCTTTCTCCCCACTTAAAATTCTTGATGAGAGATTTCCTCTCTACATCCTCTTCCTCCAGTTTGTTTAAGTCCGATTGAGGGATTTTCGGCTTATCCTGGGGTAAGACATCCTTTTGCACTCTCCGCATAGTGGCCATTGTAAAACAGTTAAGTGAAGCTTGTCCGTGAAAAGGGGCTTCCCATTCCATTTGGTCCACTTTATCAAATCTATTTTTCTTTTTATTATCAGGCCTAATTTTGCCCCGTGGCGTGTCCAGGTCCTGATCAATGTTCCCACTTGTGGGTGTTCCCTCATGTGCTATGCTACACCTTTCTACAAAATTCTCAATGTCCCATCTTGCTTTGGGCCAATAATAATTGTGAGCCACCTTTTGAATGATGGTACCTATTTTCTCATGGTCCCCATCTGGTTTCACATGTAGGCTCCTTATTAAGTCTGCCCTATATCTTTTAGGAAGTACCAGCTGTCCCTGACCTTTGGATCTAGCTCCAGTCTTCCTATACATCAACTTGTTTTTCATGTAAAAATCTCCCTTGCCTGGAGTTGTATGACAAGTTGACAATTTCCTGAAACAAGGCTTGAGTGTTTATCCCCAGCCTGTGCCTTCCTCATCTCATCTGGAGTGGTTTTCAACATAATATCCTCCTCCTGTCTTGAGGTCGACCTGACCTGAAGGGTTGCCATATACACAGGTTTCCTTCTGCAACGGTCAGTGTCATGATTGTCCATCTGACAATTCTTACACCACCTTTTTCCTTGGTTGAAAGATTTTCTTTCATCATATTTCCTTTCATCGAATTGTGGGAATTTATTTTTATTTTCATACCGTGGCCTATCAAACTGGTGCTTACCTTTGTTTTGATCCCTAGGATCAAATTTATTAAAGTTCTGTGGTGCCCTAAAGTTATCCACTTGTTTCTTTTTATTACCTGTTACCTCTGCTTGAGCTGCTTGATACCTTTCAGCAACATTTAGCAACTCACCCAGCCTCTCTGCACCTTGTTCCATGAGAAACTTTCTCAGGTCTGGAGCCATGGACTCTCTTAATTGCTCTATAAGGACCATTTCCTTAAGATCTTGGGTTTTCCCCAGAGAAGTCCATTTCTCCAAGTATGTCTCTATTCGTGCAGAGAACTGGTGATAGGTTTCACCTGACAGTAGTTTAGCATTCCTAAATTTTTTCCTATAAAATTCTGCATTCTTTTCATATCTTAACAAAAGAGCCTGCTTTAGCATGTCATAATTTTCCTGATCATTTCTGCTCATTTTTGCAAAAACTTCATAAGCTGCCCCACGAAGTCCTTGAGATAACTTTAAGCTCCACCTTTCTCTCTCTAACCCATACGTGGTAGCTAATAGTTCATATCTATTTAGATAGCTCTCTATATCATCGTCTTTCTCAACAAAATGATCTAAATGAAAATTCATAGCTGAGGTTGAGGCTCCTTGGCTAGCAGTGGCATCAGAGGCAAAGGGACTGGCACCATTTTCAGGAGCATGGCCTTGAAACTCAAACTCCCTTAGTCGTAACTCATGTTCCCTTTGTAATCTCTTCTCCTCCTTTTCTGCTTCCCTCTCTGCAGTCAATCTTCTTTCTTCTGCTTCCCTTTCTGCAGCTAATTTCTTCTCTTCCCTTTCTGCAGCTAATTTCTTCTCTTCTCTTTCTGCAGCTAATTTCTTCTCTTCTCTTTCTGCAGCCTGTCTTCTTTCCTCGGCTTCCAATGCTTTAGCCTCTTTGTCAGCCTCAATCTGCAACCTCTTAGCCTCAGCCTCAATCTGCAACCTCTTAATTTCTTTTTCAGCCTCTAACCTTCTTTCGGCCTCTTTTTCTAATCTTCTTTCTTCCCGTTCAATAAATTTGTCACATTCAGTAGTGACATAGGTAATCATAACTTGCCCATCTAATCCCAACTCTTTTGCAGTCTGTACAGCAGCAGATCGAAATTTTGCCAGGTCGGCCATTGTCTAACAGATAAATGTCTAAAATATGTAACTAAACAATTTTATCTATGACTAACTAACTTAGGACAACACAGGCACTGTGAGCTCAACCTTATTTATTTTCACCCAAGGATACCTTTTAATTCTTATTATTCCCTGAAGTGAATTACCCCCAATATTTTTAATAGGGAAAGATTCAAAATCCCGAGAGCGAGACCCCAATATATATGTGGTGAAGTGGGATGTTATAAATATTTATAGGGGACTTAGTGTACTGACTGAGATCAGCTGTGAAGGTATCTATATCTAATAAGAGTAGTGTATTATAGATAACCTTACTTGCTGCCACATATGTATACCTCAGGCAGAATTATTCTGGAATAGTGTGATGACTACGTTATATGTCTAGGGTATGTGTATGATGAAGTGTAAGTCATAACAACAACAGACAGATAAACAATTTAATTTATTCCACCACACTTGACAACACTGTGACACTCACATACATAAAACACTCTACGAGGATATCTTAAAGGAGTCACTGATAACTTTTCAAATAACAATATGTATTCAGTGCTGTCATGAATGTATATGTGTCCTGATTCAAATACAAAGGGAACCAGGAATCACAATCAATTTTAATTACAAGTTATATGTACAGAATTTATTAATATGAATCTTGTAGTGACATATATAATTAATAGTATCCTATGTGTGTCAGTTGTGTAGTGGTAATCTGAGGTAATACTGGTTTTGTTTTGTTCAAGCTCTGTTGGTATTTGTCATCATGACTTCAATAGTTTGTCTTTGTTGGAACTAGTATTGGAGATGTTCTCAGTTCCTGGCATTAAAACAATTGAATTCCCCTCTTAATTTTATTTTAGAATGTCATTTTAAGATGGGGTACATAATGTTGAGCTCCATGGACACACTCTCTTATCTTTCGTGATGACTGCAGTAAAAGACTCCTCTGCTCGATTACTTTAATGAGTTCTGGAGTCACCCCACTGGTTGCTATATGGACCAAGGAGTATGCTGTCCACCGCTGGCTTCAGCAAAGCTCTGACCAGGTGCTGCTCAATAACTTTAAGACCACGGTCCCTGAAACAAGAAGGTTGTACCTCCTACTTCAGAACTAATTGATACTCTAGTTCTACACTGAGCACAATACATCACAAACATTGAGTTCAGAGCGTTAGGCCAACTGTCAGCTTCATCTGAAATACTTTATACCAGTATTTCCCTCCCTAATGGTTACTACGCCTCTGCAATTCCAGCATTATTTCTGTCTAATCAATAATCTAGGTGTCAGTGTACTGTTTGGCCATTCCATGCAGTTTTACTTTCCTCCGACACCTTCTGTTCAGGCTGGAGTACCATAGGCTTTACATCATGTTCGCTACTGAACTACACATATATACAGACATAAATTATCAATTTACATTCAATTTTCATTAAAAGATATTGAATATTTCAAGCTTACCACAATTCATGGAATAATAAACAGTTTCGTTGACTGGCAATGAATATAGCACAACTCCGATCTGCCGATGTCCCAGGCTTTATTTTATAAAAAATATACACTGGTGCTCAACGCACTGCTTCTTAGTAGGTTTATTACAAGATGTGGCAATGAACAGACGCTCTGAATTGAGTATATTCTCAGCTCTACCCAATCAAACCATGTCTACACATCTTTTCAAAAAAGTACTCCTTTTCACGTTTCCCCTGACAACACAAGATAGTATTTATAGCCCGACCAATCGTGTTTAGTCTTATATTTGTTGCGCTCCAATCAAATAGGAGTTAACATGGTAGGCTATTTCCGTAACGTAATGTTTTTTTTCAAACACGTTATAAAAAAAATTTTATGAGCAGAAATGATTTCATGCTGTCAGGCACCCCCACTATTTTATTTTGGTTATAATTTGGTAATTCCTAGACTATTTGCGTAACGTTTTACATATTCTTTGTCAGCAAACCCTAAGGAACCCAAATATCTCAATCTAAGGGAGCTAGGTGGCTGCGTTCAAAATGTGCATTTTCTACCACCTCCTGTTCACTTCCATCCCCATGTGGTGTCTGGGTACTGTCATGTTTTCAAACGTAAACCCATCTAATGTTATCTTTCCTAATAAGCGTTTTCCAGGTTTTTTTAAAACCTAACTCTGGGAAGGTTAGTGTTTTTATCACTGTCCGTCTGAAACAAAGTTAGTGCATGTGGCCTTACACGCGTGATGGCAGCAATTGTGTATCGCGCGACGCGTGTTTAGTATTGCATGCTTCCTGCCTTCATTCGCCCCTCTCTCTCTCCTGCTTTATCTGTCTTTTAGTTACGCCGTGTATGGAATGAATGAAATATTAAATCTAGGTCATTGATCAGCTTGCGTATCTCAAGGTCAGTACACGTTTCATTGAAGAAAGCGGGTAATAATACAGTAGGCTTTTACTATCAACGTGAAAGCGTTACAATTTGCAGACGAAGCAGAAAACAAGGGGGATTTCGAGTACAGTCATTGTGACAGCACTGTTCTTTTACCATTTTTCTTTTCTTTATTAAATGTATTTGTTAGGCTTTATATTTACCTGATAATTTATATATGTGGATTAGAATATTCCACGACAGTCTTCACCAGCAGAAATGGCCCGTCACGACTAGCACACCAAGAAACTCCAGAGATATACTACAATGCAAAGTTATAGACAACAATTTAATGTAGGACATCTAAGAAATCAAGAAACAATAGTCAGATTTACGGTCACAATATCCAACAAATTCCAAGTGCTCCAAAATGTGGAAGAGGTATTGAATACGGAAGACTACTGGCAGCAAATCAAAACTGTATGGAATGAGACATGTGAAGAAATAATGGGAAAAAGGGAACGACAACAAAAAGCATGGATAACAACAGAAACCATCAATAAGATAAAAGAGAAAAAAAAACCACGAAAGCAGATTTAAACACAAGCAAAACCAGAAGTTAAAAAGCCAAGGCTCAAGAAGTGTACACAGAAGCAAACAATAGAAGTAAGAAGAAGTATCAAAATAGACAAGAGGAAGTATATTGAGGAGTTGGCAAGAGAGGCAGAGATGCTGCAGCCAAAGGAAATATGAGAGAAATGTATAACAGCACAAAGAAGCTAACAGGGAAATACAAGCTAGCACGTTGCCTCATAAAAGACAAGAATGGAAAACTGCTCAGCAATATACAAGAGCAAATGAAGAGGTGGACGGAATATTTTGAGGACCTTCTCAATAGAAATAGACCAGCTCCACAAAACCCCCCAGACATCCAGCCAGCAGAAGAAGAGCTACAAATTAACTGTGAAAGACCAACGAAAGTAAAAGTAAACAAAATTGGTATTGAGTTAGTTTTAGAAACTAGTGATACACTCAAAACAAGGGGCGTTATTGGGGTTACCCTTCGTCTGCCAGTCACAAAAAGGAGACACAGAGAAGAAATACTAATAGGTTCATAGAAAAAGACAATGGACACTAAAATTACAGATAGAAAAATACAAGATAAGATGAGCAACAAAGAAAGAAGGAAACAAGTGAGAAAGACAAATCAGGTATTAGGAAGAAAACAAATTAACACTAAATAAACATGTGAAAATACAGAAGCAGAAAGAAAGAAATATGAACGCAAAAATACTTTTAACAAACAGGCAAAACATAAAGGTATGTAGGCTTATATGTATATGACATGAATTGACGTGATTAATGAATCCCCTCAGGTGAATGTGTCGTTGTCATTATCATTTCCTTGTTTGTTTCCCATGGAGTATGGGGCTACGACTGTAACTAACCCTCTTACAGGATGCCTGTATCAGTATGGGGTTACAACTGTAACTAACCCTCTTACAGGATGCCTGTATCAGTATGGGGCTACGACTGTAACTAACCCTCTTACAGGATGCCTGTATCATTATAGGGCTACGACTGTAACTAACCCTCTTACAGGATGCCTGTATCAGTATGGAGCTACGACTGTAACTAACACTCTTACAGGATGCCTGTATCAGTATGGGGCTACGACTGTAACTAACCCTCTTACAGGATGCCTGTATCAGTATGGGGCTACGACTGTAACTAACCCTCTTACAGGATGCCTGTATCAGTATGGGGTTACGACTGTAACTAACCCTCTTTCAGGATGCCTGTATCAGTATGGGGCTACGACTGTAACTAACCCTCTTACAGGATGCCTGTATCAGTATGGGCTACGACTGTAACTAACCCTCCTACAGGATGCCTGTATCAGTATGAGGCTACGACTGTAACTAACCCTCTTACAGGATTGCTGAATCAGTATGGGTTTACGACTGTAACTAACCCTCTTACAGGATGCCTGTATCAGTATGGGGCTACGACTGTAACTAACCCTCTTACAGGATGCCTGTATCAGTATGGGGCTACGACTGTAACTAACCCTCTTACAGGATGCCTGTATCAGTATGGGGTTACGACTGTAACTAACCCTCTTACAGGATGCCTGTATCAGTATGGGGCTACGACTGTAACTAACCCTCTTACAGGATGTGCCTGTATCAGTATGGGGTTACGACTGTAACTAACCCTCTTACAGGATAACTGTATCAGTGTGGGGCTACGACTGTAACTAACCCTCTTACAGGATGTGCCTGTATCAGTATGGGGCTACGACTGTAACTAACCCTCTTACAGGATGCCAGTATCAGTATGGGGCTACGACTGTAACTAACCCTCTTACATGATGCCTGTTTCAGTATGGGGTTACGACTGTAACTAACCCTCTTACAGGATGCCTGTATCAGTATGGGGTTACGACTGTAACTAACCCTCTTACAGGATGCCTGTATCAGTATGGGGCTACGACTGTAACTAACCCTCTTACAGGATGCCTGTATCAGTATGGGGCTACGACTGTAACTAACCCTCTTACAGGATGCCTGTATCAGTATGGGGTTACGACTGTAACTAACCCTCTTACAGGATGCCTGTATCAGTATGAGGCTACGACTGTAACTAACTGACCCACTTATAGGATATGCCTGTATCAGTATGGGGCTACGACTGTAACTAACTGACCCACTTACAGGATGCCTGTATCAGTATGGGGCTTCGACTGTAACTTACTGACCCACTTACAGGATGCCTGTATCAATATGGGGCTACGACTGTAACTAACCCTCTTACAGGATGTGCCTGTATTAGTATGGGGCTACGACTGTAACTAACCCTCTTACAGGATGCCTGTATCAGTATGGGGCTACGACTGTAACTAACCCTCTTACAGGATGCCTGTATCAGTATGGGGCTAAGACTGTAACTAACCCTCTTACAGGATGCCTGTATCAGTATGGGGTTACGACTGTAACTAACCTTCTTGCAGGATGCCTGTATCAGTATGGGGCTACGACTGTAACTAACTGACCCACTTACAGGATGTGCCTGTATCAGTATGGGGCTACGACTAACTAACTGATCCACATACAGGATGTGCCTGTATCTTTATGGGGCTACGACTGTAACTAACTGACCCACATACAGGATGCCTGTATCAGTATGGGGCTACGACTGTAGCTAACACCCCAACTTACAGGATGTGTCTGTATCAGTATGGGGCTACGACTGTAACTAACTGACCCACTTACAGGATGCCTGTATCAGTATGGGGCTACGACTGTAACTAACTGACCCACTTACAGGATGTGCCTGTATCAGTATTGGGCTACGACTGTAACTAACTGACCCACTTACAGGATGTGCCTGTATCAGTATGGGGCTACGATTGTAACTGACCCACTTACAGGATGCCTGTATCAGTATGGGGCTACGACTGTAACTAACTGACCCACTTACAGGATGTGCCTGTATCAGTATGGGGCTACGACTGTAACTAACCCTCTTACAGGATGCCTTTATCAGTATGGGGCTACGACTGTAACTAACCCTCTTACAGGTTGCCTGTATCAGTATGGGGCTACGACTGTAACTAACCCTCTTACAGGATTCCTGTATCAGTATGGGTTTACAACTGTAACTAACCCTCTTACAGGATGCCTGTATCAGTATGGGGCTACGACTGTAACTAACCCTCTTACAGGATGCCTGTATCAGTATGGGGCTACGACTGTAACTAACCCTCTTACAGGATGCCTGTATCAGTATGGGGTTACTACTGTAACTAACCCTCTTACAGGATGCCTGTATCAGTATGGAGCTACGACTGTAACTAACCCTCTTACAGGATGTGCCTGTATCAGTATGGGGCTACGACTGTAACTAACCCTCTTACAGGATGCCTGTATCAGTATGGGGCTACGACTGTAACTAACCCTCTTACAGGATGTGCCTGTATCAGTATGGGGCTACGACTGTAACTAACCCTCTTACAGGATGCCTGTATCAGTATGGGGCTACGACTATAATTAACCCTCTTACAGGATGCCTGTTTCAGTATGGGGTTACGACTGTAACTAACCCTCTTACAGGATGCCTGTATCAGTATGGGGTTACGACTGTTACTAACCCTCTTACAGGATGTGCCTGTATCAGTATGGGTCTACGACTGTAACTAACCCTCTTACAGGATGCCTGTATCAGTATGGGGCTACGACTGTAACTAACCCTCTTACATGATGCCTGTATCAGTATGGGGTTACGACTGTAACTAACCCTCTTACAGGATGTCTGTATCAGTATGGGGCTACGACAGTAACTAACCCTCTTACAGGATGCCTAAATCAGTATGGGGTTACGACTGTAACTAACTGACCCACTTACAGTATGTGCCTGTATCAGTATGGGGCTACGACTGTAACTAACTGACCCACTTACAGGATGTGCCTGTATCAGTATGGGGTTACGACTGTAACTAACTGACCCACTTACGTGATGCCTGTATCAGTATGGGGTTACGACTGTAACTAACTGACCCACTTACAGGATGTGCCTGTATCACTATGGGGCTACGACTGTAACTAACTAACCCACTTACAGGATGTGCCTGTATCAGTATGGGGTTACGACTGTAACTAACTGACCCACTTACAGGATGTGCCTGTATCAGTATGGGGTTACGACTGTAACTAACTGACCAACTTACAGGATGTGCCTGTATCAGTATGGGGTTACGACTGTAACTAACTGATCCACTTACAGGATGCCTGTATCGGTATGGGGCTACGACTGTAACTAACTGACCCACATACAGGATGTGCCTGTATCAGTATGGGGCTACGACTGTAACTAACTGACCCACTTACAGGATGTGCCTGTATCAGTATGGGGCTACGACTGTAACTAACCTTCTTACAGGATGCCTGTATCAGTATGGGGCTACGACTGTAACTAACCCTCTTACAGGTTGCCTGTATCAGTATGGGGCTACGACTGTAACTAACCCTCTTACAGGATTCCTGTATCAGTATGGGTTTACGACTGTAACTAACCCTCTTACAGGATGCCTGTATCAGTATGGGGCTACGACTGTAACTAACCCACTTACAGGATGCCTGTATCAGTATGGGGCTACGACTGTAACTAACCCTCTTACAGGATGCCTGTATCAGTATGGGGTTACGACTGTAACTAACCCTCTTACAGGATGCCTGTATCAGTATGGAGCTACGACTGTAACTAACCCTCTTACAGGATGTGCCTGTATCAGTATGGGGCTACGACTGTAACTAACCCTCTTACAGGATGCCTGTATCAGTATGGGGCTACGACTGTAACTAACCCTCTTAAAGGATGTGCCTGTATCAGTATGGGGCTACGACTGTAACTAACACTCTTACAGGATGCCCGTATCAGTATGGGGCTACGACTATAACTAACCCTCTTACAGGATGCCTGTTTCAGTATGGGGTTACGACTGTAACTAACCCTCTTACCGGATGCCTGTATCAGTATGGGGTTACGACTGTAACTAACCCTCTTACAGGATGTGCCTGTATCAGTATGGGGTTACGACTGTAACTAACCCTCTTACAGGATGCCTGTATCAGTATGGGGTTACGACTGTAACTAACCCTCTTACAGGATGCCTGTATCAGTATGGGGCTACGACTGTAACTAACTGACCCACTTACAGGATGTGCCTGTATCAGTATGGGGCTACGACTGTAACTAACTGACCCACTTACAGGATGTGCCTGTATCAGTATGGGGCTACGACTGTAACTAACTGACCCACTTACAGGATGCCTGTATCAGTATGGGGCTACGACTGTAACTAACAGACCCACTTACAGGATGCCTGTATCAGTATGGGGCTACGACTCTAACTAACCCTCTTACAGGATGTGCCTGTATCAGTATGGGGCTACGACTGTAACTAACCCTCTTACAGGATGCCTGTATCAGTATGGGGTTACGACTGTAACTAACCCTCTTACAGGATGCCTGTATCAGTATGGGGCTATGACTGTAACTAACTGACCCACTTACAGGATGTGCCTGTATCAGTATTGGGCTACGACTGTAACTAACTGACCCACTTACAGGATGTGCCTGTATCAGTATGGGGCTACGACTGTAACTAACTGACCCACTTACAGGATGCCTGTATCAGTATGGGGCTACGACTGTAACTAACAGACCCACTTACAAGATGTGTCTGTATCAGTATAGGGCTACGACTGTAACTAACTGACCCACTTACAGGATGCCTGTATCAGTATGGGGCTACGACTGTAACTAACTGACCCACTTACAGGATGTGCCTGTATCAGTATGGGGCTACGACTGTAACTAACCCTCTTACAGGATGCCTGTATCACTATGGGGCTACGATTGTAACTGACCCACGTACAGGATGCCTGTATCAGTATGGGGCTACGACTGTAACTAACTGACCCACTTACAGGATGTGCCTGTATCAGTATGGGGCTACGACTGTAACTAACCCTCTTACAGGATGCCTGTATCAGTATGGGGCTACGACTGTAACTAACCCTCTTACAGGATGTCTGTATCAGTATGGGGCTACGACTGTAACTAACCCTCTTACGGGATGCCTGTATCAGTATGGGGCTACGACTGTAACTAACTGACCCACTTACAAGATGCCTGTATCAGTATGGGGTACGACTGTAACTAACTGACCCACTTACAGGATGTCTGTATCAGTATGGGGTTACGACTGTAACTAACCCTCTTACAGGATGTCTGTATCAGTATGGGGCTACGACAGTAACTAACCCTCTTACAGGATGCCTGTATCAGTATGGGGTTACGACTGTAACTAACTGACCCACTTACAGGATGTCTGTATCAGTATGGGGCTACGACTGTAACTAACTGATCCACTTACAGGATGTGCCTGTATCAGTATGGGGCTACGACTGTAACTAACTGACCCACTTACAGGATGTGCCTGTATCAGTATGGGGTTACGACTGTAACTAACTGACCCACTTACATTATGCCTGTATCAGTATGGAGTTACGACTGTAACTAACTGACCCACTTACAGGATGTGCCTGTATCACTATGGGGCTACGACTGTAACTAACTAACCCACTTACAGGATGTGCCTGTATCAGTATGGGGTTACGACTGTAACTAACTGACCCACTTACAGGATGTGCCTGTATCAGTATGGGACTACGACTGTAACTAACTGACCCACTTACAGGATGTGCCTGTATCAGAACCTTTATATGATCTTGCTGCAGTGGTTTCTATGGCAACTTATTTTAAACGATGAGTCACCTCATATAGATTGTTAAATGAATCATTAGTCTTATTCTGTGTTTCCACGGGATGCCCGGGATCTGGACGGGACAAAAAAGTTGCCATTACAATGATTTGTATCGAACATGACGTCATATAGGCAGTTTTACGTTGTATGCACGACCACAATGATTTGTAACGAACATGACGTCATATAGTCAGTTTTACGTTGTATGCACGACCTCAATGCTTTGTAACGAACATGACGTTATATAGTCAGTTTTACGTTGTATGCACGACCACAATGATTTGTAACGAACATGACGTCATATAGTCAGTTTACCTTGTATGCACAACCACAATGATTTGTAACGAACATGACGTCATATAGTCAGTTTTACGTTGTATTCACGACCTCAATGATTTGTAACGAACATGACGCCATATAATCAGTTTTACGTTGTATGCACAACCACAATGATTTGTAACGAACATGACGTCATATAGTCAGTTTTACGTTGTATGCACGACCACAATGATTTGTAACGAACATGACGTCATATAGTCAGTTTTACGTTGTATGCACGACCTCAATGTCACTAGAAATGTATTTGTGTAGTGGTGTATTACATTAGTGGTATCTAGTTGTTACCAGAAACTACCCTTGTATTACATTAGTGGTATGTAGTTGTTACGACGAACTACCGTTGTATTACATTAGTGGTATGTAGTTGTTACGACGAACTACCGTTGCATTACATTAGTGGTATGTAGGTGTTACGACGAACTACTGTTGTATTACATTAGTGGTATATAGTTGTTAAGAGGAACTACCGTTGTATTACATTAGTGGTATATAGTTGTTACGAGGAACTACCGTTGTATTACGCCACTCCTTAGATTTGGTTACCTATTTTCCATGTTGCGATCGTGTCACTTCACGAAACGTGAAAGCATTTGCTGACTTTCTACGTAATTCATTTTCGCCAGATAAGCATGCCCATCTAAGTGCGTGTTCATCATAAACGCGTTCAGACACTTTGGCGGAGAATACGTGGTATGTAGTTGTTACGCATCAGCGACAAGTTTTAGATTACCCCATCGGTAAACGAGGGAGATGCCATGCATAATCACTCCCGTTCAGAGATTGTCTGAGATAATAATTACAGATAAACCCGTCTGGGAGACAAATTAGCGAGGACACTATCTTGCAGGGATGAGGTTACAAATCTGATTTGAAAGGTTGCGTAGAGTAAGAAAACGAACGAACGAACGAACTTTATTTTCGAAGGGTTAAGAATTGGGCGCGCAGGCCCGTCTAACTACGGAAGGAGCCATGCTACATATGGAGATGAGGGCACGTGTTAAAATTTTCAAATAATATTTTGAAACACGAGGGTGAAGGTATGATAGGAAACTCTTTACAGAGCGATACAACAGGAAGCAATCTGATCATCAGAAGTAGTCCCCCCCGTCCGACAAGTGTTTCGGCCCTATATACTCCTTTACACTCTAAGGGGGGCGGGCCCACTTGGGTCATGACTCCCAAGCGTCTCAGCCTCCTGTTGTCTTGTATCGAAAATGAACCCATTTCACTTATGGTAGCAACTTTAATCCACAACTCCGCCAGCCGTGGAGGCAATTGTGAAAGTAACAAAGAGAAGACAAATTATTCCGTTCGCTTCATAGCACATCACAACTACGGACACACACCGACTCACCTGCGCGAAGCCGACGAGACTTGACACTGCGCGCTCGCCACTGAAATTCTTCCTGACACCCCTTATAGTATACATCGCCTATCGCCTCTCAGCCACAGCCCTTTCACTAGTACGCCTAAAAACTCAGCGTATTGTGGACTTAGAAGAATTTTGGTGTTTTCTGTACCGCAGCGTTTATTGTCACGATTTCCATTGCCCATTGCGGTTGTTCCACAGCCAGCCTGATGCCTTTTCGGCAGTTTCACTAAGCCTCTTCAGTGCCGTTTTACTCGACTGTCCCGTCAGCCCCAACCGTTTCAATAGATCATACACTGATGAAGCCACAAGCCCTCTTGCGCCCACTTCAACAGCAATGACCCTTGCAGTGAACCCATCGTGTCTCAGATCCGCGGCCAGATCACTATACTTGGCCGCTTTGAACGAATGTTGCTCGTCTAATCTGGATTCAAATGGCACGGTCAGTTCAATCAGTATGACCTGAAGCGTTGCTGAAGAATGAAGCACTATATCCGGCCGTCTCCGCGATTTTCTGATACTCTCTGGATATGTCCCTCGTCCAGGTAGGTCTACCGCCATCTCCCAGTCGTTTGCACAGTCAAGAAGAGATGGTAAACTGCTACCAGGTTTACTCGGTTTGGGGTGTGCTGGCTTTCCTGCCCTCAGAAAGTATGTATTTGCGGTGCTCGGCCCGGGTTTGCTATTCGCCTTCATCCTTGCCAGATCTACTGTCGCAGCAAGCTCATTTAGCACTTTGTTATGGCGCCAAGTGTATCGCCCTTGCCCTAATGCCACCTTACACGCTGAGAGCACGTGTTCGAGTGTCTGCCTCCCCTGGCACAGGGGCACTGCTCATCATCCGACTTTTCCCAATTCACAAGGTTGGTGGCCGACGGCAGCAGGTCATACATTGATCTAACAACGAAGCTGAGCCTAAGAGGTGCCATATGTCATATATCATTCCATGTCAAGGACCTCTGCAGGGCTCCTTCCCATGTAGTCCATTGGCCTTGTTGGACCTGCTGCACTGCTTTTTGCAACCTCTTATCATTCTCAGCTCCTCGTATCTCCTGAACTACCATGTCTCTGCGCTCCCTGCTTGATGCCTTGGACCACCAGCGGATGTCTCCATGACCAAATCCCCGTCTATTCTTTTGTGTGTATCCGATTACCTCCCTCAGTTTGAGTGACTCTTGGACAGCATCAACAGCTTCTTCCACTCTCCATTTCCTTCCCGTTTTCAGTGTAGGCTGAATGGACTTAACCACGTCATCAGCTGACTCGCGTAGCATCATTGCAAGCCTTGCCTTTCCAACTTTGTACTCTTCAACAACTGACTTGAAAGGAAGCAGAAGTTTTGACTTTTTGCAGTACAGTGCTACATCTGACAGACCTGGTGGTACCCCTAGCCACTTTCTCATGAACTTGTTGACCTTCTGCTCTATAGCTTCCACTGTATTTGTGCTTATTTCATATATAAGCAGTGGCCACAGCAACTTCGGTATCAACATGAACTGGAGGCACCACAGTTTGAACTTTCCCAGGAGTCTGCTTTGGTCTATGATCTGTAGCCCTCTGTCTGCCATTTCTATTGTCTGTTGCACTGCCTTCGAGTCTTTTAATGAGGCATCGTACACCCTGCCAAGACTTTTAACAGGTTCCTCAATGACCGTAGGGATTCTTTGGTTGGAAACCATGAATATGTCCTCTGCTATCTTCCCTTTCCTGACTGATAGGCTTCTCGACTTCTTGGGTTTGAAGCTCATTCTGCACCAGCTGACTAGTTCATCCAGGCGTTCTAACATCCTCCGGGCCTGATGTTCATCTGATGTCAGAATTGTTGTGTCATCCATGAATGCTTTGAGCGGTGGCATGTGACACATTCCACCGAGCTTTGGACCTATAGCCATTCCTTCAGCCGCATTGAGGATTACCTGCATAGCCATCACGAATAATATCGGAGAGATGGTACATCCCATCGCAATTCCAACTTCAAGGCCAATCCACTTCGTTGTGTACTCTCTGGTTGAAAATCTGACAGGAAACCGTGCGAAATACAGATTCTGCATTGCTGCAATCTCTTGTGGAACATGATACATTTCTAGGCCCTGCCACAACATCTGGTGTTGAACGGATCCATAAGCATTTGCTAGATCCAACCAGATTACATGGAGGTTTGTTCTGTCAGACTTTGCCTTTTGGATTGCTTCCCAGATCATTGTGGCATGCTCTAGACATCCTGGTGTACTCGGGATACCTCCTTTCTGAATGGTAGTGTCAATGTACCCATTTGCCAGGAGGTATGTAGTGAGTCTTTTCGCCATCACTGAGAAGAATATCTTCCCTTCCACATTGAGTAGTGAGATTGGCCTGAACTGACTGATGTCTGTGGAATTTTGCTCCTTCGGGATGTAGACTCCGTTCGCCTTTCTCCATTCCATGCTTAAGAGCTGGGTTTTCCACGCATTCTTCAGTAAACGGAGCAGTCGTTTGAGCACTTCAGGGCATCTCTTATACACCACATATGGAACACCATTAGGACCTGGAGCTGACTTGCACCGAGCTTTCTGGACAATGCTTTCTACCTCTTGCACCGTTGGGGGCTTGGTGTTAAATTCAGCTCCTGGCTTACTCGGCCATTTAAGGCCTGCCATGCTGCTGAGCGGCTCATCTCTGCGATCACCTGAATATGTCATTCTAAGGTGTTCTTCCAGGTCTTCTTTCTTGATGTTTAGCGTACCCGACCGTGGCTGCTCAAACAGTTCTTTGGCAAACTTGAAGGGCTCCCTGAAGAATCTTTCCCTATCTCTTGGAGTCTTCCTTCTCTTCCTGCACAACCTTTCTGCTCTACAAAGGGCATTATGTTGGCCTTTCAGGTGCTCCCAAACCTGTCGTAACCATTCCTTCTCTTTGGCAACTGCGTTCTTGAAATGTTTTCGGGCATGATTCTTCTGTTTCCTGTTTTCTTCTATTTTAATTTGTCTTCTACTTTTTCGTGGTGGGTTACTTTCCCTTGCCTCCCTCACTCCTAACACTTTGCGACAGTGCAGATATATCATGTCGCCGAAGATTTCCAGCTTCTTCTCCAAAGTTATCTGCTTCAGGCTGTTATCCAACTCTTTTGCCAAGGCTTCGTCCAGCTGTTCCCAAAGCCCTTTTGCACTGGCAGGTGGAAACTTGATTGCATCTCTCTTCCCATCCAAGAAGTGTGTGAGATCATCATCAGGCAGATCAACTTGAATGTACTCAGCACTGTGGATTGACTCCTGGCTGCGTTCTTCTAACGTCTTATCCGTCGAGACAGAGCGCTGTTGATCTCCCCCAGATAACCTCCCACACCCCTTTTTCGTTCGGTGGATTTTCATTCCTCTCTGAGTAGAGAATTCCCTACCACAGGCACATGGAAATCACAGCCATTGTTCAGAGCTCGAAGTCAGTGTAACGGGTCTGGTCGATTCCAATGAGGCGCCTGTGGATTCATCATTCTCCCCCCCTTTCGGTGAATCCTGGGGGCATCTATCATTTTTGGGTCCTGTAGCAATTGAATACAGCTTACGGGGTGCTAACCCGGTCAGCCGGTTTCTAGTCTTTCCCAGTGTCATCTGTCTTTCCAGAAGTCAATCGGTCTTTTCCCGATCGTCACTGGTTTGACCATGTAACTATGATAGGAAACTCTTTACAGAGCGATACAACAGGAAGCAATCTGATCATCAGAAGTAGTCCCCCCGTCCGACAAGTGTTTCGGCCCTATATACTCCTTTACACTCTAAGGGGGGCGGGCCCACTTGGGTCATGACTCTCAAGCGTCTCAGCCTCCTGTTGTCTTGTATCGAAAATGAACCCATTTCACTTATGGTAGCAACTTTAATCCACAACTCCGCCAGCCGTGGAGACAATTGTGAAAGTAACAAAGAGAAGACAAATTATTCCGTTCGCTCCATAGCACATCACAACTACGGACATACACTGAGTCACCTGCGCGAAGCCGACGAGACTTGACAATGCTCCGACCCACTTCATTCTTGCTCATGGATTGGATCAAATGAGGGGAAGAAACATACATTCGTTCTGATTGGAAGCCGGTCAGAAAACAAGGTGGACGCGTGGACAGGAAAACTGCGATATAACGTAGCACATTCAAGATATTTGACACTACATTCCCAAACCGTCAGAGTTGACAGCTCAGACAAAGCCACGAAAGAATAGAGTCAGAATCTGAACTTATATGACCGGACAAAACTTATTGGAGCATCTTCTGAAACATCAGTAGAAAAACTAAACATTATTAATACGAAAACCGGAATCCTAAGGACCGCTCACAAGTCACAGAGGGATTCTAAATATAAATAATACCCAAGACGCGTGTTCGAGACATCTTTATCAAGTTGCCAAGACCATTCAACTCAAAACTATTCAACTAAACAAGAAGTCTAGATTTCCCAATTATTGGGTTTGTGGTACGAGTCTAAAAGACCATTTGTGGTACGTGTCTACGATACCAGTTTGGAAGACGAATCTGTGGTTCAAAGCTTGTTGTCAACTCTACTTGTATGGCCTGGCACGGCTTGGACAAACAAAACTATGTATAAACTGAGTCATCTTCGCAATGATGTGAAGCGCCAAGCAAATGTGATGAATTATCACCAAAAAGAAGTGTCAAATGATTTGACAATATCAAATATCTGCTACATAGCAGAGAAAGAAAAAGGTGCCGACCACTGAAGCACGTCAGTAGTCAGTACAACAAATGTCACAGAATACGGCCGTAGTGGAAAAGAGAGCGACCAACAACAAGAACAACAACAACAACAACAACAACAACAACAACAACAACAACAACAACAACAACAACAACAATATATATATATTTCTATTTATATTTATATATTTATATTTATATTTATATATATTTATATATTTTTATATTTTTATTTATATATTCATATTTATATGTTTATATTTATACATATACATTTATAGAGATAATAAGAAGAATGTTACTGTTAATTCAGCTGGGGGCTTGAACGAGCTAATAAATAAATCATACAATATATCCCTTCACAAAAGGCGGCGGGCAGATACTAAGTTAACTTTGCTGAGACACATTCTGCATTGTTCTTGACTTCTGAATATCTTGTTAAACTCCCTCAAGGTAGAAGCATCATCATCCTTTCTATTTGCATCAGCCAAGAGTAATCTTGAGCGAAGGTAGAAACCTTTGAAGATCCTCAATAGAAACTCTCGGTTTTGGTCACTGTTGGACCACTACTGCAAAGCAATGGAGGCAGCCCGTGACAGTATTGTTCCTTGTACAATCAAGCATCAAAGCAACTCAAAGGAAGCTTACACCTCATGTTAGAAGGAAGTATCTCACCTTCTTTGAACAAGTTATGAGAAGAAGAAAGCTGGAATATATCGTGACAACAGGAAAACTGGAATATATCGTGACAACAGGAAAGCTGAAATATATCGTGACAACAGGAAAGCTGGAATATATCGTGACAACAGGAAAGCTGAAATATATCGTGACAACAGGAAAGCTGGAATATATCGTGACAACAGGAAAGCTGGAATATATCGTGACAACAGGAAAGCTGGAATATATCGTGACAACAGGAAAGCTGGAATATATCGTGACAACAGGAAAGCTGGAATATATCGTGACAACAGGAAAGCTGGAATATATCGTGACAACAGGAAAGCTGGAATATATCGTGACAACAGGAAAGCTGGAATATATCGTGACAACAGGAAAGCTGGAATATATCGTGACAACAGGAAAGCTGGAATATATCGTGACAACAGGAAAGCTGGAATATATCGTGACAACAGGAAAGCTGAAATATATCGTGACAACAGGAAAGCTGGAATATATCGTGACAACAGGAAAGCTGGAATATATCGTGACAACAGGAAAGCTGGAATATATCGTGACAACAAGAAAGATTGATTTTATCGTGACAACAGGAAAGCTGGAATATATCGTGACAACAGGAAAGCTGGAATATATCGTGACAACAGGAAAGCTTGATTTTATCGTGACAACAGGAAAGCTGGAATATATCGTGACAACAGGAAAGCTGGAATATATCGTGACAACAGGAAAGCTGGAATATATCGTGACAACAGGAAAGCTGGAATATATCGTGACAACAAGAAAGATTGATTTTTATGGAAAGCTTCGTGTGTTATCGTGACAACAGGAAAGCTGGAATATATCGTGACAACAGGAAAGCTGGAATATATCGTGACAACAGGAAAGCTGGAATATATCGTGACAACAGGAAAGCTGGAATATATCGTGACAACAGGAAAGCTGGAATATATCGTGACAACAAGAAAGATTGATTTTATTGTGACAACAGGAAAGCTGGAATATATCGTGACACCAGGAAAGCTGGAATATATCGTGACAACAGGAAAGCTGGAATATATCGTGACAACAGGAAAGATTGATTTTATCGTGACTACAGGAAAGCTGGAATATATCGTGACAACAGGAAAGCTGGAATATATCGTGACAACAGGAAAGCTGGATTTTATCGTGACAACAGGAAAGCTGGAATATATCGTGACAACAGGAAAGCTGGAATATATCGTGACAACAAGAAAGATTGATTTTATCGTGACAACAGGAAAGCTGGAATATATCGTGACAACAGGAAACAGGAAAGCTGGAATATATCGTGACACCAGGAAAGCATCGTGAAAGCTGGAATATATCGTGACAACAGGAAAGCTGGAATATATCGTGACAACAGGAAAGCTGGAATATATCGTGACAACAGGAAAGCTGGAATATATCGTGACAACAAGAAAGATTGATTTTATCGTGACAACAGGAAAGCTGGAATATATCGTGACAACAGGAAAGCTGGAATATATCGTGACAACAGGAAAGCTGGAATATATCGTGACAACAAGAAAGCTGGAATATATCGTGACAACAGGAAAGCTGGAATATATCGTGACAACAAGAAAGATTGATTTTATCGTGACAACAGGAAAGCTGGAATATATCGTGACAACAGGAAAGCTGGAATATATCGTGACAACAGGAAAGCTGGAATATATCGTGACAACAGGAAAGCTGGAATATATCGTGACAACAGGAAAGCTGGATTATATCGTGACAACAGGAAAGCTGGAATATATCGTGACAACAAGAAAGATTGATTTTATCGTGACAACAGGAAAGCTGGAATATATCGTGACAACAGGAAAGCTGGAATATATCGTGACAACAGGAAAGCTGGAATATATCGTGACAACAGGAAAGCTGGAATATATCGTGACAACAAGAAAGATTGATTTTATCGTGACAACAGGAAAGCTGGAATATATCGTGACAACAGGAAAGCTGGAATATATCGTGACAACAGGAAAGCTGGAATATATTGTGACAACAGGAAAGCTGGAATATATCGTGACAACAGGAAAGCTGGAATATATCGTGACAACAAGAAAGATTGATTTTATCGTGACAACAGGAAAGCTGGAATATATCGTGACAACAGGAAAGCTGGAATATATCGTGACAACAGGAAAGCTGGAATATATCGTGACAACAGGAAAGCTGGAATATATCGTGACAACATGAAAGCTTGATTTTATCGTGACAACAGGAAAGCTGGAATATATCGTGACAACAGGAAAGCTGGAATATATCGTGACAACAGGAAAGCTGGAATATATCGTGACAACAGGAAAGCTGGAATATATCGTGACAACAGGAAAGCTTGAATATATCGTGACAACATGAAAGCTGGAATATATCGTGACAACAAGAAAGATTGATTTTATCGTGACAACAGGAAAGCTGGAATATATCGTGACAACAGGAAAGCTGGAATATATCGTGACAACAAG
Organism: Oreohelix idahoensis; assembly: GCA_024509875.1. Classification (NCBI taxonomy): domain Eukaryota; kingdom Metazoa; phylum Mollusca; class Gastropoda; order Stylommatophora; family Oreohelicidae; genus Oreohelix; species Oreohelix idahoensis. The sequence goes on from JAMPIV010015213.1 coordinate 387,194, forward strand.
AAAGATTGATTTTATCGTGACAACAGGAAAGCTGGAATATATCGTGACAACAGGAACGCTGGAATATATCGTGACAACAGAAAAGCTGGAATATATCGTGACAACAAGAAAGATTGATTTTATCGTGACAACAGGAAAGCTGGAATATATCGTGACAACAGGAAAGCTGGAATATATCGTGACAACAAGAAAGATTGATTTTATCGTGACAACAGGAAAGCTGGAATATATCGTGACAACAGGAAAACTGGAATATATCGTGACAACAGGAAAGCTGGAATATATCGTGACAACAGGAAAACTGGAATATATCGTGACAACAGGAAAGCTGGAATATATCGTGACAACAGGAAAGCTTGAATATATCGTGACAACAGGAAAGCTGGAATATATCGTGACAACAAGAAAGATTGATTTTATCGTGACAACAGGAAAGCTGGAATATATCGTGACAACAGGAAAGCTGGAATATATCGTGACAACAAGAAAGATTGATTTTATTGTGACAACAGGAAAGCTGGAATATATCGTGACAACAGGAAAGCTGGAATATATCGTGACAACAGAAAAGCTGGAATATATCGTGACAACAGGAAAGATTAAATATATCATGACAACAGGAACGATTGAATATGTCGTGACAACAGGAAAGATTGAATATTTCGTGACAACAGGAAAGATTGAATATATCGTGACAACAGGAAAGATTGAATATATCGTGACAACAAGAAAGATTGAATATATCGTGACAACAGGAAAGATTGAATATCCAGACAACAGAAAAGATTGAATATATCGTGACAACAGGAAAGATTGAATATATCGTGACAACCAGAAAGATTGAATATCCTGACAACAGGAAAGATTGAATATATCGTGACAACAGGAAAGATTGTATATCACGTGACAACAGGAAAGATTGTATATCACGTGACAACAGGAAAGATTGTATATCACGTGACAACAGGAAAGATTGTATATCACGTGACAACAGGAAAGAAAGAAAGGAAAAGAGCTAGAGGAAAACAAAGATAGAAGATACTGGATAGTCTGACGTCATGGATTTGGAATTAAGTCAACAACAGAACTGATAAACATTACTGGAGACAGGAAGTTGTGGAGAGACATGATCTCCTACGCCAGTCAACAACAGAACTGATAAACATTTCTGGAGACAGGGAGTTGTGGAGAGACATGATCTCCTACGCCAGTCAACAACAGAACTAATAAATATTACTGGAGACAGGAAGTTGTGGAGAGACATGATCTCCTGCGCCAGTCAACAACAGAACTGATAAACATTACTGGAGACAGGAAGTTGTGGAGAGACATGATCTCCTACGCCAGTCAACAACAGAACTGATAAACATTTCTGGAGATAGGGAGTTGTGGAGAGACATAATCTCCTATGCCAGTCAACAACAGAACTGATAAACATTTCTGGAGACAGGGAGTTGTGGAGAGACATGATCTCCTACCCCACCTGGCATTTGAAGAAGAAGATTGTATGCGTACTTGTTTGTTTGTTTGTTTGTATCTAGTAAAAAGCTTAGATATTCTGTTTGTATTTAAAACGGTAATGGACGTTCTGTTTGTATTGGGTGGTATGTATATATCGTATGTATGTATTGGTATTTATTGATATGTATGGATGTTCTGTTTGTATTTACTGGTACGGATGAATGTTCATATTCTGTTTGTATTTCGCAGAACGCGAGGAATTTTGAGCTGCACAACTTTTAGCTGATATCTTTAACAAAGTGAAGCAAACGAACAGAGACGTCCGCATAAAAATTAAAACACGGATCCTTGTCGGTGAGGAAAAAAGTATTAAAGAGAAAAGACAGAAAGGAATACTTTACGCCTTCTCCCCTGGGAAGTGATGGCAGTTCGTGGATGTATAAGCCAGCACTCACGCGCTCGCACGTGTCCGCTGGGACATAGAGACATTTTAGGGAATTTGTGGGTTCTGGAATCCTGAGACGAGTAGAAAATGTCGCCCACCCAATACTGAGAGAGAGTTGTCTTTCCGTCGTCCAAATCCCTACACACGAAACAATTAGACTTTAAGATATCAGGTTTCCACATCGATCTATTTGATGCGGACAATAGCAGACGTGAGCACGTGCTAATGGTAACAAACCCCTCCTTAACTTCTCAGACCTCGTACTCTCCTCGGTTCTCAAACTGATAACCACGCCCACCTCGTTATCAGGCGACAAGAGTAAAAATAAGAGCGGCCAATGAAATCTCCTCGCGCTCTTTGATCACAGACTCACAAATCAATAATGGCTCGCGACGTGTTCAGCTTCTCTGATTGGCTCATGACCACCAATGAAGAAATGGATACAGGATGATGTAAACGAGAAAAGATAGAAAATCGTATTAGTTATTTTAATTTTGAGTAGTGAAACAATTTCATCCTCACATTTCTTGAACATCATTCATTCCAAACACCGAAAATCTCCACTATTTGGAAACAATTCATTCACGTCGTCTTAACTAATCCACACAGGCAGTCGACAGTCTGTGTTGTAGAATTTGTTACCCAAGCTTATCGGAAATAAAAATTTTCTAGAAATGAAATTGGAGAGTGCAGATATAAAACACAGATTACGTTTTTAAACAGCTGACAAGTTGATCTCATTTCGAGTTGCTCAGTATTCTTCTCATCGAAAAACGTGTTGCCTTATACACACATTTCAATTAAGAGAAACTTGACGACATTGGTTAAGCCTGTTTGAAACTGCCTCAACATAAATGTTTTTAGTTCGTTGTCTTAAGACATTTTTTGTTTTGTGTTATTGAACCCAATTTGTTGACAGGAAGGGTAACTTTGGAAAACTGAACTTCTCGAAAGACAATCTGGTCTTCGAAGACCGCTCAATGATGTCTGTTTTATGAGAACAATTGAGAAATTCGTTTATCTTCAGTATTTTATCGTCTGTTATTAACCTTAGCGCCAAAATTTTGTTTCCGAAAATGATGGACGAACAGCGCGTGCCAAGTGATGACCGAGAAAAACGAAAATGTGAGGATTTCGCCAGCCTGTATTCCCTGGACATCAGCCATGGATTAAGTAACCACAGGTCACTATCTGACCACACAGGTAAGTGGAATGAAGACCAGATACAATATTAATTGTAATAATAATAACGTTGTTGTTTATGTAGTATAACGTCGTGATTGGACATCTTATACCTGCATTATTCTTTCTTGTTGGAAGCTGTCATTCGGTTTTTATTTGTTTGTTTAGTTTATTTTATTTATTGTTTTTTTTAAATGTCGTTAGCCAGAAAATTTGTTGCGTCGTATCACCATTTCATTCGCCCTATGTAGTTGTGGGGAGGGGGGGTTCTCTGAAGAGATAAGGAAAGACAAAAAAAACCACTGTTGCACGAATATGTTCATGCTTGATGCAGAGGATCAGCGACGGTGGTGGCCCCCGTGCTCCATAATGGTTAAAGTAGCTGAAAATGATGATGATGATTCATTCCTTGAGCGCTATACCGGCTGGTGCTGACAACCATGTCTGTCCACCTCCTCTGGTCTCTGGTGCTGACAACCATGTCTGTCCACCTCCTCTGGTCTCTGGTGCTGACAACCATGTCTGTCCACCTCCTCCGGTCTCTGGTGCTGACAACCATGTCTGTCCACCTCCTCCGGTCTCTGGTGCTGACAACCATGTCTGTCCACCTCCTCCGGTCTCTGGTACTGACAACCATGTCTGTCCACCTCCTCCGGTCTCTGGTGTTGTGAATCAGCTGTCAATATTTTGTGAAAACTTTGAACGGTCCTAATTCTTGTTGTCAGTTTGGCATTATACTATTAACATATTGCCATCAAATAACTATAGATATATGTCTATGTGTTGTAATATATATACGTAACCTTAGTTTATATATATATATATATATAAACTGACGTCATGAGACCATTGACGAATGTTACAAAAACGTATTTGAATGTGTGTGTGTGTGTGTGCGTGTGTGTATAAGTATATATTTGTAAAAGACATTCCCTCTTATGGGGATGTACCCAGCATATTTTATAACCCACATCCCCTCTTGTTCCAGCCCCAGATACTGCAGTAAAGAATAAAAGTCAAACAAAAATTACAACTAGTGGTCCATGACACTTTATTCTGACTTTCTTGCTAAAACTGTCACCAAAGTTAATTATAAAACTGAATAAATACGGTTGGACCGTACATTTACAATTCTCATAAAGATGGATCAGTTTTTATTTTGGGTTACGAACTTGTATCTCATTCGTCAAACACCCAACCCCTTCTTAATTTGAAACATGCGATATTCGAGATAAACGTAATACGACCACGTTCACAAACAACACTTCAGCGTTAGTTGTTCACTACAGGGTGCGAATTCCTTGTAAACTGTAGATTTAAAATTCAAAACTTATCAACGTATTTGTTGTTGTAATTCTCTGCAAAATTTATTTTTTCTAATAAGCCCCGTTATCTTACGCTTGCACTACGCAACATTTAAAAAAAAATAATAATTTGAGTGAGAGGTGTGGAGATGAAGGAACATTTGGTAATCTAATAATAAAATTAATTGCTCAAAGAAAACCTCCAAATCAAATCGTAAAACGAAAAGTGAGGAATGCAGTTAGCGACCCATAGCTAGACTGCTGACGTCAGGGTCAGCGAACCAGAGCTGACCAAGACCCTACTCCACCTCCAAGTGGTGGTCCTGGAAACAGGCTGCATCACTGCAGTCTGGCTGAGTGAGTAGGGATCGAAGAGGGAAGGTTAACTCGGTCCCAAAAATGCCGTGCTGAAGTCGGATGTGTCGGCCGAAAGGCGCAAATATCGCAGCTTCGCTAAACAGACACAACGCAATCAACGTCCTTCCAAGAAGAAGAAGAAGAAACCATAAAACAACATGCATCACAAATTCTCTCTTTTCCCCGAAACCTCCCCCATCCCCGCAAAAAGTAAACAATCAAATATTTAAGTCAAACATCTACAATTAAACATTACAATCATAAGTTGAAATGACACATTAAAATAAAACTAATATCTAAATTCAGCATTGACATGAAAAATCTACATTCAGCGCTTACATCTAATATCTAAATTCAGCATTGAAATGAAAAATCTAAATTCAGCGCTTACATCTAATATCTAAATTCAGCATTGACATCAAATATCCACATTCAGCGCCTAAATTTAATATCTAAATTCAGCATTGAAATCTACATTCAATACATTTAAATCTACATTTAATATCTACATTCAGCGCTTACATCTAATATCTAAATTCAGCATTGAAATCAAATATCTAAATTCAACATTGAAACCCAATGTCTAAATTCACGCTCAAAACTATCTGAATAAACCATTGAAATCAAATATCTAAATTCAACGCTCAAATCTAATATCTAAATTCAGCATTGGTTTGGTTTGGTTTTTTAAGGACTATCTTCATTACACACGGACAACACCATCAGTGCTCCGATCTCCTCCCTTAGATCACACAAGGAGGATCTCACCACAGTGTACGAGCTCCGTAGCACCGGCGAGAAACCTAATGTGTGTATTCAGGAATCATACATTCTAGAAATATTTTTGCTGTGGGTAGGTTTCTAATTTTTAAATTTTTGCCAGGGCAGCGGCCCTCAGCATTAAAATCCCATATCTAAATTCAGCATTAAAATCAAATGTCGAAATTCCGCGCTCAAATCTAATATCTAAATTCAGCATTTAAAATCAAATATCTAAATTGAGCATTGAAATCCAATATCTAAATTCAGCATTGAAATTAAATATCTAAATTCAGCATTGAAATCAAATATCTAAATTCAGCATTGAAATCCCATATCTACACTCATCGCTCAAATTTAATATTTCAATTCAATATTGAAATCCAATATCTAAATTCAACATTGAAATCCAATGTCTAAATTTAACGCTCACATCTAATATCTAAATAAAGCATTGAAATCAAATATCTACATTCAATGCTCAAATCAACCGAGAATTTTACATCTAAAATACAAATGAAGAGCCAAACTGAACAAATCAAATATAACACTTAATTTAAAAGTCTGTATGAACCATACAAATCAAACTGTTGTTAAATCAGTATGGAAATCAAATATCCAAAATCATAAATCAATCAAATTCGGTTTTTTGTTTACGAAACAAAAGCGCATATCTCTCAAATGTTATTATATTTTTTTTTCTCTTTTACTTATAAAGTAATGTTTTTAATTTACTATAATAATCCAATACCATAATTCCCACCATAAGGTACTTCGGTCTGTCCGCCTGTCACACTTTGCACACCGTCATTTGCGCACTTTTATCTATTTTCGAGAGAGTACATTAACTTTCGAGCACAGCTAAGGGAGTGCAACTGTGTTTGAAAGTTAGACAATAATTGTTTTGTTTCCCTTAGATGTACTCGCGAAAATAGCAAAGTGTGACAGTGTGCATTAAATCAACAGACAATCAAGATACTCTTCTGTCCAGTTTCATTCGGGAAACGGATTTAACTCATCATTTTTCTTAAAAATAACCTTAAAATGTAAGTTTCTGATTGCTCTTCAAGACAAAATTTCAATTTAAAGAATTGCAGACTTATTAATATGGATCAAAATGATAAGATGGCTAAAAGGAAGAGACGATCTCGTCAATCACAGCGACCAAGCGAGACTATAGAAGAAGCAGCAATGTAATACGTGTAACAGAAACAACACACTATAATTAAAAACCTGCCAATTTTGGCGGGTTGTTGCTAGTTTAGCATAATGTTTATAGACGTGACCCAGAAATCTTAACAAACAAAACAAAACAAAAGGGATCGCGTGTATTTTCTCATACTGATATTATAATGACTTTCTTTTCTTGTATCTTACCCAATCCTCTCTCTCTCTCTCTCTCTCTCTCTCTCTCTCTCTCTCTCTCTCTCTCTCTTGATACTGACTCTTAGAAAACACTTACAACAAAGCCCTGTATGGATCCTGGGGCCGCTGGGGAGACCAAGACTTATATGGGACTATGCTGACTCGAGCAAGTTATAAGACACGACTAATATGAGGACGTGACAAAAACAGAAAGTGGCCTCTAAAAACAGGACATTTAAAAAATCATCAGTGAGAGAAAAACAAAAATATTATTAACACAGTATTAGTATTGTTAACAAGATCTAGTGTCGGAGCAGGAGAAGAATGAACAAGAAAGAACCAGATCTATGTTACAACATGATCATCCCTGTTTATTTTCTTTCTTTTTGGCTCAGGCAAACTCAGAATGTAAAAGACATGTTTACAGAAACTACCGCTGTAAGATGACATGGGGAACTCACCTAACATGTGGACCATCCACAGGTGTGGCTCCGTGCTTCATAAGGAGAGAAAAAGGATAATGTTGATGATGATGATGTTGGTGATGATGAGCTGTACAGAGCACAAACAAAATCGCTGCGTAAATAAACAAAACAAAAACAGAACAAGCCACAGAACAAACAAAAAAAAACAAACAAAACAGCTGTTTAAGTCTGTGGATGTTTTGTTTGTGTTGTTTATTTTAATTAGTTCGGTAGCTATCTGGTTTTTGCTTTGTTCATTTCGGTAAATATTGTCTTTTTCCTTTGTTTAGTTCGTAGTTTTTTTTGTTTTTTTTTTAGCTTAACCGAACTCGACAAAGCAAACACAAAGTAGCTACCATAATGAACACAGCAAGAACACAGGAACTACAGAATTAAATACAACCACAAAAGTAGCTACCTAACTAAACAAAGTAGTTCTGTGTAGTTCCCGGTAGTTTTTTTATGAGGCAAAGAAGAAATCGAACCACTTTCTCCCACAGGCATGTCGTACAAGGCTACTAATATAAGGTTGTTCACGAGGCTGGCAACCACATCATATACAAACATTGCTACAGAAATCAACGCTGCAAGAACATGTCAACGTTTTATACAGGCGTACTGTCCGGTGGGACTACTACAGTGGTGGATCCATGCTTCACTGGGAACTAAACCAGGAAAATGATGAATAAACAGTGAACCAAACAAAACAAAAACAATAGAGCTACCGAACTAAACACATCAAAAACAAAATAGCTAAGGGATAAAATAAGGCAAAAAATAAATAATAATAACTATTGAACTAAGCAATTAACAGAATAGCCACGGAGCTAAACAATGAACAAACAAAAAAAAGTTACCGAACTAAACAAACCAAAGACAAAATAGCTGGCGAACAAAACAAAGCAACAACAAAATAACAACCGAACTAAGCCATGAACAACATAGCTACGGAACTAAGTAATGCACACACAAAACACAACAACCGAACTAACCCATCAACAAAATAGTTACGGAACTAAGTAATGCACACACACAGAACACAGCTACCCAACTAAACAAACCACAGACAAAATAGCTACCGAACTAAACAAAACGAATAACTGTCACATAATTTTGTTCACTCACTTTTCCTCTCTTTTATTTACAATAGTTCCAAAGTAATTGATCATTAAATTTGTTATATGTTTTTTTTAAAAACAAATTCAAATTTGATTTAGTTGTTACACAGAGAAGTGCACACGGATGAGTCAGCATCTTTAAAGTATCTATATTTACATCTATAGAGCCAAATAATAATAAGACTTAATGGTCTGCCTTTATTGTGCGTGCTAATTATGTCAACTATTCGATTGTCGGCACATTCTATTTCCCTACCTTCCGACAGTATTTGGTATTTTCGAGTCAATGTTTACACTCCTTCCATTCATTTGTGTTGTGTTTGTTTATCTGAGAGTTTGATACAAACCAGACCAGATTGGCTGGCAAGGTCAGTTTCGTGTAGTGACCCAGTGTTATGTTTCACGGGGCGCGCCCGTCCATTATCAAAACTGGTGACAGATTTCACACACACGAATGATGTAAGAAACTTCCGGACAGAATTCGTTTGATGAAGATGTTGCAGGGGGATCGCGAATGTAAACATTACCGAGAATAGACGGATACTGCAACTCCTTTTTACGGAAAATTGACCGTTTGAATTTTACAAACGTATGAGTCATGCAGCAAATTCCATAAGGAAAGTTATCATCTTCTTCTTCTTCGATCCTTAACCACCGACCGTCAAAGCAGTCAGTGGCCATCACGCCTAGTGGCGTCTTGTAGGGCAACAACAAATTGATTCCACTTTGCACGGTCGGTGGCCATCCTTCGTACAGTGCCCCAACTCTGGTTCATTCTTTGCATCTCAGCCTCCACAGTCCTCCGCCAAGTTGTTTTTGGTCGGCCTCTCTTTCGCTTTCCTTCAGAGTTTGATGTTGTTTCCGTAACTTCATTATTTTTTTTTACATAGACAGGGGTGTCAGCCCTATGCTAAAACCCCCAACCTGGAGGACCAGGGTACCAGCTTTTGTCTGACCCCTACCCACACAGACCAGTCCAGCTTGGTTGAACCTACCAGGAGTAAAACTCCCACTGGCATAGCTCTGGGGATTGTCAGGGTACGCAAGCTGCCATACCGCTACAAGGTATAGGTACCATTCACGTTGATTGGAAGATTTGTCGGAAAACACCAGGCAGAAGGGTGGGCCGAAAGTTGCAATATAATGTAGCACAAAATACGGCACTGCATTCCAGAATCGTCAAAGTAGACAGCTTGGACTGAAGCCAGAAAAGAGAAGAAGTTAAAATTCTGAACTTATAGGAACAGACAAAAGGAATAGGAGCACTTTTTGACGAATACAATAAGGAAACTCCTCCTTTTAATACGGAAACCAGACTCCTACAGGACCTACTCACAAAGTCACAGAGGGATTCTATAATAGAAATAATACCCCAGACGCATGTTCGAGGCATATTTATCAAGTTGACAAGACTATTCTACTGAGCAAGAAGTCTAGAGGTCCCAACTAGTATGGGGTGATTTGTAACATATGTTATATACTTTGAACTTGACGTGTTTGAACTTGCTGTTGGTTATACTGGTATTTACGGGGCTGGCAACCTCAGCTTATGAAAATGATATAGTCATGAACCACTACAGCAAAGCACTGGGGACTGCTTCGTGCTAGTTCTCTCAGGGAACGAAGCAGAGGTAACCCCAGCCTCCAAGTGGAGAAGGGAGTGGAAGATGATGCCATCTTATATATATATATATTTATATATATATATATATATATATATATATATATATATATATATATATATATATATATATATATATATATATATATATATATATATGTGTGTGTGTGTATATATATATATCTTGTCTGTTGTCCACCGCCATATATATATGTATATAGTTTACATAAAAATAGCTATATTATATAGCCAATCAGTGTGTGTGTGTGTCAGTGTGTGTATGACAGCCGCCATAGGCATCTTGTCAAGAACATGCCTAGGACTTTGTCCACACGCCATTTTGTCGTTATGTATAAGGCTTTGTGTTGCATTGCCATCTGCTAGTTTACATCTAAAAATAGCTACATAAAGTAATGCCGCTTTACGGATAGCACCAAAGCCATCAGAGAGAAACCAGTGCTCTCCAGGAGTTCGTTGTGCGTCAGGCTCCTCTAGCGCACATTTCAAATTCTTTATTCATTCTTATTATTGCCGAGTGTTTCTTTTGGCCGAGAGAGAACAAGCTTTGAGAGCTGAAGTCTACTTCAAGAACATGCCTAGGACTTAAAGTCTACGAACACTGTCTGGGTGTTCGGTAGTATTAAATGTTGATCTGTATAAGGCTTTGTGTTGCTTGAATTGCTAAGTCTGCTGCTGAGAGGGTTGCAATGATATTGTCGTGAGACATTCTAAATACACATATATAAATTAAAAGGTACATGTAAAGCCTAACACATAAATTCAATAAAAGGATAGAGAAATGGTTAAAGACCCGTGCTTTCCAATAGCGTACGCCTGTGTTAATAGAACGTCATGCTAGTTGAACAATAAAAACCCCTTTTTATGCTTCGTCTGCAAATTGTAACGTTTTCACGTTGATAGTAAAGCCTATAGCAGCATACACGCGTTTCCACAACACAATAAAACGTGTACTGCATTTCTAAGAAAACCTTGAGATAGGCACACCGCGTAATGACCTAAATTAATACTAACATTAATTACACTACGTTAACATAAACGGAAAGACAGATGAACTTAGGATAGAAAGAGAGAGAGAGCGATGTACGAAGGAACGCAGGCAATACTACCACAGTCTCGCGATATTAATGCCACCCCCAATAAGCGTAAGGCCAGAAGCACTAACTTTTTTCAAATCGACAGTGATAAAAAACACTACCCATACGAGAGTTAGGTTTAAAAACCTGAAAAATGCTTATTGGGAAACATGACATTATACTGGTTTACGTTTGAAATCCTGACAGTACCCAGACACCACATCGTATCGAAGTGAATAGGAGGTAGAAGAAAATGCACATTTTGAACGCAGCCACCTAGCTCCCTTAAATTTATATAATTGGGTTCCTTAGGACTTGCTGACAAAGAATATGTTAAACGTTACGGAAATAGTCTAGGAATTAACAAATTATAGCCAAAATAAAATGGTGGTGCTGTCAGACAACACCAAAATCAGAATTGCGCAGTGGCAGGTTTTGAAACCACCATTGTACGGGAAATGGGCCACCTTGTAAAATCCTATTTGATTGGATAGAAATAAATGTAAGGCTAAACACGATTAGTCGGACTATAAATACTATTTTTTGTTGTTAGGGGAGACGGAAGGAAGGGTACTTTTTTTCAAACGCTTGGGTAAACATGGCTCGATTGGTTAGACCCGCCAATATAGTCAATTAGAAGCGTCAGTTCAGTGCCACATTTTAAAATAAACTTACTAGAGGAACAGTGCGTTGAGATCCAGCTCATATTTTTCTAAATACAAGCCTGGGACAGAGGCGGATCGGAATTTGTGCCATAATTTGTGCCATTATTCATCGCTAGTCAACGTATCTGTGTAATATTTCCATGAATTGTGGTAAGCTTGATATATTCAATATCTTTTTGATGAAAATTGAATGTGAATTGATAACACTGACAAACAACATTTTTCTTTCTTATATAAGAATAAGTGTTCTTAGGTCAGTTTCTTGCGCTGATTTCAAATTTGAAATCCGTTTATCTCTATCACGTCGGGTTCTTAAGATATTCGTGAATAAATATATTTTGGGGAAACCGTTATTTGCTCCGTTTCATTTTTACTATATTACTTATTAAAAATTAATAAAATGCAAAATAATTCTACTTTTTATACTGCTAAAAGATGCATGACATATGTTACGCTATTTTTCAAATAGTTACTGTATTTTGAAATAATTCTGAGCGAAATATGGCTTCTAGAAGTTGTAGAAATTTGGCTGATCTGTTCTGTTACGTGTGCGGATATTTTACCGATCGTGTTCACCAGAAAAACTTTACACCATTACTAAAGAAAGCATTTGAACTTTATTTCGATTCGAAAGTTGATGATGCAAATAAATCTTGGAAGCCAAATGCAGTTTGTTCAACTTGTGCAAATACATTGGCAGGTTGGTTACGAAAATCGCCGAAGCATAAGTCGATGTTTTTTGGAGTGCCAGTAATATGGCGTGAACCGACAAATCACGCTACTGATTGTTACTTCTGCTTGACAAATATCCATGGTTTTACTTTTAAAACTAGAAAGTCTGTGGTTTATCCAAATATTGAATCGGTTTCGAAACCAGTGCCTTGTGATCCAATCACGTGTCCGATCCCAGTTCCACCAGAACAATATCCGTTGGACGTGAATGAACCATCAGAAAGTGATAGTTTACCTGCTTTAGAAACTAATTCTGACTCGGATTATATACCGATGAATGATGGTGTTCACTAAATTAACCATTCAGAACTTTCATATCTAATACGTGATCTCGCTCTTACCAAAGGACAAGCGGAATTACTCGGTTCGCGACTCAAAGAATGGAATCTTTTAGCGCCCAATACTGTGATATCTAAATTTCGTCATAGACACGGAGAACTTGTTCAATTCTTTGAGATGGATGATGACATTTGCTATTGCAAAGGTGTAAACGGTCTAACGGTGCACCTCGGTCATGAGCACATAGTCAACGAATGGTGACTTTTCATCGACTCTTCCAAGACTAGTCTAAAAGCCGTGTTATTACATAACGGAAATTTATTTTCATCAATTCCAGTCGCCTACTCGTTCATATGAAAGAAACTTATGACAATATGGCTATACTTTTGGCAAAAATAAAGTACAATGACTACCAATGGCGGATTTGTGGAGACCTAAAGGTCATTGCAGTTCTCACGGGCATGCAGACTGGGTATACTAAATTTGGTTGCTTCCTATGTGAATGGGACAGCCGCAACAGACAGGAACATTATGCAAGAAAGGTGTGGCCTATCAGGGATCGTATGCAGCTCGGGCATAGAAATGTAATACACGAGCCATTAGTTAACAACGACAGCATCATTTTACCACCGTTACATATAAAGTTGGGGCTCATGAAGAATTTCGTAAAAGCGTTAGATAAAACGAGCAAAGCTTTCACTTATCTTCGAGAAAAGTTTCCGCAAGTTAGCGATACGAAGATAAAGGAAGGTATCTTTGTAGGACCTCAGATTAGGAAAGTTATTGCAGACAAACAATTCGAGAACTTGTTACATGGTAGTGAACTTCTCGCATGGATGGCATTCAAATCGATCGTCGATTACTTTCTGGGAAATCACAAATCTGTTGACTATGTGCATATTGTTAAGCAGTGCATAGATGCATACATAATTATGGGCTGTCACATGTCCCTCAAAATCCATTTGCTCGATTCGCATCTTGATTTTTTCCCTGACAACCTTGGCGAAGTCAGCGATGAACATGGAGAACGATTCCATCAAGATATCGCCGTAATGGAGTCATGTTATCAAGGATGGTGGAGTGTGACCATGCTTGTTGATTACTGTTGGATGCTTCATCGCGATGTACCACATGCCATTCACCGACGAAAGTCGACTGCAAAGAAATTCAAGCCTACATAACTGTTATACTTCTTGTACGAATGATGTTGTAATACTGTATTCGTTGTTAAAAAACTTCAATTTCGTATTTCTAGAGATCTCGACCTGATAGAGAAAAACGGTTTGCAGATTTAAAAACAGCGCATTAAAATTGACCAGAAAAACATAGAAATGTTAGAGAAAGAAAAAAAAATTTTTTTTTTTGTTAGCCAGTGTAATTTGTGTCTGTATATATGTGTGTGGTTCAGTAGCAAACATGAGGCCAAGCCTAGATATTGCTCCAACCTGAACCAAACTTGTCGGAGAGGAGTTTAACTGCCTAGGCCTACATGGAATTACCAAATAGTACACTGACACCTATCTTATTGTATAGAAGGACTTACAGCTGAAATTGCAGAGGCGTAGTAACCATTAGGGAGGAGAATACTGGTGTAGATTGTTTCAGATGAAGATAGCAGTTGGCCTACCACTCTGAACTCAGTGTTTGTTATGTATTGTGCTCAGTGTGGAAATAAAGTATAAATTAGTTCTGAAGTAGGAGGTACAACCTTCTTGTTTCAGGGACTGTGGTCCTAGTTATTGAAGCAGCACCTGGTCGGAGTTTTTGCTGAATCCAGAGGCTGACAGCATACTCCTTGGTCCAGATAGCAACCAGTGAGGTGTCTCCAGAACACAGTGAAGCAATAGAGCAGAGGAGTCTTTTCCTGCCGCCATCACGAAAGATAAGCTTCTGTGGCCAGAGGAGCTCAACATTATGTAACCCCCCTAAAATTGACATTGTATTAAATAAAGAGGGGCAATTAATTGTTTTAATGCCAGGAATTGAGAACATCTCCAATACTAGTTCCAACAGAAACAAACACTTGAAGTCGTGATGACAATCAACAACATAGCTTGAACAGCCAGTATTACCTCCTAGTACCACATCACAACTCACACACATAGAATACTAATAATAATATATGTCAATACAAAGATCGTATCTATAAACTGTGGACATAATACTTGTAATTACATTTTATTATGATTCCTGGTTCACTGTGTAGTTGAATCAGGATCTCTAGTATTGAAAGAACTTAATACATATATTTTTAAACTTTAACACTTCCCTCATTTAAGATAGTCTTATAGAGTGTTATATGTGTGTGAGTGTCATAGTGTTGTCAAGTGTTGTGGAATAATTAAATGGTTTATCTGTCTGTTGTTGTTGTGACTTACACTTCATCATTTTCATAACCCTAGACATTTAACGTAGTCATCACAATATTCCAGAATAATTCTGACTGAGGTATAAATGTGGTAGCAAGTAAGGTTATCTGTAAAACACTACACCTATTAGATACAGATACCTTCACAGCTGATCTCAGTCAGTACACTAAGTCCCCTATAAATATTTATAACATCCCATTTTACCACATATATAAATACGTACTATCATTTGTAATAAGTGTAGGTATTTTTAAACATGTCCAACTAGGCACAAGCCACATTTTGCTGTCCAGTCCAAATTTTCTCCAGTAAATTAACTAAAAGAATGGGGATTTTCATCATATCCCCTGAGTTAAATGATATACATAAATACAAAATAAATAAAATGGTTTGAAATCAGTTTTACAAATTAACGGTACACAGGAAACAAAGGAAGTTTCGGGTTTTACCCTTCGTCAGCCACAGTTACGAACAGGTGACAAGGACAAGAATTACATATAGGAGCTACAAATATATATGATGATGAGGAACACACCAAATGAGCGAAACATGCAGATGGAACAACGGTGCTAAGCAAAAAGAGAACAATAATACTGTAAGAAAATCATAAAACCAGACAGACATATCGAAACAAGAAAGTAAATAATCAACGAAACGAAGACAGGAATAAACAACGCTATTAAAACAAGTAAAAAGTCACTTAGCTCGATCGCAGAGTGAAACACTTAAGATTGCTGTCAAACTGAGCGTCATGCGGAAGTGACCTATGAACTAGTGACGGCTAAAAAAGATACAAAAGGATACGAAATGAACCAAAGCAAAAACAAAGATAGATCAGAAAAACAACGACAGAAGAAATAAAGAGGTATTAAACAGAGAGAGAAGCCACTAGAATATATGCAAAATAATGCTGGACATTAAGGCCCCCAGGAGATAAAACGCCCATTTGAAAAATAAGACGATTCTCCAACGAAAAGCGAGTACGGTCACCACCGACACATGAAAGGAGGGCAGTGACATGAATATCAAAATTACCTGAATGGTCAGGCCTATTGAAATGAAGTCCACCGGTAAAGATTTGCCATGATAGATGTCATTTAAGTGCTCACGAAACCTGTCTGCCAAACGTCTGCCAGTTTCACCAATATAGGTAATGCCACACCTCTTGCAGATGATAGCATAAATCAGGTTTCTGGATTCGCACGTGAAAGACTCTCTAATGTCAAATTTACCGTTCGGAAAAGAAACTGACTGAGTTTGGAGTACAAAAGGACAGGTCTTACATATGTGGTGTTGGCACGGTTTAGTACCGAATTGAGAAGGACTGGTTGGTCTCAAGTGACTGTGTACAAGAATATCCCTAAAATTCTTATCCCTACGATATGCCACCAAAGGGGTATCACGAAACAACTCTCTGGTATCGGGATCAGCGTGGAGAATGGGCAGATGACGAAATTCACTATATGATATATACTCAGGGAGAGTAAAAATTCAGAGAAAAGATTCGGTTGGCGGACGGCGGGAAAGACGCCTGATTAATATCAGGAAAACAAAGACTTAGCAGTGGAATTTATTCTTTTATTTCTTCTAAAGTTGGTGGTACGAGTTTACGAGACCATTTGAGGTTCGATTCTGCGATACCAGCTGTACTACTGTTCTGTGGTTCAAAGCTAGCGATCACTCTAGAAACTTACATTCAACGGGTTGTGAAGATACTTGTCTTGACCTGGAGAAGTGACCTCGCCACGGAGACTAATTGACGAAAACAACAGGATCAACGCTCCAGCAGTTTGAAAGCTAAGTGGCATTTTTAGCAGGCCAACACAACATAACTTATTAATATATATTTCACAACTAAGCTTCCTAAAGCCGATTTCAATGACAAAACATATTTTTTTTAGTAATCACCAGTTCATATTTATTTACACTAGTTCCAAAGTAATTGATCATTACATTTTTTATATGTTGTTTTTTTTTTTTTACAAATTCAAAGTTGATAAGAATTTCACTGTTAATTCAGTTGGGGGCTTGTACGAGCTAAATTAAATTATATAATACTTCTTCACAAAAGTTGTCGGGCAGATAAAAGTTAACATTGCTAAGACATATTCAGCATTGTTCTTGACATCTGAAATATCTTGTGAAAAGTCCCTCAAGGTAGAAGCATCATCATCCTTCTATCTGTACCTCTGCCAAGAGTAATCTGGTGCGAAGGTAGATAACTTTGAAGACCCACATTAGATACTCTAGATTTTGGCCATTGTTGGACCATCACTGCAGAGAAAAGGGGAGGCAAGCCGCGACAATAACAAAAACTAGGTTACAACAAAAACGCATATAAACAAGGAAACAAAAATCACATTACGTTTATAAACATAACGCACACAAAATTATAATCACTACAAGTCAGAATAAGCATGGGGGGAAAGAACAAGCTTTAGGTACACTTTTAAAAATTGTTTTTAACCGAAAGTGCTCACTTGATAAATTAATTTTTTTTAAATGGTCCCTACATTCTAGTGCATAGAATATAAGTGAATGGCCAGTTCTCATTAATCAGGAATTCGTCATATCTCTCACAAATGTATATTTTCTGTCAAAGATATGACGAATTACTGATTTATTTTTCCGTGGAACCACTCATCTAACGTTTCTTAAATAAAAACTGCAATGGAAATGTTAAGAAAGAGTTGTTCAACATCGGAATGAGTTTGTTGATTTATCAACGTTGTACTAGCCTCAACATTATTTATACTCGTAGTAGCGACACTGGATTTGGATAATGGATAAATAACAAGGACAATTAATGATCGCCTGTTAGAGACCGACAGTGGAATAGATGAATCAGCACTACTTAAGCTGGTGGAATTTGGCATCAAGTGTAAAATAACCGAGATGTACGCTCGTACATATGAGAGAATGGGTCAGGCGTGTACACAACTAGTCGATTCAAGAACAATCAGCATTCATACCCTTCGACCGTTGATGTACTCGTATATGCTGACTGAGCACGTATGGGTTTGTTCGGAGTGCAGTGACGTCGATCAATCAATAACAAAGATCCTGGCGTAGTTGAGGTAACGAAAGTTATAGCGATGATGATAATGCAAGTGGCAATAATAATTACGTTGTAGTAAATACAGATCAATGGGTTTGCCCGAAGTATAATGTCGATTCTGAATAACAATAGCAATAATAACAATTACATTACAATAACAATAACACATGTTACCATAATTTGTCAAAGACCTTTATAAATTCCACAAAAATGTTGTTGATGTTGAGTGAGTTTTTCGCCTTTTAGTCGTAAGTTGAAAATCTATTACGTGGTACTTCTGTGGTACTTCTTCCCATCTGGAAAGAGCATGGTCTTCACAGATTGTGTGGTCTAAATTGTGGTGTTCATCTGTTTGATATAACTTTTAACATTTCTTTGCCTGGACGGCCGATTAGACTTCTATTTCAGTAATTTTGGCATATCTGTGAATATGTGTTGTGTTCTGTAATTTTGGCACAGCTGTGAATATGTGTTGTGTTCTGTAATTTTGGCACAGCTGTGGGTCTGTTAATGTTCTCACAACGTAGTGTTCTTACAAGTACCAGTTCGTCATATCTTGCAAGCTCTAAGTGTCGCAGCCATCTCGCGTGCTTGATACTTTGTTACAGTATTCCGTACATGAGTCTAGCTAATCTACATGTCTCATCATCCAGGTATGCGCTCCATTCTGCCTGTATTTTTTTTTTTTTTTTTTTTTTTCTTAACCAGCAGCACTTGGGCTTTCAGCCCTTCGGCCCAATGACATGTCATTGCGAGGCTGGGGAACCTGAGGACTTTCCTTCCAACCCGGTCATTAGCTTCGCTCCTTCCCATCCACAGAGGGTTTATCACAGGAGCCGTTCAGGCTATTCAGTCACATTTCCGGCCGTAAACATTTCTTCAAACGCCGACGCTCGGGTTTGAACCATGAACACCTGGTCGCCAGTACAACGCCGAAGCCATTACACCAGCGTGGCTCCCATTCTGCCTGTATAAGAAATGTATCCTTTCTTGTGGACTTTCTCTATTGTCTTTGGAACGCGGCCATAGACAATGACCATTTATTTATTCATCCTCACAACCTAAAGTTGGGGAGTGTACCTGTATTAATGTCAAGTTTATTGGTTCGCCTTTCAGACTTACTGAGGTAATTCTGTTAGACCAGACCACGAGGTCTTTTATATTTGAGCATGCGCCCTAATATAACCAACATACTTTGTGTCTAGTTTGAACTGGGCCAGCCTAACCTAAACACGGCGAAACTCCTATTTGAAATTAAAAAAATAAAAACACACAAAAACTAACTAACTAACAAAACAAAAAAGATGATTGTGTCCGAGACTGAGCGATATTCAGTAATGGAGTTCTTGATGTTCAGGAAATACTACACTATTAATATGCTGATTATTTACGCCACTTTAGTATAATATATGAACTTCCCCAGAGCGTAATTCTCCATTAAGTATCAATCATGTGTCACACATACCTAAGATATGTCAGTTGTAATCTTCCATTCACGTATGTTCTTATAATTTTCACGTTGGTTTTTATTTCAAATATTCTTCCTCTCATTAGACAAACAAAAAAAAATTCTTTCTTTCGTAGTAATATATTCATAAAGAGTCTTCTATCACAACATATGTTGAAAATTATTTCTCTCATCCCGACATATTTCGAAAATGTCATCTCAACACGCCATGTTGAGAAAACTCTTCCCCCCACCATGACATATTTCAAACATTCCTCTCTCACAGACAATGTTCAATTTTTTTTCCCCTCATCCCAACATAATTCAAGTATCATCTCTTTAAAGCGCACGACATTCGTCACACATTTTTTCACATCTCGACACTTTCAAATTGCTTGTATCATACCGGAACAATCAAATAATTCATTATCTCATACTGACATTGTCTTTTCGTTTCTTTCCGTGTCTTATCCCGACATCCTTTTTATCTTCTTTCTCTTACTCCAACATTGTTTATCAATCAGTTTCTCATCCTTAAATATTTAAAATCTTCGTCCTGCCACGCCAATATTTTGTAAGTTTATCTCTACTCCCCAAATATTTCATATCTTTTTTGTTTCGTTCAAAAATCTGTTTAAATCCAGCTCTCATCCACAATTATTTCGTAATTTCTTTGTGTGATTCCAAGAGACTTCATAATGTTATTTCTCATCCGGACAAATTTCACAAATGGCGTATCTCATTCTTAGATATTTCATTATATCTTTGTTTGTTTGTTTAGGTTTTATTTCTTCATATTTCCACCAGTTTCTACACGTGGACTGTCATGGCAGCATCACCAGCAACTTCTTTTTTTGATAGTATCTTTTTTTTTATTTATCATTTATGTTTTAACTTATTTCTTCCTCTTCTGTGTTAGTTCTTGTGTCCCTGACGAATGCCTTGATTGTTGCCCCAGTGCGACGCATCATCTGTTTTCGTATCCACCCCCCCACCCTTTCTCCCCCCCCTTTCCCACGGGGGAGGGGGGGGGGGGGCTTTTTAACCATGCCATATTTCACACATTATTTTCAGCCGCTCTCTAGTGACATATCATCCGATCTATGACAAATGCGAACATTTGTCCGATTAAGTTGCTCGTGACACAGGTATGTTCATTACAGGATGTCAAATGTATTTATAATCTTGAGCTCTGCAATTTCCAGAACTTAGATAATGTCGAACAAATGGATACACAAATAAGCTAAGAGTCGAAATTGTCTGGCAGACATGCTCGATTTCTTCATTAAAACACATCCGACATCATAACTCCTGTGACAGGTCTGAGCTGACAACACACCCGATATCATAACTTATGTGACAGGTCTGAGCTGACAACACACCTGACATCATAACTTCTGTTACAGGTCTGTGCTGACAAAACACCCGACATCATAACTTCTGTTACAGGTCTGAGCTGACAACACACCCGACATCATAACTTCTGTTACAGGTCTGAGCTGACAACACACCCGACATCATAACTTCTGTTACAGGTCTGAGCTGACAACACACCCGACATCATAACTTCTGTTACAGGTCTGAGCTGACAACACACCCGACATCATAACTTCTGTTACAGGTCTGAGCTGACAACACACCCGACATCATAACTCTTGTGACAGGTCTGAACAGACAACACACCCGATATCATAACTTCTGTTACAGGTCTGAGCTGACAACACATCCGACATCATAACTCTTGTGACAGGTCTGAACCCACTGGCTCTAGCATTGTTTAGTGTGTTAGTAATATTCACACCAGCTTTTCAGGAAAATACAGGAACGGCGCGCATTGCACAGTGTTGCCTAGAGTGACAGTTTTCTTGAATGCCCATTTAGAGGACAATGATCTACTTTGTTCGGATTTCCCCGATCTTTTCGCAAGTAACCCGTCAAGACATGGCGGGGAAGTCTAATAATTTAGCTTCATTATAAAAGAGCCACCCAACACCTTGTTATGTTGTGTTTGTTTTTGTGGGTTTTTTTTTAACTTTAACATTTGTTTAAACTAAAGATAGCCAACTAAATTTTTTTAAATGCAATAATAATAATAATAATAACAATAATAATAATTACAAGCGGTAATTAAATTAGAGAGTTTTCACTCCACGTACGGTACCAGTTTAGGATCAAACGATAACATCATTCCTCTCATCATGACACGTGACAGGTTCCGGCCATTTTAGCTTTAACCACGACAGTCAACAAAGCACAGGAACAATCTTTTGATCATGTAGGTCAGGTGAATTACCAGAAGTAGTCTTTGCTCGTGGCCAACTTCGTGTAGTGATTACGCAATAAAGGAACCCAGACAGTCTTAAAATAAATATTCAGAACGCAGGCTATCGAGAGAAAAATTGTAATGATAACCGCTTATTTACAAAAAATTGTGGTTAAGGAGCTGTTACGTAATTAGTCAAATGACGCCCTATTTACCTATTCCTACTTCTCAGTCTTCTAAATTTGCTGCAGATGGGGAAAGTTTAAGGTGTTGGCATGAATTCGTCTCCCATCATTATTTTGACGGGTATACGTGCTCGTATTCTTATAATTGTTATTGATAATAGTTATTCTTATTGTAAATACACAATGTTGTTATATATCGCCTTAAAGCCATTCAGTTTAAAAATGAAAGACAAAAAATAAAGTCTTCCTGGACGTAGGGTTCAGACAAAATTTGTTTCACGTACATGACATGTTTGACTAGGATTAAACTTGCTGGCATCAGATTTCAGAACCTTCTAGAACTGACACGCACAAGCGAGACCGGCCATCAACGAACTATTTCACGTCACACCTCCCACCTGATGTGTTCTATCACATTATACATCTGCTTCATTTGCCCTGGTGATTCCAGAGAAGGAACTGCCTTCTAATGCTATAAATAGGTGTCCTCAATATGCGTCCTACACATCGCCATCATCTTCTCATCTCTGGTTCCACTAGCACCTGTCTGGTTCTTACACAACAGGAAATGCTGCAAGTGATAATCTCCAGCCCTTCATTTCCTATTGTATTTTCATCCGTGTCGTCGTTATTCTGCTGCATTAGGTTAAGTTCTCATTCTATATTTGGTTTTGTTTTCCAATGTTTGTCCCTGAAGAAGGCCTGGTGGTAGTCACGTGTGCTCCCCCCCCCCCCCCCCCCCCCCCCCCCCCCCCCCCCCCCCCCCCCACCCCCCCCCCCACCCCCCCCCCCCGATGTTTGCCATAACGTAAAACCATTCAGCCAGCGACGATTCTCTGCATGTCCACTTACATGATCAAACAGACAGAAGAGCTTCTTGTCAAGGTTTTTAATGCCGGTAAGGGTTTGTGTATACTCCTCAATGCCCCCTCACAACACTGGAAACTTCGCAACAGAGCCTCGACAAGAATATCACGCAGAGAAAATCTGGCACAAGTTTACTGACGTGTCAATATCTAGTATTAAATGTCACATCAAATCTGGCACAAGTTTACTGACGTGTCAATATCTAGTATTAAATGTCACATCAAATCTGGCACAAGTTTACTGACGTGTCAATATCTAGTATTAAATGTCACATCAAATCTGGCACAAGTTTACTGACGTCTGACGTGTCAATATCTAGTATTAAATGTCACATCAAATCTGGCACAAGTTTACTGACGTGTCAATATCTAGTATTAAATGTCACATCAAATCTGGCACAAGTTTACTGACGTGTCAATATCTAGTATTAAATGTCACATCAAATCTGGCACAAGTTTACTGACGTGTCAATATCTAATATTAAATGTCACATCAAATCTGCTCTTGTCTTTGATCATGCAGGCAGGGCCGTAGATACGGGAGGGATTTGGGTGTTCAACAAGGGTGTGGTGAAAAACATTTGTGGGGAAACTATACAGTACCAAACATGTTTTGTGCCGAACTTTTTTTTTATAACTCCCCCTTTTATTAAGTCCTATCTACGGCCCTGGATGCAGGGATAATGTTTTCACAGCAATCGTTAATTTTTCATTAAATACATTTTTGTCTCGTTGCGTTTCTCTTTGTCACACCTCCTCATTAGGCCCAGGTTTTTCGTGTAAAAGGCCAAGTTGTCAGTTTGTAGCGGATATCAAAGTTTTAATTTTTCTATTAGGACATGCCAATACATTTAATAACTAACTTTTTCGTTGAGGCAGCTTCAAATTTACACGAGTATTATCCATGATGTTGCAGGCAGAAATCAAGATGAATTTATTTGTGTCTTGTCTTGTTTAAAAAAAAAAATCTTTACATAAGTTTTGGGTTTCTTTGGGACACAATTATAATCTTATTATTATTATTTTTTTTAATCATTCTTTTTTTTCCATTCATTCATGAGTAGCTTACCGACTATTGATTCTTGGCGATCATGTCTCTCCATATCCTACGATGTCGACAGACTTGAATAAGTTGTGTCCGCAAACTCTGACCGTGCGGTTAATTTGCGTGAGACTTCTCAATTATTAAAAAGTTCTCTCATTTTTCTAACCAGGTGAATTGTGACTTGTTATTTCAGTAAGAACTTTCTGCTGTTTCTGACAGGACTTGCTAATTTGATTTCCTGGCTGTCCACGTTATTCTTCTTTATAATCTCTACTCTTGTGTCTCTATTTGTCTTTTTATCTGTTTAATGTCCATGTCTAACATGCATCAAGCAATATAGGGTGCATGAAGCATTATTAAACTCTCCTCCTCACGTTCATTGGTATTATCTTTTTAAGGGTTTACTGCTGGTTGTATGGGGTGGTCCACATATGAAGTCACGCAATTTTTTACATATTTAACCCCCTCTCTCCCTTTGTCACAATTCGTCACCAAAACCCAGCTCCTCCTCAATTATGACGTTACAAATATCTTTAAATCACCCCACCCCCTTTCCCCCCATTTTTTTGTCATACCGAAAAGAATATAATGAATGTAAATTAGTTAATAATGTGCAGACAAAATAAAATTCTTTTAAATAAAATAACATTTAATTAATCAAGGCCAGGACAATAACTGCGTTTCTGATCAAATGTGGATAAATGTATTAATTACATAGTTAATTTTGGCTTCATTTAATTTCAAGCAATAAAAATTAATTTTATTTAAGGTAACACATTAATAACTTCAGATCTTATTTATGTTACAGTTTTAAAAATATAATGCTAAACTTGAGTGGTTTGGTTTGGTATTAAGGTAACACATTAATAACTTCAGATCTTATTTATGTTACAGTTTTAAAAATATAATTCTAAACTTGAGTGGTTTGGTTTGGTCTTTAAGGACCATCTTCATTGCACACGGACAACACCATCAGAGCTCCGATCTCCTCCCTTAGATCACACAAGGAGAATCTCAGCGCAGTGCACGAACTCCGTAGTACCGGCGAGAATCCCATTATATGTATATAGGAATTACACATTCTATAAATATATTTGTCAGAAAACTGTTTAAACGATGTTCCCAGATGTCAGAATACTGTATGATGTACCCTGCTTGTCAGGAACACTATTATTATGGTGGGTGTGGGTTGTATGTAGCTGAGGATCAACAATGGCTCGTACGAATTAACCCAACACCACTGGTACAGTTCCATGACATTTATTAGACTGACAGATTGAATTTCTGCATCTTCTGGTACCTTCTCCAAATCGGACAGATCTGTATCAGATGTAGTCTCATGTTGCTCCTCCAAAGATTTAACTTGATCTTTCAATGCCTCGGCTTGCTGTTCTAATCTTTGTTTTCCAGTCTTAAATTGCTCTTTTAATTCTTTTACTTTATCACAGAAACTCTTGACTAAAGCATTACCTTTCTCCTTCCAACGAGACGACAGGACCCTGCAATGTTAATCTTTAACTTGAGTATTACCCTTATACTCAACTACTATCCTGTTCTTATCCACCTTGAATTCATCATCTATTCTTTGAATACCATCTCTGTATTCCTTTACTAATAACTGCTCAACAATCTTGAATTTTTCTTCTAATATTGTACACTTTTCCTCAAAGGTTCCCTCTTCCTGAATCACTTTGTCTATATCTAATTGGTTTGTATCAGACGATAACACACTCTCTTGAGTAGTGACTTCTTGGGATGTGTAACCTGTCTCTGCATGTATAGACACTGGAACACAATCTGGTTTCTGAGATGTTTTTATGATTAGCTCTGTAGTCTTTGTACCACTCCTTTGGTTTTCTACCTGTGGTCTTACCATTATCTATTCTACCCTTATCCAGTATCTTGACTTCAGTCACTGTCGATGACAACTCATTTGGAAATGAAGTGCTTTCCCAAGTGTCATCTGTCTGGACAGCAACATCATGCATCTCGGTTTGTACTGACACACTCCTTGTTTCAGTTTTAACCTTAGTCACCGCTGGATCAGATTTCTTCTTCAAATCCAATTTAGGTCTCTCCTTGTATTGACTGCATTTTGGTTGTACCTTAGTCTCAAAGGTACTCTTCATTTTCAAACAGTAAACTTTCACACTACCTCTATTTTTTACTTTTATACGAGAGTCATACACCTCATAGGTATCACCATTCCTTATTGCTAACGCCAACTCTCGCAAAGCTATTCTTCTTCTGTTTTCACACGTTCTACTGCACTCTTGCATCGGATCATCCCATGATGAAAATGAATCATCCATGGATCCTGCAGAATTGCAAATGTCTAAATTTCCTTGAGCAATAACTATAGCCACTGAAAGCGAAAGTGAGTAAGACTATTTAATGAAAATAGTACCACTTAAGAATCTTGCTACAACAGCAAAGCAAGAAATACTAATGAAATAATGAATACTTAAATAACCAATTACAAATGCCTACCCTATAGCACTCACTCTCACTACTCACACATATCAAGTCATGCATAAAATATATATATCAATGATTTCCAAGAAGACAAATGGATCTGATGATGATGAAATACACTACAAGTACAAGAAAAACGAAAAATAATCCACAGGGATGACAGATGAAAGTAAAAGGAAAATAGGTATAGGTGTATAATACCACGCCTGCAAACAAAACAACAACAATGGAACTGTAAAATGAACTTATTTACAGTGATAGCAAGAACTTACGCAAGAAAACCATATGTAAACACCACATGAGAAATACTATAATTTACACGACAGTGGATATACAAACCAGACTTTAAACAGCTAACACAAATAAATGTTCAATTAATACCAACTGGCTACACCTCCATGTCTACACCAGACCGGCAGACCAAAATGGAATTAACTTCACAAGACCTATAGATAGATCAATACACGTTCCTTCCAGGAAAGAAAGATATATTAATCTCAAAAAAATATATCCAGAAATAAACGCAACGAATACAAACATTGCACAATGGATGACCACCAGAAAAAGTTTAAGTGGTATGTTAAACAGAGAAGAGTAAATGTTGCACAAAATAAATCAACTTATCTCTGAAGGAGAGTCTTGAATGGCAGGTCCAATCAAGATGATGAAATTCCACAGTAACAGTATAAGAAGTACTGGGATATCGCCCTCCAGCCCACTGACACAAATTGTGAATAAAAAGAAACAGAAAATTATTAACATCTAATCAGAACTATAATATAAACACTAATGTATGCACTTCAAAAATACTAATACTACACAAATACTAATGTAAATATGTCTACAGTACTAAACATTAAATTTGAAGTAAATATAATGCTTGTAATCTAGGTCTAACCTAGTTACATGAAGACAAGTAGGCTAACTATATTACTTCAACCCAAAGAAAACATATCTTTCCTAATGTACTACAAATTAATTACATACACCTGAAAAAGTAAAGGCAGGTATTATACTGTACCACATCAAATAACACTTACAAACGTACAAATAACACAGCAAAGAATGCAAAAACTCACGATACCAACAGATTCACAACAAAGCAAACAAACTGAGCAAAACAGATGAAAACACACTTCACAAAGAAACTTACACAGACGATAAAAAAAAGAAAACGAATACACAAACAATCAATACTAATTTATGAAAATAATACGTATCTGAAGTAGGCTACAGGTAAACTTGACAATCCATTAGGCTGAAGACCAATGTTCGTAGTAGTTGTTCACACTTGTATTTCCTGGTGACTTCGTGAAAGGATGTAGACAGCACACACAGCACATCACGTGACGTAGAAACTCAGACTCCAAACGACACACTCCGACAGGCCAGTACAAATCTGTAGGGCAGGTCAGCCTCTGGTTGTAACAGCCAGAACACCGTCAAACACAGCAAGGTTGACAAGAAAGTAGGCTACTTCAGGATAATTCTACTGTGCAGACTTCGACAGGGTTTTCCAACTATTTCAAGCAGGACACAGCTTGAAAACACTGCTGTATCAAAACTGGTCAGTAGGTCACGACTTGCTCTCCGTTGATTGGCTGAGAGTATATTTGAACTTCAGGATCGTAGCTCGCCAGCACTGTGTAGCAATAACAGTCTGTTTACATTTGTAGATGAGGGAGGTAAGGTGGTTGATCTCTTCTAGCCTCCCCAGGTTCACACGACTCCTTCTACGAGCCCCCAGTATGTCAGAAAAACTGTTTAAACGATGTTCCCAGATGTTAGAATACTGTATGATGTACCCTGCTTGTCAGGAACACTATTATTATGGTGGGTTGTATGTAGCTGAGGATCAATAATGGCTCGTACGAATTAACCCAACATCACTGGTACAGTTCCATGACATTTATTAGAATGGCAGATAAATCGTGGAAATCAATTACACGTAGCAAGCATACTGACTCACCTCCAGGCTGACATTGCCTGCAGGAAATAACTCTTGAACTCTCGTGTTCACGAACTGACTATACACGAACACACACTAACAGTTACATATAAAGTTCTTTGTGCGGCATACCTTCCTCGCACAATCATAACACCATCCAGGTGTGATCCAAGTGTTAATAGTGGTTGGCAGCATTAAGCATCGCCATCTAGATTCTCTCCGAATCTCATCAAGGCGGGAAACCAACAACGCCTGTATTATTCCAATACTGCTACACGGAGGGAAACGCGTCGCCTTTCTTCCAGTAGCTCCAGGGGTGAACACTGCACGCCCTATACTGTTCTCCGTGAACAGAGTATAAATGTGGTTCCAACCGGAACACTTCCAGGCGGTACAATAATCTTCGCCTATACAATATGTAGGACCTACACAATATATAATAAATAACTCCTCACATAGTCGAATAATCACATCTGTGTTTCTCCACAGTCACACAATACGAGCTCACAGCTCGGCTACTAATCACAGATTCGAGCGTACCGCTCGGCTGCCAAACACAGACTAACTCAGTCACACCAGACTTGTATTCACTACATGCTTTCTCTCAACGCATGCACAAGTCACACCATGTTGACATAAAGTCAGACATGAACTCAATACCTCAGTTACACTTAACCAAGCGTTAACAACAGTTCAGTGACCCTTAACGCCAATCACTATCATCATTCATACTCATGAAAATGTTCTGTGACAGTGGCTAGGTTTCTAATTTTTAACTTTTGCCAGGGCAGCAGCCTTATGGCTTACTCTTTACGATTTCCAACAGCCGTGGGATTTTTAACGTGCACAACTTGTTTTTTTTTTCACCCTTATCCGAGAAGGCTAGGCATCCGATCTCACTACCCATGAGACCAGGGGGGAGTATGACATGACTAACACCACTGGTTCTGAAAAAAAAATTCCATAAATTATATTCCCTGAGAATCGAACCCGGTACCTCTAGAATTCGAGGCGGACGCCATACCTCTTCGCCACTCCGACCCCTACTTTATTGTGTTCAAACTCACATTTTTATATTCACTTTATTGTGCAGAAGCTTGAGCGTAATATATTCACTCCACCGTGTTCAACTCACATTTATATATTCATTTCAATGCGGTCAAATCTAGATGTACGTGTTCACTTTATTGTGACGAGGCTTACAGGTGACATATTTATTTCATTGTGTTGAAACGTACAAATTCCGTTCTCACTTCATTGTGATAAACGTTCCATGAATTATATTAATCTTATCGATCAGAGATTGGTATTGGTTTATTCACTCAATATACTGAAACTTCCATGTGATATGTTCACTGTCTTGACTGAAATCTACCAATGATTTATTCACTCTATTGTACTGAAACCTTAATGCCATATATTAACTTTATTGTCCTAAAACTTTGATGTGATATGTTCACTGTCTTGACTGAAACTTATCAATTGTTTATCCATTTTATTTTACAGAAACCTTGATGTGATATATTCACCATATTGTGCCGACACTTGCATGGGATATGTTCACACTGTTGTACCGAAACTTTGATGTGATATGTTCACACTGTTGTACCGAAACTTTGATGCGATATGTTCACTCTGTTGTACCGAATCTTTTACGTGATATGTTCCCTTTGTTAACTTACTCTTATCGATGATATATTCACTCTATTTTACTGAAACCTTGATGTGAAATATTCAATCTATTGTAACGACACTTTGATGTGATATGTTCACACTGTTGTACCGACACTTTGATGTGATATGTTCACTCTGTTCTACCGAAACCTTTATGTGATATGTTCACTGTATTGTACCGAAACTTGGGTGTGATATGTTTATTTTATGTTGCTGACCAGGTCAAGAAGGAGCGTTTAAAAAGATCAAAGTGGAAGGTTCCAGTCCTGCCCTCTCTCTGTCATCAGCAGCCTCACTAGGGGGCAGTTCGCCGGGATCTGCTTCCGGTCATACACCAGGTACAGGCGCGTGCCCAACTCCAGCTCGCAGACGACATCGGACGACTTTCACTCAGGTAGGTGCTGCATGTGCTCCGGGTTTTTCTTGTTTGTTTATTTATTTTTGTGTGTGTGTGTTTTTTTTTTTTTTTTTTTTTTTTTGTAACTTATGGTGGAAGATTCCTGCCGTTAGTTATAGTCAATGAAGAGAGGAAAGGGAAGTTATCCAGCTGACATAACTGCCTCCAGGAATCTTGCAACAACGAATCAGACAGCATGTTAGAAGCGCTAATGGAAGCTAGGCATAAATTCCCGTATGGAAATAAGAAGGCAGATAGGCTTACCGAAGAAAGAGGAAGCGAAATTCATATCGGGGATATACAACAAAATGTGGCGGGATAAAAACCATAATTTGTTTTAAAAATAAAAATATTATTGAGAACTCTCAGGGTCAGATGTAACACAGAAGCTTACTAGTAGTCCCTACCAAGTTAAAGATCAGGTTATGATTCTGAGACCAAGAAGCTGCCACTACAGACTCCAAGACCATCAGTTCAAGAAACTAAACATCGGCCAGGAGGCAGATATGTGTCCAAGTGAGGTAGAGAAGCAAGTAGTAGATCATATCCTTCTAGAACACCGGTACCACTAGAGGAGTAGGCTGATAGTAAAACAGGTTCAAGTAGTTCCCATAACAGATACTGCCGTAGGGGAGTCAAAGTGTTAGAGACTTCTCTGTGCTAGGTCCAGCATCGAGAGATGGGGTGACCAGTTCCCTTTCTCGCTGCCTTTTCCTTCCCTAACTCAAAGTCAGGTACCCATTTACATCTGGGTAGACTGGAGCGTGTCGGTACCGTGAATCGAACCTGGCACCTTTGCCACGAGAAATCAGCACTCTAACCACTCTGCCAATCGGACAATGATAGTAGGGACTTTTAACCAAATCTTGCCGGGGGGAAACTCTATAGAATTCTGCTAGAAGCCTTAGGCAGCCCGACCATATTATGAGAGAAATAGAGATGGTTATATGAGAGAGTAAAAATAGAGATGGTTCTATGAGACAGCAAAACTTATTTCACACAAATAAAATTGTACTGCCCATGACGTTGACAGAGTACACTCAGTTAACTCGGTGGTGACGATCGATCAATATTTATTACTTCTGATAGCTGAGAAGAATCGCATTATTTCCTGCAGATGTTGAGGACACTACTCATCCCATTGTAAAAAAAATGGCCAGACCACGTACTATATCAGCAAGGGGGAAGTAAAGTTATTCAAATATTGTCAACAACAAGAAGCTTGCACCGAAAGACATGTATGTTCTTGTAATGGAGATGTGTGTAGCAGTTTGTTTTACACTGTGGCGTTACCAGGTACATATACAACTGTAACTAAGTCGTCTGTTTCGACAACCTGGTTGGAGCTAGGTACAACTGTAACTGAGTCGTCTGTTTCGACAGCCTGGTTGGAGCTAGGTACAACTGTAACTGAGTCGTCTGTTTCGACAGCCTGGTTGGAGTTAGGTACAACTGTAACTGAGTCGTCTGTTTCGACAGCCTGGTTGGAGTTAGGTACAACTGTAACTGAGTCGTCTGTTTCGACAGCCTGGTTGGACTTAGGTACAACTGTAACTGAGTCGTCTGTTTCGACAGCCTGGTTGGAGCTAGGTACAACTGTAACTGAGTCGTCTGTTTCGACAGCCTGGTTGGAGCTAGGTACAACTGTAACTGAGTCGTCTGTTTCGACAGCCTGGTTGGAGCAGTGATCATATTCTTTCTTTGCATCATCATAGGCTCTTAGGACCCACATGGGTCCACTAATATATCGTTTTACATAATATGACTTAAAATCGCGTGGACAGTTAAAATAGAATGATGGTGATGTTCTAAAATAGATCATTATTCAAGGACAGGAGACAACGTCAAAAGGCACACGAGGAGAAAACATCGACAGGAACACGAGGAGAAAATGTCGAAAGGAACACAAGGAGAAAATGTCGAAAGGAACACAAGGAGAAAACGTCGAAAGGAACACGAGGAGAAACAAAAGCAGCGAGGACTGTCACCTCAGGGGCTCATTCCCATCGTCATCTATGACTGAAACGGCTGTTTTTACACGCTTTTATTTAACTTCACTTGTATGTCACTTTCATGTCACTTTCAAATCTTGCAATCGATTTTTTAATCACTTCCAGATGAGTAATAGCTCTGAAACTTGGCATAGTTGTGTATTCCCGATGACAATATAATAATCGGTCAATTATTAATAATTTAATATTGTATTTATGACATTATGAGTAACTAAAGTTTTTCGTAAAGATGTATAAACAAATCAGGGGTCATAATCAAGTTAACTAAACATTCAAGAGTACGTGGTGTGCTTTATTTTTTTCTATGCATAAAACAGGGCAGTACTCAAACAAGTGTCTGGCTAAGTCAAGGGAAATAATCCAAATTATAAAATTATGAATCAAGGGAAAGTCGAGTTCGATCTCTAGATGGCCTTCAAATTGAAGAAATTGATTGCACCAAATTAACAGGCACAAAGCCATGTAATATTGACGCTCTAAAAGAAATGGATCGCTTAAGAAATTTTAGACCAGATTTACAATAAGTAAAATTATTGTTTATGTTTTAATATGTCATAATTTTTTCTAACACTAAAAAGAAGGAAAAAAAATTGTAACACACTATTTTAATGCACTAAAAACCCAAAAATAATTTTTCAAGGAGTTTAAAGCTTGCAGTAAAAATATGTAACATCAAAGTGACAAAAAGCGTGGGGCGCTGATTCTGCATGAAATTAACTTCTGCTTTATACTTCTCATTAGACACTTATGGATAAAATATATGATAAGCGCTTAAGTGCCCCACGCTTTTTGTCAATTTGAAGTTACATTTTTTGACTGCAAGCTATAAACTCCTTGAAAAATTATTTTTGGGTTTTTAGTGCATTAAAAGCGTGTGTTTAAAATATTTTTAAAAATATTTTTTATTTTTGATACTGAAGACAGATTAAACTCACATTAGATAACGTGCTGGGAAATGTTCAACGATAAGTTCAACATCTTTGTGACAAAAATGGGTTTAAATAATGAATAATTATTGAATTGCTATATCTTCAATAACTTTCATACTCTCAAGTACAAGCCAACAATCACACCTGACAAGTGCTGTAATGCTCGTGTCTTATAGATCATAAATCAAATTATGCAAATAATAAGGTAAATAACAATGTTTTCATCTTTAATGTCTCATTGTTCATAGCTGCGAGCTGTGTTGTGACAGTGACTACCTCCTAGTGATGCACTTTTCTGATTTAACTGATCGTCTGCCGTAAATCCTAAACACCTCCAAGCGAGGCTTTGGCCCAGTTCGCTCGGATTGAGTCCTTGATGGTTGTCGTAATTTTTTTATCTGAGAGAGTTCTGATGGATATTGGTCCTTTTAGAGTGTAGAATGATAGTGAAGGCTCTGTGAGAATAAGGATTTAGGAAAGTGAGGTAGTAGATTCACAAGGGCTGGGGAAGAGTAAGGACAGTCTCTTATTACGACAATATTTGTCTCTCAAAACTATTCCTACCACTCTTCTGAACAAACAGTTGTTTGTCAGTTCCAGTCGCTCATGCGCACACACCGATTTGGTGATTCTGACGCACAACGTACATGAATACACACTACGATAACAAAATATGGGAAATGTTTGGGTTTTAGGCCAGCCGACACCAAATGCTAATAAAGTTTTTAATACTTTTATTATCATAAAATCAAGTCACAAGTAATATCAATTTACAGTCAGAAATCATGGGTTACAAAATACAAAATTACAGGGGGGGGGGGGGGGTTTGAGGAGAAGTATCCAATGCACCTTTTCCCGCTTGTATTTACTAACAGAAAAGACCCGTTCCCAAGGACGAGAAAGGGGGGGGGGGTGATGATCAGAGATAGGCAATTTAACCCAATGGTAAATTTATTACTCTGAGTCAAGGGGGTTACAGTAATAAGGGGTAAAGGAAAAGCTAGGGGTCATCAAATGTTTTCCTTTAATCAACCAATTTTCCCGGGAGGGGGGAATGCTCACAGTTAAATAATCCCACTAGGAGAAATCCCGTACAATTAATACAGTACACCTTAATACTAGGTTGGACTAATTATAAGGGTAAAAAAATTAAATCTCCTTTTTCAAAAAAAAAAAAAAAAAACACGCTTGGCTGGCCAGCACACAGTCACACACACACAGACTTACCAAATGGTGAATTCTGGCACTTCATAGGAAATACATTAAAAAAACAGCACTAAACCTTGGCTTAGGTAAAAAGTATTTTCTTCCGTGTACAGCCCCAGATTAGCGGGTTGTTGAAGTTAACAAAGTGTCCCGAAATCGCTGGACGTTGAAGTTTAACGGTACTGTTTGTTTATTAGATAAAGTTCCTAAAGAATGGCACAGGCACTTGGCTAGGTGTGAGGAATGGTGTGGTGTCTAAGATTGGCACAGCTGGTGGAGATAACTTTCTTTTGCAGTAATGTCACAAACTACAAAACACTGAGGTAAGTTCTCCAGGGGGTGGTAAAATCCAATGATTATGCTTGACAGACAGTGTCAGGGAAATCTATGTTCTTCTTCACAAATAGAGCAGTGAGTAAAATATTGCTACTGTTGACTGTTCTTCTTCCAGTTTGATAACTATAAAACGACTTTATGAATTGGGATTTTAAAATAGTCTTTGGGTTTGCTTTGTTTCTGTATACTTCAGATAGCTGAATCCCAACAGGATCGCCACAAAGAATAAATTTCAAATATGTTCATAAGTCACTGGAGTAATCGAACTAAGTCGGCAAGACTCTAGATATATATTATTGCTGCGTAATGGCTGCTTAAATGATGTTTCATTGCTGCTAAATTGCTGGGATGCGAGGTTCAAAAGATCATTCTGGATGCAATAGAAAAAACATGAAATACAATAAAATCATATTAAAATCTAACGCGCGATACATTTACAGTTTAACTATTTTCTGCACTCGCGTCTTCAATTAATAAAGCAAGAAAAAAACTCCCCGTGAGGTTAATAGTTGAAAGCACATCTATTTATACAGAACTAAACTGTATTAAAGTTATAATTCCCTTAAGCGGCTATTGTATTAGGAAATAAACTTATAGATGTAACATTTAGTTGGCACTAGAACTGAGAAGATGGGCTTATTTAATAAGGTTAAATTTACACCACAATCCCGGGAACTAAATATGAAATAACTAGACCACTGATCACTCGAAGCTAAAGTATTAATTACCGTCTGCACAGAAAAAGAATTTCACTCCAATAGCCAACAAGTTAGATGAAATCTAACAGGAATTTAGCTATATGCTAGTGAATCTTAGAATTCTGTCAGAACGAATGATAACGCTGCCCTTTTCAGATTCTGTATTTATCTATTAGAAAGGCAAGATAAATGGTACGTGTGAAAATTTCGCGCCTCTTCAGTTCCCAGGGGAAGTCGAAGTTATTTAGCCGCCATGCTAACCACGATGGCCCGACTGGCTTCCGATCTACGTTCGTCTCAGGCTGCTCGCACGAGGATGTGAAATTCGGCGAGACTAGCCTCGTTCGCGGTGAGTTTCCTGATTCCTCAGATCGTATCCGCTACGCTGAGCGTTCCGTCTTTCGGGCAAGTCTGCCGGTGGCCACAGAAGTGCGAAGTCTGCAAGAAGCTTTCTTCTGACCGCTCGTGTCCGTCTTGCGAACGGTTCAGTGTTCGCACGGAGATGCTAAGCTTCTGCTTCTCTGTTCTGGGGATCTTCTTTGACTGCTTTGATCATAGCCGCTACTCTTCGTTGATGAAAAGTTACAACAATACTGATGTTCAGGGATTCTAATGTTATGAGAAGCTAAAGTCCCTTTAATCATCCATCAAATCAGGGAAAATTCACTTGACAAACTAGACGTACGTCACAATCGTCCCCACTTTTAGACATGAAACCATTTTTCATGTTTCCTTCTTGACAATGGAGGTGACCTGGTTGGTGACTTTAGGATGAGTGGTATCTTCAGTTTGCTCTTCTTCCTCTGTAGACCAGTTTCTACTCAAGAAGTCAGCTCCGACATTCTGTTTTCCTGGAATATATTCCACTTTGAAGGAATAAACGCTCAATAATAATGCCCAGCGCATAATCCTTGCGTTGAATTCCTTATTGGCACCAAGGAAAGCTAATGGAGCGTGGTCGGTTTGTACTGTGAAAGAAGTACCACAGAAACTCATGATGGCGTCTGATGCCATGAATCAGAGCGAGACATTCTCTTTCAACGACACTGTAGTTGCGTTCAGCCTTGTTCAGTTTCCGACTGCCGTAAGCTACTGGGAATAGCATATTCGGGTCACTGTCCTCGGCTTGCAACAATGTTGACCCGATGCCCTGACCTGACGCGTCAACTATCAGTACGAAAGGCTTCTTAAGGTCAGGTAACCTTAGGATGGGGTATGCCGACAACTGTCCTTTCAAAGTGCTGTATGCATGTTCGCACTTTTGATCCCACATGACCTTATCAGGACAACCTTTCTTGGTGAGGTCAGTCAGAGGTGCCGTAAGTCCGTTGAAGTTCTCGATGTATTTCTGATAATATGCACATAGTGATAGGAAGGAACGCACGTCTTTCTTCGTTCTGGGCCTTTTGGCTGCAGCTATTTTCTCCACGTTCTTCTGAACAGGCCAACTACAGCCGTGGGAAATAGTATGCCCCAAGAAGTCTAGCTTTTCAAACCCGATGAGACATTTGCTAGGTCTGGCTGTGAGACCAGTTTCCTGTAGTCTCCTGCTGCCTGACGCAGCTTGTCTATTTCTCCGCGAAGTGCATCAGCTTCAGCGTACGGGATGGGGTAAACTCTGGTTCGAACAGGGGTCTCGTTTGTTAATTTCATATCAAATTCGATGAGATTTGTTCGACCAGGTACATCCGTTAAGACTGCGCTGTACTGTTTTAGTAGAGCCCTGGTTTCTGTTTTTTGTTCTGGTGAGAGATTGTCGCCGAACTTGACATCTTTAAAGGATTCTGTGGGTTGCAATGGATACTCCATGCAACCATCATCATCTTCCTCGTCTTCCGTTGCTGTGGCGACAGCCAGGAGGTGCTCGGAGGATGGCACCGGTCTTTCCAAATATTTCTTAAGCAGATTTATGTGGAAGACCTTCTCCTTTCCTTTGATGGAGATCTTGTAATTGGTACGTGAGATCTTTTTAAGGACGGTAAACGGCCCTTGCCATCCGATGCGAAGTTTATTGCTTCCGGTTGGAAGTAGCAACAAAACTTTCTCCTCTGGTTGTAGTTCTCTCTCTTTTGCAGCTTTGTTGTATCTTTTAGCATGTTTAGCGCGGGCTTTCTTAAGGTTGGTGGTAGCTAGATCCCATCCTAGCTTTAACCTTTCCTTGAGCTCAGATACATACTTGCTTGCAGAGACGACTGTCTTGTCAGCCTTTTGGTCTGTCAGGGACCGAAGTAAGCTTCTAGTGGCCCCTTAATAGGTCTGCCAAATAAAAGTGTAGCTGGCGCGAATCCCGTAGACGCTTGGGGTACCTCTCGGTAGGCGAATAAGGCAGCCGATATATATAGGTCCCAGTCTTCCGGTTTATCCTGACCCAGCTTACGTAACATGATGGTGAGGCTGCCATTAAAACGTTCCACGAGCCCATTTCCGGCCGGATGGTAGGGACTTGTGTGGATATGTTTGGCCCTCAAGATCTTAAAGATCTCCTCCATTAACAGGCTACGGAATTGGGATCCATTGTCCGTCAAAACTTGTTGAGGGAATCTCAACCGTGTAAAGATTTGCACGAGGGCTTCTGCGACATGCTTGGAATTTGTGCATGTTAGCGGTACAGCTTCGGCCCACATTGTGCAAGTGTCGACTAATGTCAGGATGAACCTGTTCTTTCTTTTGGTCCTTTCCAGGGGTCCAATGATGTCGACAGCAACCCGTTCAAATGGAGTCCCCACAATTGGCATTTGCCCCATGGGTACTGGGGGTGTCAAGTGCTTGGGTGCTACCCGTTGGCACTGGGCGCACGATTTCACATACCTGATAATGTCAGAGTTCATTCCTGGCCACCAATAGTGGGTTTTTATTCGCTGAATAGTGGCGTTTTGTCCCATATGTCCGCTAAAGGGAAGAGAGTGCCCCATTTCTAAGATCTGGCTTCTGTACTGCGTCGGTACTAGGAGCTGGTTATTCCCCGTGTCCGGGTTGCCCGTTCTACGATAAAATACGCCATCCTTAGAAAAGATGTCTCCGTTGTGTTTGGGGTCCTTAGCCATGGGCAGTTTTCTAAAGCAGAGCTCCAGAGTAGGGTCCTTTTGTTGCTCCTCCTTCAGTTCATTCGGCAACAAATTTGGCGCAGGCTCCCTCTCCTTCTTGGCTTGCCCTCTTGTGGTTACCGCTGCCACAATCGGCTCCTTTGGTCTCCCAATAAACACATATCTACATCCCAGGATAACTGGGTAGATAGGATCATCCATAATGGCCGCTTTAATAACTCCTCTGACAAAGTCAGAGTGTATTTCTACCAGTGCGATAGGAAGCGTCCTTGGTGCATCACTCCTGAAAACTCCACTAAGTTTGACGGTTTCCTCTGTCTCCTGACCTGGTTTGACTAGGTGCCTAGCGACAATACAACTAAAGCTTAATCCCGTGTCAAAAAGACAAGTAGTAGAGGTACCGTTTAAAAGTACAGTTCCTCGCGTTGAGGGTCGGTCCCCCTCAGGTTGAGAATCACTGACATTGACTCTACCTTTCGAGGCTGTATGCAAACATCCGATGCGGTTCGGACCGGTTTGTTTGCCCTGATCAGACGTTCCTGTTGTAGGGGTCTTCCCTTTTCCTTGACCTTGGTGGCCGCGCTGCCACGTAGACTTAGTGCGTTGATCAGAAGTATTATTAGGGGGTATCGGGTTTTGTAGAATTTCGATTTTTCCTGGGGAGGTCTCTGGTTATTATTATCTCGTTGGTTATAATGTTGAGAAGGATTGGAAGAATAGGATTACTGCTCTAGATTTTGTTTTCGAGATGACTCATCTGCGGGTTTACGTTTAGTGCTGGGAAATTCGACCATTGCATTGCTATAGCGTTCGGCCTTATTGAGGATGTCCTCAAGCCTGACTGCCCCCTGTTCAGCCAAAAATCTACGGGTGTCATTGGACAAAGTGGATTTTATCTGTTCAACAAGAACAATTTCTAGAAGTCCCTCATATGAAAGAGGTAATTCAGATAATTCTATGCACTTTGTCAAATAGCCCGTGAGACGTGAAGAGAACTGCGGAAAAATTTCCGTGCTCTCTTTCCGGCTGTTTCTGAACATTTGCAGAAATTTTCGGGCGGTCATCTCAAACCGTTCTAGCAAGGCCTTTTTCAGCATGTCGTAATCATGTTGGTTGGTTCCCAGCTTTGTATATACGTCATAAGCAGTACTTTTCAGTGACGTTGAGAGTTTAAGTGCCCAACGGAAACTCTCTAACCCATACAGATTTGCGAGCCTCTCGAATTTTTCTAGATAGCTGTCAATTTTTTCATTGGGGCTAGGAAAAGACTCTAAAGCAAAGGACATCGCCGTTAGTTGGGCAGATTGAGTGCTAGAGAGATCCATTGACTGAGACTGGGGCGAAGACGGCTCTCCGTTATTCGAAGTAGAGGCGCCCCGACTCTCTAAAGCCTTAAGCGCCAGTTCATGCTGTCTTTCCCTCTCTCTCTCTTTCCCTGCGAGCTTCGATCTCTGCCTCAATTTTCTTCTGCTCCAATTGACGATCGTCCGCTTCTTTCTTTCTAGCTTCTGCCCTCTCTTCCGCTTCTTTCTTCTCTGCTCTATCCTGTGCTTCTTTCCTCTCTGCTCTCTCTTGCTCCGCATCATACCTTTCAAGTTCCCTGTTGACAAACAGGTTCGCGGCTTCTCCTTCTAATCCTGAGTCCTTCGCCTCCTGTCTCAAAATGGATCTTATCCTAATTCTCTCTGCCATGCCAAAAACTGGATGCTTCTAAGACTAGAGAATAGGAAGAAAAACCAAGGAGGGAAAAAAACTCAAAGCCGCTACGAGAAAAAAAACACAAAGTATAAATTTACTTGTGTTACCTCCTACTATGTAGTGCTAACTTATCGCTGCTGTTTTCTGGCAATTAAGGCTCTAAACGCAAGCGACTAATGCCACTAAAATGGTAAGTTACACTGGAAAAATTTACTTTTACTAAAAGTAGAGAAAAATTTATGAAAAACAATTTAAAAGGAAAAAAAATTTTCCCTAAAATTTTAATTCTCTGACAACAAACTCCGTCCCTGAAGTCAATTATTGAGATGAGACGTTGTTAACTTAATTTTAAAAATCAGAACAATCCGTCTTTAGCGAAGCTCAACTCCTTTTAACTTCAAAAAAACCTTTAGTGACTGTAAAACCAATCACGCAATCCCAGCAATTATATAACAAAATTTCAATTTTCTCTGCCAGAGAATACAAAGGTGACAAATATTTTATTATCACTAACTTCCTGCTCCTGTGGAAAGAACAAACCTGTAATACTTATTGTGTGGTCGGCCCAAAATACTAAAAGGCTTTGTATTGGGGGAAGTAATTACTTTTCTTTTTAAGATTATACCCTACTTCACAAAGACAATCAACCACACTCTATTTAAACTAGGCTCAGAATCCGGGACGAGCTAACCATTTATTGTCGTAATTTTTTTATCTGAGAGAGTTCTGATGGATATTGGTCCTTTTAGAGTGTAGAATGATAGTGAAGGCTCTGTGAGAATAAGGATTTAGGAAAGTGAGGTAGTAGATTCACAACGGCTGGGGAAGAGTAAGGACAGTCTCTTATTACGACAATATTTGTCTCTCAAAACTATTCCTACCACTCCTCTGAACAAACAATTGTTTGTCAGTTCCAGTCGCTCATGCGCACACACCGATTTGGTGATTCTGATGCACAACATACCTGAATACACACTACAATAACAAAATATGGGAAATGTTTGGGTTTTGGGCCAGCCAACACCAATGCTAATAAAGTTTTTAATACTTTTATTATCATAAAATCAAGTCACAAGTAATATCAATTTACAGTCAGAAATCATGGGTTACAAAATACAAAATAACAGGGGGGGGGGGGGGGGGGGGGGGGGGGGGGGGGGGGGAAGGGGGAGGAGAAGTATCCAATGCACCTTTTCCCGCTTGTATTTACTAACAGAAAAGACCCGTTCCCAAGGACGAGAAAGGGGGGGGGGGTGATGATCAGAGATAGGCAATTTAACCCAATGGTAAATTTATTACTCTGAGTCAAGGGGGTTACAGTAATAAGGGGTAAAGGAAAAGCTAGGGGTCATCAAATGTTTTCCTTTAATCAACCAATTTTCCCGGGAGGGGGGAATGCTCACAGTTAAATAATCCCACTAGGAGAAATCCCGTACAATTAATACAGTACACCTTAATACTAGGTTGGACTAATTATAAGGGTAAAAAAATTAAATCTCCTTTTTCAAAAAAAGAAAAAAAACACGCTTGGCTGGCCAGCACACAGTCACACACACACAGACTTACCAAATGGTGAATTCTGGCACTTCATAGGAAATACATTAAAAAAACAGCACTAAACCTTGGCTTAGGTAAAAAGTATTTTCTTCCGTGTACAGCCCCAGATTAGCGGGTTGTTGAAGTTAACAAAATGTCCCGAAATCGCTGGACGTTGAAGTTTAACGGTACTGTTTGTTTATTAGATAAAGTTCCTAAAGAATGGCACAGGCACTTGGCTAGGTGTGAGGAATGGTGTGGTGTCTAAGATTGGCACAGCTGGTGGAGATAACTTTCTTTTGCAGTAATGTCACAAACTACAAAACACTGAGGTAAGTTCTCCAGGGGGTGGTAAAATCCAATGATTATGCTTGACAGACAGTGTCAGGGAAATCTATGTTCTTCTTCACAAATAGAGCAGTGAGTAAAATATTGCTACTGTTGACTGTTCTTCTTCCAGTTTGATAACTATAAAACGACTTTATGAATTGGGATTTTAAAATAGTCTTTGGGTTTGCTTTGTTTCTGTATACTTCAGATAGCTGAATCCCAACAGGATCGCCACAAAGATTAAATTTCAAATATGTTCATAAGTCACTGGAGTAATCGAACTGAGTCGGCAGGACTCTAGATATATATTATTGCTGCGTAATGGCTGCTTAAATTATGTTTCATTGCTGCTAAATTGCTGGGATGCGAGGTTTAAAAGATCATTCTGGAGGCAATAGAAAAAACATGAAATACAATAAAATCATATTAAAATCTAACGCGCGATACATTTACAGTTTAACTATTTTCTGCACTCGCGTCTTCAATTAATAAAGCAAGAAAAAAACTCCCCGTGAGGTTAATAGTTGAAAGCACATCTATTTATACAGAACTAAACTGTATTAAAGTTATAATTCCCTTAAGCGGCTATTGTATTAGGAAATAAACTTATAGATGTAACATTTAGTTGGCACTAGAACTGAGAAGATGGGCTTATTTAATAAGGTTAAATTTACACCACAATCCCGTGAACTAAATATGAAATAACTAGACCACTGATCACTCGAA
This sequence comes from Oreohelix idahoensis, assembly GCA_024509875.1. Lineage (NCBI taxonomy): Eukaryota > Metazoa > Mollusca > Gastropoda > Stylommatophora > Oreohelicidae > Oreohelix > Oreohelix idahoensis. The sequence continues at coordinate 430,282 of JAMPIV010015213.1, forward strand.
GCTAAAGTATTAATTACCGTCTGCACAGAAAAAGAATTTCACTCCAATAGCCAACAAGTTAGATGAAATCTAACAGGAATTTAGCTATATGCTAGTGAATCTTAGAATTCTGTCAGAACGAAAGATAACGCTGCCCTTTTCAGATTCTGTATTTATCTATTAGAAAGGCAAGATAAATGGTACGTGTGAAAATTTCGCGCCTCTTCAGTTCCCAGGGGAAGTCGAAGTTATTTAGCCGCCATGCTAACCACGATGGCCCGACTGGCTTCCGATCTACGTTCGTCTCAGGCTGCTCTCACGAGGATGTGAAATTCCGGCGAGACTAGCCTCGTTCGCGGTGAGTTTCCTGATTCCTCAGATCGTATCCGCTACGCTGAGCGTTCCGTCTTTCGGGCAAGTCTGCCGGTGGCCACAGAAGTGCGAAGTCTGCAAGAAGCTTTCTTCTGACCGCTCGTGTCCGTCTTGCGAACGGTTCAGTGTTCGCACGGAGATGCTAAGCTTCTGCTTCTCTGTTCTGGGGATCTTCTTTGACTGCTTTGATCATAGCCGCTACTCTTCGTTGATGAAAAGTTACAACAATACTGATGTTCAGGGATTCTAATGTTATGAGAAGCTAAAGTCCCTTTAATCATCCATCAAATCAGGGAAAATTCACTTGAAAAACTAGACGTACGTCACAATGGTGCTACTACTTTTCTTACATTTCTATTGTTTACTGTTTCCTTTATTTATTCCAATTCGTTTCAATTACTTCTTTTCATTATTACCGTAACCAGATGCATGGAAAATTGAGAATACATGATGGAAGGCGCCGCAATGGGGTGTGACAATACAGGGGAATATACACAGAAAATGATAATAAATACAGAGTAAGATTTCATAACGACCACTTGAGACGAGACGTTGTGAAAAGACATGATCGCCCACGCTTTCAAGAAGGTTAAGAACTGAGCTGGTGTGATGTGATACTCAATTTGATAGTGATGATAGTTGTGACGAAAATGTGTGGGGGCATAGGGTTGGTGATGCTGGCGGGGGTGGTAGTGGTAATAAGAGTCAGTGGTATATTTAGGATTATCCACGAACAGAGTGGTCAAATGGCGTGGTAGACGTCCAGTCGAGAGTAGCCTCAATGTTAAAAACCCTCCCCTATATTATAATGTTATAATATTCCCTACATGATACTGAAAATATTGTTGAGTAAATGATGAATAACTATTTTTCAGCACATTTATGTCATCCGAAGTTCATAAACACACACCAGTAAGAACACACTTCTCAGCCACTAAGCACATTTAACGAGAAGTTGCGGGTAGGGGTGGGGGTTGATTTAAGCGTTCTCCCCCCCCCCACATACACACACCAAATGCGCCACTAATACCAGAGATAGTAATAATGGTGACAGTGATAGTTGTAGAGACGTCATATTCCAGGTAGCACTATTCACTGTGAGTCTGTAAAGATCCTGAATTACTGGCAAGGAAGAAGTAGGTCATTATTTGAACTTGTTTGATCTTGTTTGATCTTGTTTGAACTTGTTTGATCTTGTTTGATCTTGTTTGATCTTGTTTGAACTTGTTTGATCTTGTTTGATCTTGTTTGAACTTGTTTGATCTTGTTTGATCTTGTTTGAGCTTGTTTAAACTTGTTTGATCTTGTTTGCAGGAACAATTGAGAGAACTGGAAGGAGCGTTTTCCAAGTCGCACTACCCGGATATTTATTGTCGCGAGGAGCTGGCCAGAATAACAAAACTTAACGAGGCAAGGATACAGGTATGTCCTTCCTACATTCAAGTCGCCTATCTCAGGTGTGTGCCAGTTTTCTCCCTCTTTAACATCACGTGATCTGATATACCATCTCTCTCTACCATCGTTAATGTCCTTCAATGTCGCCTTTAATTATCACGTGATCTGATATAATGTTCTTCAATGTCGCCTTTAATTATCACGTGATCTGATCCATAATGTCCTTCAATGTCGCCTTTAATTTTCACGTGATCTGATCCATAATGTCCTTCAATATCACCTTTAATTATCACGTGATCTGATCCATAATGTCCTTCAATGTCGCCTGTAATTATCGCGTGATCTGATATATTGTGCTTCAATGTCGCCTTTAATTATCACGTGATCTGATATAATGTCCTTCAATGTCGCCTTTAATTATCACGTGATCTGATATAATGTCCTTCAATGTCGCCTTTAATTATCACGTGATCTGATCAATAATGTCCTTCAATGTCGCCTTTCTGATCCATAATGTCCTTCAATGTCGCCTTTAATTAGCACGTGATCTGATCCATAATGTCCTTCAATGTCGCCTTTAATTATCACGTGATCGGATCAATAATGTCCTCCAATGCCGCCTTTAATTATCACGTGATCTGATCCATAATGTCCTTCAATGTCGCCTTTATTATCACGTGATCTGATCCATAATGTCTTTCAATGTCGCCTTTAATTATCACGTGATCTGATATAATGTCCTTCAATGTCGCCTTTAATTATCACGTGATCAGATCCATAATGTCCTTCAATGTCGCTTTTAATTATCACGTGATCTGATCCATAAAGTCCTTCAATGTCGCCTTTAATTATCACGTGATCTGATCCATAATGTCCTTCAATGTCGCCTGTAATTTTCACGTGATCTGATCCATAATGTCCTTCAATGTCGCCTTTAATTTTCACGTGATCTGATCCATAATGTCCTTCAATGTAGCCTTTCTGATCCATAAATTCCTTCAATGTCGCCATTAATTATCACGTGCTCTGATATAATGTCCTTCAATGTCGCCTTTAATTTTCACGTGATCTGATCCATAATGTCCTTCAATGTCGCCTTTAATTTTCACGTGATCTGATCCATAATGTCATTCAATGTAGCCTTTAATTATCACGTGATGTGATATAATGTCCTTCAATGTCGCCTTTAATTATCACGTGATCTGATCCATAATGTCCTTCAATGTCGCCTTTAATTATCACGTGATCTGATATAATGTCCTCCAATGTCGACTTTAATTATCACGTGGTCTGATACAATGTCCTTCAATGTCGACTTTAATTATCACGTGATCTGATATAATGTCCTTCAATGTCGACTTTAATAATTATCACGTGATCTGATATAATGTCCTTCAATGTCTCCTTTAAAGATCACGTGATCTGATCCATAATGTCCTCTACATCGTTGTCCTGTTTTAATTCCCTACATGATTGTCTGAACCAGCGTTGCCATTCTGAATTTTGAAAAAAAAAAAGAAAAAACCTAGATATCAGCGACGTGGGATATTTTCCGGCTACTTTGGGCTATTTTGGCCGATTTTGGGCGAAATCTAGGTGGAATTCTTCAATAATGAAAGAAAATGACACCTAGAAGGGGCCAAAAAAAACACCTAAATCTAGGTGAATTCACCTAGGAGTGGTAACAATGGTCTGAACGATATCTCTGTGTCAGTTCTTTAGGGGTCAGCGTTACAGTAGATTTAACGTGTGAAGCCGAAATCACAGGATTCAATGTGATCTTGCAGCTACTAGTTTCACTTGACGCGGTTTCCCATTCCCATGCAGATCCTCATCACAGTCCTTCTCACATATGGTGGGCTTATTTTCTATTGAGAGACTCTCCTCAGGACATATAATTCTTCCTGATGATATTTTTTAATTCTGCTTATTTACTGAGCATTATCTTGAACGTTTTGTAACACCTGCATGATAGAAATTGTCTTGGGCTGTTTGTTACATGTGTGTGCAAGAAATTGTCTTGGGCTGTTTGTTACATCTGTGTGCAAGATATTGTCTTGGACTGTTTGTTACTTCTGTGTGCAAGGAATTGTCTTGGACTGTTTGTTACATCTGTGTGCAAAATATTGTCTTGGACTGTTTGTTACATCTGTGTGCAAGGAATTGTCTTGGACTGTTTGTTACTTCTGTGTGCAAGGAATTGTCTTGGACTGTTTGTTACATCTGTGTGCAAAATATTATCTTGGACTGTTTGTTACATCTGTGTGCAAGATATTGTCTTGGACTGTTTGTTACATCTGTGTGCAAGGAATTGTCTTTGACTGTTTGTTACATCTGTGTGCAAGGAATTGTCTTGGGCTGTTTGTTACATCTGTGTGCAAGATATTGTCTTGGACTGTTTGTTACATCTGTGTGCAAGAAATTGTCTTGGACTGTTTGTTACATCTGTGTGTAAGGAATGGTCTAGGAACTGTTTGTTACATCGGTGTGCAAGGAATTGTCTAGGAACTGTTTGTTACATCGGTGTGCAAGGAATTGTCTAAGAACTGTTTGTTACATCGGTGTGCAAGGAATTGTCTAAGAACTGTTTGTTACATCTGTGTGCAATGAATTGTCTAAGAACTGTTTGTTAAATCAGTGTGCAAGGAAATGTTTGTTACATCGGTGTGCAAGGAATTGTCTAAGAACTGTTTGTTACATCTGTGTGCAAGGAATTGTCTAAGAACTGTTTGTTACATCGGTGTGCAAGGAATTGTCTAAGAACTGTTTGTTACATCTGTGTGCAAGGAATTGTCTAAGAACTGTTTGTTACATCTGTGTGCAAGGAATTGTCTAAGAACTGTTTGTTAAATCAGTGTGCAAGGAACTGTTTGTTACATCGGTGTGCAAGGAATTGTCTAAGAACTGTTTGTTACATCCGTGTGCAAGGCATTGTCTAAGAACTGTTTGTTACATCGGTTTGCAAGGAATTGTCTAAGAACTGTTTGTTACATCGGTGTGCAAGGAATTGTCTAAGAACTGTTTGTTACATCTGTGTGCAAGGAATTGTCTAAGAACTGTTTATTACATATGTGTGCAAGGAACTGATGGTTACATCTCTGTGTGTGCAAGGAACTGTTTGTTACATCTGTGTGCAAGGATCTGTTTGTTACATCTCTGTGTGTGCAAGGAACTGTTTGTTACATCTGTATGTGTGCAAGGAACTGTTTGTCACATCTGTGTGTGTGCAGGGATCTGTTTGTTACATCGGTGTGTGTGTGTGTGCAAGGAACTGTTTGTTACATCGGTGTGTGTGCAAGGAACTGTTTGTTACATCTGTGTGTGCAAGGAACTGTTTGTTACATATCTGTGTGTGTGCAAGGAACTGTTTGTTACATCTGTGTGTATGCAAGGAACTGTTTGTTACACCTGTATGCAAGGAACTGTTTGTTACATCTGTGTGTGCAAGGAACTGTTTGTTACATCGGTGTGTGTGTGTGTGCAAGGAACTGTTTGTTACATCTGTGTGCAAGGATCTGTTTGTTACATCGGTGTGTGTGCAAGGAACTGTTTGTTACATCTGTGTGTGCGCAAGGAACTGTTTGTTACATCTGTGTGCAAGGAACTGTTTGTTACATCGGTGCGCGCGCAAGGAACTGTTTGTTACATCGGTGTGTGTGCGTGTGTGTATGTGCAAGGAACTGTTTGTTACATCTGTGTGTGTGCAAGGAACTGTTTGTTACATCGGTGTGTGTGTGCAAGGAACTGTTTGTTACATCGGTGTGTGTGCAAGGAACTGTTTGTTACATCGGTGTGTGTGCAAGGATCTGTTTGTTACATCTGTGTGCGTGCAAGGAACTGTTTGTTACATCTCTCTCTCTCTCTCTGTGCGTGCAAAGAACTGTTTGTTACATTGGTGTGTGTGCAAGGAACTGTTTGTTACATCGGTGTGTGTGTATGTGCAAGGAATTGTTTATTACATCGGTGTGTGTGCAAGGAATTGTTTGTTACATCGGTGTGTGTGCAAGGAACTGTTTGTTACATCTGCTTGTGTGCAAGGAACTGTTTGTTACACCTGTGTGCAAGGATCTGTTTGTTACATCGGTGTGTGTGCAAGGAACTGTTTGTTACATCTGTGTGTGCGCAAGGAACTGTTTGTTACATCTGTGTGCAAGGAACTGTTTGTTACATCGGTGTGCGCGCAAGGAACTGTTTGTTACATCGGTGTGTGTGCGTGTGTGTGTGTGTGTGTGCAAGGAACTGTTTGTTACATCTGTGTGTGTGCAAGGAACTGTTTGTTACATCGGTGTGTGTGTGCAAGGAACTGTTTGTTACATCGGTGTGTGTGCAAGGAACTGTTTGTTACATCGGTGTGTGTGCAAGGATCTGTTTGTTACATCTGTGTGCGTGCAAGGAACTGTTTGTTACATCTCTCTCTCTCTCTCTCTCTCTCTCTCTCTCTCTCTCTCTCTCTCTGTGCGTGCAAAGAACTGTTTGTTACATTGGTGTGTGTGCAAGGAACTGTTTGTTACATCGGTGTGTGTGCAAGGAACTGTTTGTTACATCGGTGTGTGTGTGTATGTGCAAGGAATTGTTTATTACATCGGTGTGTGTGCAAGGAATTGTTTGTTACATCGGTGTGTGTGCAAGGAACTGTTTGTTACATCTGTGTGTTTGCAAGGAATTGTTTGTTACATCGGTGTGTGTGCAAGGAATTGTTTGTTACATCGGTGTGTGTGCAAGGAATTGTTTATTTGGAGGTGAAGACAATTAGTTATGGTCATTCCTCTATTGTTCCTTCTGACCCTGAGTCACGTGACGTCTTCCGTGATATTTCTGACAGGCATATAGAAGGAGGGGTGACAACTATAGAGATATTCTAGTTGACAGTCGTTTGTGGATTTATAGCTCTACATTTTGGTACTAAGGCTTGTCATGGTTGTAGTTGTCGTACTTGTCCGTTTTGGCTCCAAAAGTAAACTGTTTCATCCCGGAAAGGCATTTTTGTTCTTATAGAGGCCTTTACTTGCGAATACCGGAATCGCATCTACCACATTGTTTGAAACAGGTATGTAACTAATGATATTTTGGAATATATATGTATATATAATAATTTTTGTTTGTTTAAATTAGTAAATGTTACACTTTGCTCCATTATTTGTTCCTGTCTTCCGTCGCCAGTTGTGAGACGACATTAGTTCATTTCCCTCAAGCATGTCGTAAAAGGCAACTAAGATGAGCTTGTGCATGCGACCACCAACCCTTATCGTGTACAACACAAATTGCTACAGAAACCACCTCTGCTATAGTATGTCCTTTAACCCCATAGGCTTTCTTAAGTGAGTCATCGGCAGAGTTGGTCTCATGTTCCATAGGGAGTGTCACAGATTGCCTCCCCTGCTTTGCAGTAGTGGTCCAACAGTGACCAAAACTCAAGAGTATCTAATAGTGGCTTCCAAGATACCTACCTGCGCGCAAGATTACTCTTGGCAGAGATGTAAATAGAAGATTAATGACACTTCTACCTTAAGGGAGCATTCACAAGATATTTCCAGAAGTCAAGAACAAAAGCTGCTTAGGGCTGACAATTTGTTAACTTATTATCTGGTCCGTCGCCTTTTGTGAAGGGTTTAAGCAATGGTTTAGCCCGTTCAAGCCATCAGTTGGTATAATCCAACGAAATCCTCTTATAAGGTATAGCTATGTTTAGAGGTAAATAGATGTCTAGATATTTATATATATATATTAAAGAATTTGGCTCATACGTTTGCTTTCATACATATAAAAACTGAATAAACAATTATTTGTTTAGTTTAAAATAACATACAACAAATTTAATAATCAATTAGTTATTAACAGTGTAAAATAAATAAAATGCTGGTGATTTTATATTGAAATCAAATTTTCTCTTCATTGAGATTTAGGGTGAGGATATATAAAAAGTCCTTTTTGCTGGTGCCTTTTTACAAGCACTTAACTTTTATAAGGGAGTCCTGCAGCTGTGGTTCATCAATTCTGTGATGACGAAAGCCTTCTCCACACTCTCTTCCACTGTAGGCGGTTAGGGTGGATGCTTTTCTCTCACACTAGCGGCGTTAGTACCACAAATCGTCTGATGGCTTGTAACCACAAACTTTAAACAAATAGAAAGAAACAAATGCCCGCTGAGTACATTTGTTTGCCGCAAACTAACAGGCCCATTGTCATGCGCTCCACCCACCAATGTTAACCTCTCAGAAGAATTAAATTCCCGAGCACACAGGGTAACTCAGGGAATGTGATGAAAATTCACCCATATCCTTCTGGGTGTTAACTAGGAAATTGCGTCTGGAGTGCGTGAATAGTGATTTGCCTGAATTACAATTAAAAAAGGTACATAAATCTCACAAGATAATATGTTACACTGGAGGCACATATGATGTAGTTATGTAAACAGACTTTTCGCTCTGAATGGCAAAGTCCCAAAACCTCCATGCATTTTACCTTAATCTAGGCCGCGAACTAGGGTCTTCAGCCAAAGAACTTTTTGACCGTGCTTATTTCGGTGAGAGAACAGAAAGAAAAAGGTAAAGAGGAAAAGGACAGGATGGAGGCAGAGAAAGCCGTGGAACGCCAGGAACGAAAACTGGCCAGAGATCACGAAAAAGTCAAAGCAGAACACGAAGCTGCAAAGAGAGAAAAGGAAAGGGCATTTGCTAAAAAGGAAAAGGAACAGGAGAGGGCATTCCGAGAAAGGAAGGAACAAGACGACAGAGCCCACCAGATTGGAATGAAGGAATTGGAACTCGAAGGAAGAAGAGTGGATTCTAGTTCTAACAATGGCGGGTCTGGCAGTTCTCAAAATAGCGATGGAGGAAACATCACTCAGGTGGTGGTACCTTGTGCAGTATCCTTCCAACTAGATGTCTATCCTGAGGCTTCAGAAGAAATAGACATATATCTCTCTAGGTTTGAATCCTTAGCAGCTACATATGGCTTGGAGAGGGAGAGATACAACATGAAGCTATCCCAGAGTCTGAGGGGATCTGCTTGTGATGTGTTTCTCAAGATGCCCACGGAAGAACAGAACAACTACTACCTGTTGAAGAAAGCTCTGCTACAGCGTTTAATGCACAATGCAGAGACTTTTCGTGGTAAATTCCGTGTGACGAGACGACAGAAAGATGAATTGTATAGACAATTTTCTACACGACTTGAAACGTACTTGGAGAAGTGGGGATCTCTCAGCACCTTTGATGAATCTTATGAAGGGTTGCAGGAGATGATTGTCGTGGAACAGTTCAAAGACTCGCTCACCCCTGACATGAGACGGTTCCTGGCGGAGCATGGGGCCCGAAACTCTTGAGCAGGTGGTACTGTTTGCCAATAGGTACCAGAGCGCCTAGTCGGAAGTGAATCCATCTAAAATGCGCCACCACGATAGTCAACCCAAACAGAAGGATCACCCAGATGATAGCTCCAATAGTACGAACAACACAACACACAAGACAGCCCACCAACAGCAACATCAACCACAAGATCACCAGAGGCAGAAACAGAGCAATTCAGCTCAGGGAACTGGAAGACGATATTATAAATCGTGCAAAACTGACACGCATTTTACATTGGATTGTAAGAGGCCGAAATCCTGCCCTTATAGTGTCGCTTGCTTGATCAGGGGGCCGATAGGGAAACAACCCCCCCCCCCCCCCCCCCCCCCGGCATATGAACAAAATCCTAGTTACCCTTCTATTACTGAGCAAGTAACCGTTGGCAACAAACCATACGGTGCTTGTATGATTCGGTCCTCGAATACTCGGCTTTAGTTTCTCCATTTTTGGTGAAGGCCCACCAATATACTAGTGAAACTGTAGAAATAAAGGGGCCTCGGAAGAGTATAAAACCCTTCCTTCTTCCGGTTGCGGAAACTGATGTTTCAACCCGATATGTACGGGGCAAAATCAATGCCACAGTGGTAGACGATTTAGTCTATCCTCTCATTTTAGGGAGGAAATATGTGTTTCTTGGAGATCCCTCAGGTGACTCCAAGCCGACACAAAAGAGAGATAACCCAGGACACGCCTCAGCGGCCCCTGAGTTGTCATCTTTACACAGCTTGAACATTTCAGAGCTGAAGCAGGCACAAAGGGTCGATCAAACCCTAAAGCCTTGCTTTTCCAAGTTGTATGGAAATTACGCCCATACTCCCCCATGGAGCTTATTACATGGAGAGAGGTTTGGTTTATAGACGGGCGGGGAATAAGAGACAGCTAGTTGTCCCATTACCCTATCGCACCCGCCTCATGCAGGAAATGCATTTAACCATGCCCCATCCCATTAAAGGTTCATATGCCCTGGTAAAACAGGTCTCCTTGAATTACTTCTGGCCAGGTTTGCAACATGATGTTCGACAGTTTGTGCGAGATCGCTCTGTTAGCCATAGCCCAGACAACCAGAAGGATGAAACTACGAAGAAAGAATTTGAGCATAGTAACCAACAACCAAAGTTGAATAACTCGCACTTCAACTCGACATTTCTATGTAGTAAAGCAGAGTTACGACGAGCGCAGATGGAAGACATTACTTTAGCGCCATACTCTGAACATAGTCAGCTCAAAATAAACCATACTTCAGCTGAAACTTCCCACAACAAGGATTGGATTATTTTTCGACGGACGAGGCAAGGAAAGCAACTCTTAGTGCCCCTCCCTTTAAGACCCTCCGTTTTGAAAGCGGCTCACATTGCATCATAAGGAGAACATGTTTCAGTAGGAAATACCATGAGTAACCTTAAGGAGGATTTCTTTTGGCCTAGACGGTGGGCAGATGTGCGTAAGTACATTGAAAACTGCACACACTGCCAAGCGAGAAACTCAGTCACTCGCCACCGAGATAAAGGAAGAGAGGACAACTCTACGAGAGAGAGAGAGAGAACCCGATAGACAGAAGAACCCATCGAGAAGTGACCGCCCCATAGCTAGATATTCTACAAATCTCTTACGAGATGGGGTATGTGACAAAACGGGGCGGCCCTATCGATCTTTGTTTCTCTCCGGCAGTATCTGTACATTTGTGGTACTGAATTTTATTATTTGCTCTCAATTGCCGCACTTTTCTTTCTTTCTTTCCTTTTCTGCTTGTGCGGCAAATATTTTTTAAGTGCAAACAATTGTTGACACTCCTTTCTGTGATGTCACCTGTTTGTTACCCGGTCATCCTAGTGTGACAGGGGCTAGGTGTACCTCACACCCAAAGACCCATGCACTAAGAAAATTTATTAAGGATCGTTTGACAAGGGTTGCAATTATTGGTTGCTTGCAACCCTCTCAGCAGCAGACTTAGCAATTCAAGCAACACAAAGCCGTATACAGATCAACATTTAATACTACCGAACACCCAGACAGTGTTCGTAGACTTTCTGAAAAACAATACATAAAAACAATGTCTAAGTGAAATTCAATAGCATAAATAATAACACTTACCATTCAGAAAACATGCGCCCACCACTGTCAGCCATGATCAATCAGCTACAGGTACCCATTCATACCACGCGCTCTATGTTACGCCATCTTGCGAGAACAGCATACAGCCACGCTAACAACCCCAGCTAAGCTTCGTTGTTGTACATTCTATAGTAACCTTACATTATAATACTAACTATTATAGAAATAATGGCTTAGCAAAGCTATATAAAGCGGTACAAATAACCAATAGAGATTTTACACAGTATAAAAAACTAGGAAACTAAGAAAGCTAACACCAACAAGCTATAGCCGATCTTACTATTACTTACACCACATTATCAGTCTAACATTACTGAAAAAGCACAGGACTTTATCCTAGTAAGCTGTAACATAATAAATTGCAGCACTCGCAACGCTAAAATAAACTATTTCGGCATCCGCACCGTAGTTAATAAATATAACAGTCTAAATCGCGCAACAATTAAATATTATTCAAAGAACATAAATAACACATAAGGAAGGGAAACCCGAGGCCTGTAAACAGTAAATTAATATTAGACAAACATAAAGCCTGAAAACATACCTTTATGTTTGTCTAATATTAATTTAAATATTATTCAAACCAACTACGTGTCGGATTTACATAAGCTCATGGAAGGTTTCCTGGATCCCAAACAATATGGAGATACTTAACCATTAAATTTCATTTACACAAATGTAATAACTGAATATGCCAGTTCTAGTACCGGACACGTATTATATTTCCTGAACATGGACCCACGCCATTTTCGAATAGATTTGGATAACATCAAATGGACGCGAAATAAACACCGCAGAATTAAATATATACTTACTTAGAATAATACGGCACAAAGATAGTAAACCTAATATCCTTTCTAACACTGTAAAGACTTTAGAATGTTGGAGAATAATATATTTACTTACAAGTCCTAGGCATGTTCTTGAAGTAGACTTCAGCTCTCAAAGCTTGTTCTCTCTCGGCCACCGGCAATAAGAATGAATAAAGAATTTGAACTGACGCTAGAGCCTGACGCTACTCTTCTCTGATTGGCTGCTATCCGTAAGCGGCACTTCTAATGTAACAATTTTTAGATGTAAACTAAGATGGCTGCCATATAACGACAAAATGGCGGTGGACAACAGACGAGATACCTATGGCGCTGTCACATATTCCCCGCCTGATTTTGTTGTCGTCCCGACAAATGCACTAAGCTAGGCTGTAGTAGCCATATTTGTAGTGATGACTAGTTGACTACTGGTGCTAATAACGCGAATGTTATTTGGTTATGAGGCGATCAAGCAACAGGAATCTCAACAGGGGCACGTCAACAAATGCCAGTGCCAAATGAAGCACACTGGAACTCTTGAATGAATTTTAGACACAGTTTATTGGACAATCACGTTTTGACGTACGAATAAGACGGGCAGAGTATACATCCTCTGATATGGACGATTTGCATAATAATATACATGGCGAGAATGTTAATATATTATCAATGTTCAGATCGGATAGTCTCATGACAGTCATATTAAAGAACAGACGACAGGACATCGTAAGTAAAGCATCAATGTTCATGTATGATCAAGCAATTTATATCCTGAGCTTGATTGACATCTAATATTATAACTTTCGACCTCTCAAGGGCAGACATACCAATTATAACCAAGGGTATATGATACATCCAAGAATGTCCCATCTTTAAACGGCCTCGTAAACAATATATTTGGCATATCCGAATATCCTATTTGAGGCATCAAAGTAAACAATACATATTTATAATCCTAAGTCCTGAATTTGACTGACCTCTCATCATCTGCCGTAATCCACAGGACGGCTAAAATATACTTTATACGTTTGTGATATACTTCTTCCAAACGGCATGTACTTGCAAATAATCGGCTGGATCCACGAACTTTACTTCAACTGTGATCCATTTCAGTACACCCTAATGGAGGGTCAATAATTTCCCATAGAATGTGCTGAATAGATTCATCTTTGCGAAACCGCAATATAAATATTTATTTTTCATTAGCTCCAATGAACAAAACTTACTGTGAAATTCTCACGGCGATAGCTTCCATCTGGAAGGCCGTATAACATATACATTAACAGTAGTTTACCCCCAATCTGGGGTTCGAACGAACAGACCAATGTCTGACTTCCATTCCAGCCATCTCTCTCTGAGGTCACTGCGTCATCTAGTGTTTAGCAACAAAATGCAAAATACCCACGCACAAATATGTGCGCTTTCGTGCGCGATCAATTTAATTACGAATATATTCTTACCACATTAGTTGATGCGTACCCTCTTAACAGAAGTCAGACTCATGTCTACTTTACTACTGTTAAGGACCCAAAAAGGACGCAACATAGGCGCTTCAGTCGTATCTACCAAATCTGGAGAATCATCTTTGCCTTCACTTCGTCTCAGTTCGTTGCCAGTGACTCTAATGCTCGGACTCGCTCTATCTGTTCTTTGGATGACATATGGACCCCCTGTCATTGTGGTAGCACGAACAACAATGTACTCTTCTTCTAACCACATGTTACGAATTTTGGACCTTTCAGCGTAGTGCATTCTTTTCCTCACCAATTCTCCGACCTGTAGTGGAATAAAACACGACACCTTGTCACATCTCTCTTTCCGGACTGCTGTAAAATTCTGCAAAGGTGCCTCTGCTCTTACGTGCGCCCCTCGTAGCCTGGAAACGTGTCCTTCAACGAGTTTTAGATGAGTCTCCTCCTCTAAATGTCGACCACTTTTCTTGGCGCCCTTAGGGTGACAGTTGCCACGGCCATCTCTTGGCTTGCACCGTGACGGCAACCTAGAGGTGTTGGTACGCCTAGAGAGAGCGCTCTTTGAGGGACAAACCGATATCAAATGGCCTGGGGACTTGCACTGAAAACATCGCTTCGGAAGCGGGCCCTGAGGACACTTGGCTGCCATGTGGTCTGAAAAGTCTCCACAATTGAAGCAACTTATTTTCCTAGGCTTCCTCTGTGCCTTGGGTCGCCTCCTGCTACCCTTACATTCCTGGCCGCCTTTGACTTTCTTTCCTGCTATAAGTACCTCACACTCCAGTCGACCACCAACCATCATTATCTTTGAGTCATTCTGCTCCCCTTGTGTAACCTGACTCCCAGCCGCAGAGGGGTCTAGTTTAATGCCTGTGGACATCGATTCTGTACGTGGCCTAGTTCTCCGCATCTAAAACAACGAACTGTCCTGGTACGTCTCCCCTGCTCCCGAGTCATCGCATCAACTTTAGCCTCTAATTGAGCCACCTGTGCTCTCAACCGCTCCACTTCTGAGTTTAATGCATGTGCATCTGGTACCGTCACTGTATTTACTACTTCGACACTGGCAACACCGGCCCCAGAAGTGGGTTCAGTCTCTAAAAACCGTAGGGCATAGTCCCTCACCGACGTGAACGATGCTGTAGGCTCTTTGATGATCATTTCATTTGCAAGCTTTCTTAGTAGATCATCTCTCAGACAAGCAGCAAACTGGTCCCGAAGAAAGGATGGCCCCAAAGGAGTGACGTTATTCTGCTTTTGTGCCCTTACCACACTTTAGAATACCTCATGGATGCGATGGGAGAATTCCCAAAGAGACTCCCTTGCACCTTGCCGGGTAGAGTAAAAAGTGGCCATTAGCTCTGGGACGCTTCGACGCTCCCCATACACCCTAAGAATGGAATGTAGCATTGCTTCTGGGTCATCGTCATTAGCCTGAATCCTCAGCTCCCTGCGAACACTTGGGGGAACACTGTCAAGAATAACATCTGCCTGCTCCTCTTTACTCATCATCCTTACTCTCCAGGCAGCTCTCACCTCTCTGACATATTCCTCAGCCGTTGGACCCATGCGCTCCCCAAAGCACCGCACTATCTTGTGAGTAGGTACCATGATGTACCGTACTCGTCCTGGTTGACGATCCAGCCCCACTACAGGGTCATCCACCTCAGCCACATCTTCGTTATCCAAACTACCAGCAGCACGTGTGCTGCGTGTCACTATCATGTTGCTAGTAGAGTTGACTAGAAATATTCACAAACTGGATGATCCCGTCCCTTGCCTTGCACTGAACTGGGTGTTCTACTGTTTCGGCTGTTGCTACTTTGATTGCTGAAGAGTTGCTTCACTGCGTGCTGTCTGTCGATCCTGTCGACGACGCCACTTGTGACAGGGGCTAGGTGTACCTCACACCCAAAGACCCATGCACTAAGAAAATTTATTAAGGATCGTTTGACAAGGGTTGCAATTATTGGTTGCTTGCAACCCTCTCAGCAGCAGACTTAGCAATTCAAGCAACACAAAGCCTTATACAGAACAACATTTAATACTACCGAACACCCAGACAGTGTTCGTAGACTTTCCGAAAAACAATACATAAAAACAATGTCTAAGTGAAATTCAATAGCATAAATAATAACACTTACCATTCAGAAAACATGCGCCCACCACAGTCAGACATGATCAATCAGCTACAGATACCCATTCATACCATGCGCTCTATGTTACGCCACCTTGCGAGAACAGCATACAGCCACGCTAACAACCCCAGCTAAGCTTCGTTGTTGTACATTCTATAGTAACCTTACATTATAATACTAACTATTATAGAAATAATGGCTTAGCAAAGCTATATAAAGCGGTACAAATAACCAATAGAGATTTTACACAGTATAAAAGACTAGGAAACTAAGAAAGCTAACACCAACAAGCTATAGCCGATCTTACTATTACTTACACCACATTATCAGTCTAACATTACTGAAAAAGCACAGGACTTTATCCTAGTAAGCTGTAACATAATAAATTGCAGCACTCGCAACGCTAAAATAAACTATTTCGGCATCCGCACCGTAGTTAATAAATATAACAGTCTAAATCGCGCAACAATTAAATATTATTCAAACCAACTACGTGTCGGATTTACATAAGCTCATGGAAGGTTTCCTGGATCCCAAACAATATGGAGATACTTAACAATTAAATTTCATTTACACAAGCGTAATAACTGAATATGCCAGTTCTAGTACCGGCCACGTGTTATATTTCCTGAACATGGACCCACTCTATTTTCGAATTGATTTGGATAACATCAAACGGACGCGAAATAAACACCGCAGAATTAAATATATACTTACTTAAAATACTACGGCACAAAGATAGTAAACCTAATATCCTTTCTAACACTGTAAAGACTTTAGAATGTTGGAGAATAATATATTTACTTACAAGTCCTAGGCATGTTCTTGAAGTAGACTTCATCTCTCAAAGCTTGTTCTCTCTCGGCCACCGGCAATAAGAATGAATAAAGAATTTGAACTGACGCTAGAGCCTGACGCTACTCTTCTCTGATTGGCTGCTATCCGTAAGCGGCACTTCTAATGTAACAATTTTTAGATGTAAACTAAGATGGCTGCCACATAACGACAAAATGGCGGTGGACAACAGACGAGATGCCTATGGCGCTGTCACACTAGCTTGCGGTGAGCCACTGAGATAAGATAGTCGCCGACGTGTTTAGATTGAACCGCTGATAAGACGACTCGTTTGGTAACCCAGATGGGCAGACACGGAGTTTTGCGTACTCATACGACAGATAACGAGATTACTGTCTGTGTGACACATGTGGGCAGACAAGTGTGACATAATCGCTTCCGGGCCGACTTGTTATGACAACATTACTTTCTAATAAAGTAATAAGCATTACAGCTTACACATGTTGTCATGTGAGTTCCCCGATCTGTCTGTAAGTTTGTACACAAGGGCATCGGACATCATATTACCATATATGGGAGAGTTGACCTCTGCCTTACGTTCAAAATTATCCGATGTCGGAATATTTTTGAAATCATCACACCCTATCCGCATGATTTGAAATGATTGGATCTTTCTGATTAGATTCATAACAACAATGCTTGGGAAGATAGGAATATAGTCTGACCATTTTCGCAGTTTTATTTCACTGTGAATTTCACGCTCGCCAAGACAACATCAGACCTCGCCAGAGTGAAGACTAGATTCATAATTCCTTTTTCTAGCCGGATCTTTTATTGGAGAGCCAAATAAGACTTACAAAGCACAGGAAATCTCTACATTTTAATAAGGAACACCGGGACAAGGAAACTGAAGAAACACACAGTCAGAGAGAGAATCTATTGTCAAATTAAAGACACCCCAGACGCGTGTAAGAGACCGACTCGTCTCTTTTATTCATCTGAGCAATAAGCCTGTAACCAGGATTGGCGTAAGTGGTGATCTACATTTCATATTTTATTACTAACATGTGAACTAACATCTTTTTATATATATATATATATATATATATATATATATATATATATATATATATATATATATATATATATATATATATATATATATATATATATATATATATATATATATATATATATATATATATATATATATATATATATATATATATATATATATATATATATATACTACAATGTGAAGTTTAATGTGTGAAACTCGCTATTGGATGTCAAAGTCATTTGAGGCTGGCTAATTCAGTATCTAGAATGATGATTCATGAACCACCACTGTACGGGCTGGTGATTGCTTTATTGATAGTTTCGTAAAGAGAACTAAAAGCATAAAGTAGTCTAGGTTCCCTGTGGAGCAGGGAGGGAAAGATGAAAGAAATGATGTGCATTCTAAGTATAATACTTACATTTTTAAAGCAGTGTAAATGTTCCTATAAACATAGTCACTTTAAAATTAATGTAAGTTTTCAATCTTAAACCAGTGTAAATGTCAATGTGAAAATATTCATTTTGAAGTAATGGAAGTTTCAAACTTTTCTATCAGTGTAAACATATATGAAAACATATTCAATTTATATTGTGAACACTTTTCAATCAGTGGAGATGTATATGTAAACAGACTCTATCTGTATTATTTAACCTTTTCATTTAAATATAAAGTAACTATGAAAGCTATTCTATTTAAATGTAAAGAAAGTTTTATCCCGAGGGATTAAATTTAATTCTCATCGAGTGTAAAGTCTGAGTAATTGGGATGGTAGTATGGGAAGATATGGGGTGGAAAATGCCATACTCAGAAGAGCGTTTCGTTCTATTCTTTACCATACTTATTTGTGGTACCAGCAGAAAGTACTATCTCCTGAACAAGAAAGGAACCGTGGCCTAAGCTTTAAGACGAAGGACCCATGTGGTAGACTCTCCTTGACGTTTCTGTGAAACGAGCTACCCCCGACAACCTTGATCAGAGACGAGCACGAGCAGAGTGAAAAGAACCAGCCCATAAGAAGGAGCAGAACCGTCATTGGCAGCTAAGTTCAAATCTATGCTGCCACTTGAACTTCTTGTAACATTTCACATTTCCTAAAGACTGAGAGAATAACTTTTCTTGATCCATAACTATTCAAATTATTTCCAACTGTTAAAACCTAAAGTGATTATTAAATTTTGTAATGTTACAAATTTAACTTCGATTTAATCATTTTAAAGTTACTACATGTTTGTCTCAGTCAAATTACTACACACTCTAAACAGAGCTATACTAGAATAATAGAATTCCACTGAGTAAATCAAGGGTGGGGGCTTAAACGAGCTGAAAGTAATAAGTGCTTAAATCCTTCGCAAAAGCGTCGGCAGAATTGCAGAATTAACATACTCAGCCAAAGCAGTATTGTTCTCGCTTATTCTGAATATCTTGTGGAGACTCCCTTTGTAATAGAAGTGTCGTCATCCTTCTATCTACATCTCAGCCAAGAGTAATCTTGTGCGAAGGTAGATACTTTTGAAGCCCATATTAGATACTCTTGAGTTTTGGCCACTGTTGGACCACTACTGCAAAGCAGGGGAGGCAATACCGTCACATCCAGTTGTCGTGAAACATTCTAAATCCACATATCTAAATTAAAAAGTAAATGTAAAGCCTAACGAATTAATTCAATAAAAGGAAAGAAGAATGGTAAAAGAACAGTGCTGTCACAATGACTGTACTCGAGATCCCCTTTTTCTACTTCGTCTGCATAGTGTAACGCTTTCACGTTTGATAGTAAAGCCTACAGCAGCATACACGCGTTTCAAAAAAATAAAACCGGTACTGTGTTTCTTAGAAAACCTTGAGATACGCACACTGCTTAATGACCTAGATAAAATACTAGCATTAATGTCATTATATACACTGCGTAATGAAAAGACAGACGAACTTAGAAGAGAGAGACAGATGAACGGAGGAACACAGGCAATACTACCACAGTCTCGCGATTAATAGTAACGCCAATCCCACGCGTAAGGCATGAAGCACTAACTTTTTTTCAAATAAACAGTGACAAAAAACACTACCAATACACAGTTAGGTTTTAAAAAACATGTTTAATGCTTATTAGGAAACATGACATTCTACTGTTTTACGTCTGAAATCCTGACAGTACAGAAGACACCCCATAGTTTGGAAGTGAGGAGGTGGTAACAGCACGACTATCCTAGAAGAAAATACATATTTTGAACGCAGCCACTTAGCTCCATTAAAACTTATATATTTGGGTTCCTTAGGATTTGCTGACAAAGAATATGTTAAGTGTTACGCAAATAGTCTAGGAATTAACAAATTAAAGCCAAAATAAAATAGTGAGGTTGTCTGACAGCCCCAGATCATAATTGCTCAGTGGCATGTTTTAAAACCACTATTTTACGGGAAATAGGCCAACAAGTTAAATCCGATTTGATTGGCTAGAAGAATATGTAAGCCTAAACATGATTAGTCGATTGCAAATACTATTTTTGGTTGTTACGGGAAACGGTAGGAAGGGTACTTTTTTTCAAATACTTTTGTAAACATGGTCTTATTGGCTAGACCATTTTATATAGTCAATTAGGAGCGTCTGTTCAGTGCCACATTTTGAAAATAAACTTACTGAGAAGCAAGTGCGTTGAGATCCAGCTCATATTTTTCTAATGAAAGCCTGGGACAGAGGCAGATCGGAATTGTGCCATAATTCATCGCCAGTCAACGTATTTGTTTAATATTTCATGAATTGTGGTAAGCTTGACATATTTGATATCTTTTAGATGAAAAATTGAATGTGAATTGATAAATTATGTCTGTCTGTGTGTAGTTCAGTAGCAACCATGAGGAAAAGCCTAGATATTGCTCCACCAGGAACAAAACTTGTCGGAGAGGAGTATAACTGCATAGGCCTATATGGGATTGCCAAATAGTACTATGACACCTATCTTATTGAATATAAGGAAATAATGCTGAAATTGCATAGGCGTTGTAACCATTAGGGAGAGGAATACTGGTGAATGTGTTACATGAGAAGCTAACAGTTGGCCTACCGCGCTGAACTCGGTGTTTGTTATGTATTGTGCTTCAGTGTGGAAATAGATTATAAATTAGTTCTGAAGTAGGAGGTACAACCTTCTTATTTCAGGGACCGAGGTCCTAACGTATTGAAGCAGCACCTGGTCTGAGTTTTGCTGAATCCAGAGGCTGGTAGCATACTCCTTGGTCCAGATATCAACCAGGGTTGATTCTCAAGGAAACGGTGACGCAAGCGAGCAGTGGAGACTGTTTCCTGCCGCTCACACAGAAGTTAAGAGTGTGTGGCCAGAGCAGCTCAATCTTGTGTATAGCCCCCCTCTAAAAGTGACTTTACCTTAATTCAAGAGGGACATTTATTTGTTTCAAATCAAAAGACACTGTGAACCTTACCAATATTATTTCCACCAGAAACAAACACTTGAAGTCATGATGACAAACAACAACTTAGCTTGACAAGCCAGTATTACCTCATAGTACTACAGCACAACTTACACACATAGTGCAATAATAATATATGTCAATACAAAGATCCTATCTATAAATTGTGTACATACAACTTGTAATTACATTTGATTGTGATTCCTGGTTCACTTTGTAGTTGAATCAGGATATCTATTATTGAAAGGAATTAATACATATTTTAAAAGTTACACTTGACTCCTTAAGATAGTCTTATAGAGTGTTCTATGTGTGTGAGTGTCACAGTGTTGTAATGTATTGTGGATTAAATTAAATTGTTTTTCTGTCTGTTGGTTGTTGTGAACATACACTTCATCACTATCATACCCTAGACATTCAACGTAGTCATCACAATATTCCAGAATAATTCTGACTGAGGTCTAAATGTGGTAGCAAAGTAAGGTCATCTGTAATACACTACACTTATTAGATACAGATACCTTCACAGCTGATCTCAGCCAGTACACTAAGTCCCCTATAAATATTTATAACATCCCACTTTACCACACCAGTCTTCGTATTTAAATCTGTGGGCTGACTTTTTTAAGTTTTAAAGTTTCCCAAATGCTTATATCTGTCCTGGTCTTTTTAAGTTTCCAGTCTTGTATTTAAATATGCGGGTTTACTCTTAAGGTTTCAGAGTTGCCCAAATACTGTCGATCTGTCATTTTTGATATAGGAATTCTAGGTGCGATCCTTCTCTTCCTGGCAGTTGGGAGTTGCTCGCATGAAGCTGCGAAGCTGTCTGTTCTGTATTTCTGAGTTCACTAGATTATATCTCTCATTCTCAGTTCAATTTACTGATGTTGTTTTCGCCGAATGTTCCAATAGAATGCATTGTATATTCCGGCTCTCACTTCAAACCAATCAAATCTCTCTAGAACTGTTTGGGTGGTGACGTTTTTATATCCCCTCGCATGTTTAAAATATTAATTTTAATATCCACGCGTGACCTCTTTATAATAAGACGTAATATTGTTCCGGCTGCACCTATCTGCCTCCCACAATATTGTTACCATGTTTTCCTGGCATAATGTCTTCCGCCAAGATGTCTACCCCGACAGATTATCCAATTATCGCCTTTATCTGCGTGCCTCCGCCAGACAGATATCTGGCTTTTTACTGGGGTCAAATGTTGGACCGACACGTTTCCAAAGGTGGTCAGACGGATTCAAAGAGATAAGCAGGTGACCGGTCTGATGATTGGGTATTGTTGCGATAATACCACAGTTCACCTGGCGGAACGTAAATACTATGAGGAGTGGTAAACAAGATAAAGACAGTCCTATAGCAAATACTTCCATAGGGGAGTGGAGTGTTAGAGACTTTCCCCTACTAGATTCAGCATAGAGAGTAAAAAAATGTTGCATATAATACGCCACATAATAATGAATGAAAGGGCAAAAATTATGCCAAATAAAAGCGATGAGTGACAGGAAGAGAAAAATGGAGAAAAAAGTGATACTGTCGGAGTGGACGTGTTGTTGTAGTTTAATTTCTTTGCTCTGTTGTTGTAGTTAGTTTCTTTGATCTGTTGTTGTAGTTAGTTTCTTTGCTCTGTTGTTGTAGTTAGTTTCTTTGATCTGTTGTTGTAGTTAGTTTCTTTGATCTGTTGTTGTAGTTAGTTTCTTTGCTCTGTTGTTGTAGTTAGTTTCTTTGATCTGTTGTTGTAGTTAGTTTCTTTGCTCTGTTGTTGTAGTTAGTTTCTTTGCTCTGTTGTTGTAGTTAGTTTCTTTGATCTGTTGTTGTAGTTAGTTTCTTTGATCTATTGTTGTAGTTAGTTTCTTTGATCTGTTGTTGTAGTTAGTTTCTTTGATCTGTTGTTGTAGTTAGTTTCTTTGATCTGTTGTTGTAGTTAGTTTCTTTGATCTGTTGTTGTAGTTAGTTTCTTTGATCTGTTGTTGTAGTTAGTTTCTTTGATCTGTTGTTGTAGTTAGTTTCTTTGATCTGTTGTTGTAGTTAGTTTCTTTGATCTGTTGTTGTAGTTAGTTTCTTTGATCTGTTGTTGTAGTTAGTTTCTTTGATCTGTTGTTGTAGTTAGTTTCTTTGATCTGTTGTTGTAGTTAGTTTCTTTGATCTGTTGTTGTTGTTGTTAGTTTCTTTGATCTGTTGTTGTAGTTAGTTTCTTTGATCTGTTGTTGTAGTTAGTTTCTTTGATCTGTTGTTGTAGTTAGTTTCTTTGATCTGTTGTTGTAGTTAGTTTCTTTGATCTGTTGTTGTAGTTAGTTTCATTGATCTGTTGTTATAATTAGTTTCATTGATTCTGTTGTTGTAGTTAGTTTCTTTGATCTGTTGTTGTAGTTAGTTTCTTTGATCTGTTGTTGTAGTTAGTTTCTTTGATCTGTTGTTGTAGTTAGTTTCTTTGATCTGTTGTTGTAGTTAGTTTCTTTGATCTGTTGTTGTAGTTAGTTCTTTGATCTGTTGTTGTAGTTAGTTTCTTTGATCTGTTGTTGTAGTTAGTTTCTTTGATCTGTTGTTGTAGTTAGTTTCTTTGATCTGTTGTTGTAGTTAGTTTCTTTGATCTATTGTTGTAGTTAGTTTCTTTGATCTGTTGTTGTAGTTAGTTTCTTTGATCTGTTGTTGTAGTTAGTTTCTTTGATCTGTTGTTGTAGTTAGTTTCTTTGATCTGTTGTTGTAGTTAGTTTCTGTTGTTGTAGTTAGTTTCTTTGATGTATTGTTGTAGTTAGTTTCTTTGATCTGTTGTTGTAGTTAGTTTCTTTGATCTGTTGTTGTAGTTAGTTTCTTTGATCTGTTGTTGTAGTTAGTTTCTTTGATCTGTTGTTGTAGTTAGTTTCTTTGATCTGTTGTTGTAGTTAGTTTCTTTGATCTGTTGTTGTAGTTAGTTTCTTTGATCTGTTGTTGTAGTTAGTTTCTTTGATCTGTTGTTGTAGTTAGTTTCTTTGATCTGTTGTTGTAGTTAGTTTCTTTGATCTGTTGTTGTAGTTAGTTTCTTTGATCTGTTGTTGTAGTTAGTTTCTTTGATCTGTTGTTGTAGTTAGTTTCTTTGATCTGTTGTTGTAGTTAGTTTCTTTGATCTGTTGTTGTAGTTAGTTTCTTTGATCTGTTGTTGTAGTTAGTTTCTTTGATCTGTTGTTGTAGTTAGTTTCTTTGATCTGTTGTTGTAGTTAGTTTCTTTGATCTGTTGTTGTAGTTAGTTTTTTTTTTTGCTCTGTCTTGTTGTAGTTAGTTTCTTTCTCTTTGTTTGTTGTTGTTGTAGTTTCTTTGTTCTGTTGTTGTAGTTAGTTTCTTTGATCTGTTGTTGTAGTTAGTTTCTTTGATCTGTTGTTGTAGTTAGTTTCTTTGATCTGTTGTTGTAGTTAGTTTCTTTGATCTGTTGTTGTAGTTAGTTTCTTTGATCTGTTGTTGTAGTTAGTTTCTTTGCTCTGTTGTTGTAGTTAGTTTCTTTGATCTGTTGTTGTAGTTAGTTTCTTTGATCTGTTGTTGTAGTTAGTTTCTTTGATCTGTTGTTGTAGTTAGTTTCTTTGATCTGTTGTTGTAGTTAGTTTCTTTGATCTGTTGTTGTAGTTAGTTTCTTTGATCTGTTGTTGTAGTTAGTTTCTTTGCTCTGTTGTTGTAGTTAGTTTCTTTGATGTATTGTTGTAGTTAGTTTCTTTGATGTATTGTTGTAGTTAGTTTCTTTGATGTATTGTTGTAGTTAGTTTCTTTGATGTATTGTTGTAGTTAGTTTCTTTGATCTGTTGTTGTAGTTAGCTTCTTTGATCTATTGTTGTAGTTAGTTTCATTGATCTGTTGTTGTAGTTAGTTTCTTTGATCTGTTGTTGTAGTTAGTTTCATTGATCTGTTGTTGTAGTTAGTTTCTTTGATCTGTTGTTGTAGTTAGTTTCTTTGATCTGTTGTTGTAGTTAGTTTCTTTGATCTGTTGTTGTAGTTAGTTTCTTTGATCTATTGTTGTAGTTAGTTTCTTTGATCTGTTGTTGTAGTTAGTTTCTTTGATCTGTTGTTGTAGTTAGTTTCTTTGATCTGTTGTTGTAGTTAGTTTCTTTGATCTGTTGTTGTAGTTAGTTTCTTTGATCTGTTGTTGTAGTTAGTTTCTTTGATCTGTTGTTGTAGTTAGTTTCTTTGCTCTGTTGTTTCTTTGTTGTTGTAGTTAGTTTCTTTGATCTGTTGTTGTAGTTAGTTTCTTTGATCTGTTGTTGTAGTTAGTTTCTTTGATCTGTTGTTGTAGTTAGTTTCTTTGATCTGTTGTTGTAGTTAGTTTCTTTGCTCTTTTGTTGTAGTTAGTTTCTTTGATCTGTTGTTGTAGTTAGTTTCTTTGATCTGTTGTTGTAGTTAGTTTCTTTGATCTGTTGTTGTAGTTAGTTTCTTTGATCTGTTGTTGTAGTTAGTTTCTTTGATCTGTTGTTGTAGTTAGTTTCTTTGATCTGTTGTTGTAGTTAGTTTCTTTGATCTGTTGTTGTGTTGTTGTAGTTAGTTTCTTTGATCTGTTGTTGTAGTTAGTTTCTTTGATCTGTTGTTGTAGTTAGTTTCTTTGATCTGTTGTTGTAGTTAGTTTCTTTGATCTGTTGTTGTAGTTAGTTTCTTTGATCTGTTGTTGTAGTTAGTTTCTTTGATCTGTTGTTGTAGTTAGTTTCTTTGATCTGTTGTTGTAGTTAGTTTCTTTGATCTGTTGTTGTAGTTAGTTTCTTTGATCTGTTGTTGTAGTTAGTTTCTTTGATCTGTTGTTGTAGTTAGTTTCTTTGATCTGTTGTTGTAGTTAGTTTCTTTGATCTGTTGTTGTAGTTAGTTTCTTTGATCTGTTGTTGTAGTTAGTTTCTTTGATCTGTTGTTGTAGTTAGTTTCTTTGATCTACTGTTGTAGTTAGTTTCTTTGATCTGTTGTTGTAGTTAGTTTCTTTGATCTGTTGTTGTAGTTAGTTTCTTTGATGTATTGTTGTAGTTAGTTTCTTTGATCTGTTGTTGTAGTTAGTTTCTTTGATCTGTTGTTGTAGTTAGTTTCTTTGATCTGTTGTTGTAGTTATTTTCTTTGATCTGTTGTTGTAGTTAGTTTCTTTGATCTGTTGTTGTAGTTAGTTTCTTTGATCTGTTGTTGTAGTTAGTTTCTTTGATCTGTTGTTATAGTTAGTTTCTTTGATCTGTTGTTGTAGTTAGTTTCTTTGATCTGTTGTTGTAGTTAGTTTCTTTGATCTGTTGTTGTAGTTAGTTTCTTTGATCTGTTGTTGTAATTAGTTTTTTTTGCTCTGTTGTTGTAGTTAGTTTCTTTGATCTGTTGTTGTAGTTAGTTTCTTTGCTCTGTTGTTGTAGTTAGTTTCTTTGATCTGTTGTTGTAGTTAGTTTCTTTGATCTGTTGTTGTAGTTAGTTTCTTTGATCTGTTGTTGTAGTTAGTTTCTTTGATCTGTTGTTGTAGTTAGTTTCTTTGATCTGTTGTTGTAGTTAGTTTCTTTGATCTGTTGTTGTAGTTAGTTTCTTTGATCTGTTGTTGTAGTTAGTTTCTTTGATCTGTTGTTGTAGTTAGTTTCTTTGATCTGTTGTTGTAGTTAGTTTCTTTGATCTGTTGTTGTAGTTAGTTTCTTTGATCTGTTGTTGTAGTTAGTTTATTTGATCTGTTGTTGTTGTAGTTAGTTTCTTTGATCTGTTGTTGTAGTTAGTTTCTTTGATCTGTTGTTGTAGTTAGTTTCTTTGATCTGTTGTTGTAGTTAGTTTCTTTGATCTGTTGTTGTAGTTAGTTTCTTTGATCTGTTGTTGTAGTTAGTTTTATTGATCTATTGTTGTAGTTAGTTTCTTTGATCTGTTGTTGTAGTTAGTTTATTTGTTCTGTTGTTGTAGTTAGTTTCTTTGATCTGTTGTTGTATTTAGTTTTTTTTTTTTGCTCTGTTGTTGCAGTTAGTTTCTTTGATCTGTTGTTGTAGTTAGTTTCTTTGATCTGTTGTTGTAGTTAGTTTCTTTGATCTGTTGTTGTAGTTAGTTTCTTTGATCTGTTGTTGTAGTTAGTTTCTTTGATCTGTTGTTGTAGTTAGTTTCTTTGATCTGTTGTTGTAGTTAGTTTCTTTGATCTGTTGTTGTAGTTAGTTTCTTTGATCTGTTGTTGTAGTTAGTTTCTTTGATCTGTTGTTGTAGTTAGTTTCTTTGATCTGTTGTTGTAGTTAGTTTCTTTGATCTGTTGTTGTAGTTAGTTTCTTTGATCTGTTGTTGTAGTTAGTTTCTTTGATCTGTTGTTGTAGTTAGTTTCTTTGATCTGTTGTTGTAGTTAGTTTCTTTGATCTGTTGTTGTAGTTAGTTTCTTTGATCTGTTGTTGTAGTTAGTTTCTTTGATCTGTTGTTGTTGTAGTTAGTTTCTTTGATCTGTTGTTGTAGTTAGTTTCTTTGATCTGTTGTTGTAGTTAGTTTCTTTGATCTGTTGTTGTAGTTAGTTTCTTTGATCTGTTGTTGTAGTTAGTTTCTTTGATCTGTTGTTGTAGTTAGTTTCATTGATCTGTTGTTGTAGTTAATTTCATTCATCTGTGTTTGTAGTTAGTTTCTTTGATCTGTTGTTGTAGTTAGTTTCTTTGATCTGTTGTTGTAGTTAGTTTCTTTGATCTGTTGTTGTAGTTAGTTTCTTTGATCTGTTGTTGTAGTTAGTTTCTTTGATCTGTTGTTGTAGTTAGTTTCTTTGATCTGTTGTTGTAGTTAGTTTCTTTGATCTGTTGTTGTAGTTAGTTTCTTTGATCTGTTGTTGTAGTTAGTTTCTTTGATCTGTTGTTGTAGTTAGTTTCTTTGCTCTGTTGTTGTAGTTAGTTTCTTTGATCTGTTGTTGTAGTTAGTTTCTTTGATCTGTTGTTGTAGTTAGTTTCTTTGATCTGTTGTTGTAGTTAGTTTCTTTGATCTGTTGTTGTAGTTAGTTTCTTTGATCTGTTGTTGTAGTTAGTTTCTTTGATCTGTTGTTGTAGTTAGTTTCTTTGATCTGTTGTTGTAGTTAGTTTCTTTGATCTGTTGTTGTAGTTAGTTTCTTTGATCTGTTGTTGTAGTTAGTTTCTTTGATCTGTTGTTGTAGTTAGTTTCTTTGATCTGTTGTTGTAGTTAGTTTCTTTGATCTGTTGTTGTAGTTAGTTTCTTTGATCTGTTGTTGTAGTTAGTTTCTTTGATCTGTTGTTGTAGTTAGTTTCTTTGATCTGTTGTTGTAGTTAGTTTCTTTGATCTGTTGTTGTAGTTAGTTTCTTTGATCTGTTGTTGTAGTTAGTTTCATTGATCTGTTGTTGTAGTTAGTTGTTTTGATCTGTTGTTGTAGTTAGTTTCTTTGATCTGTTGTTGTAGTTAGTTTCTTTGATCTGTTGTTGTAGTTATTTTCTTTGATCTGTTGTTGTAGTTAGTTTCTTTGATCTGTTGTTGTAGTTAGTTTCTTTGATCTGTTGTTGTAGTTAGTTTCTTTGATCTGTTGTTGTAGTTAGTTTCTTTGATCTGTTGTTGTAGTTAGTTTCTTTGATCTGTTGTTGTAGTTAGTTTCTTTGATCTGTTGTTGTAAATAGTTTCATTGATCTGTTGTTGTAATTAGTTTCTTTGCTCTGTTGTTGTAGTTAGTTTCTTTGATCTGTTGTTGTAGTTAGTTTCTTTGATCTGTTGTTGTAGTTAGTTTCTTTGATCTGTTGTTGTAGTTAGTTTCTTTGATCTGTTGTTGTAGTTAGTTTTTTTGATCTGTTGTTGTAGTTAGTTTCTTTGATCTGTTGTTGTAGTTAGTTTCTTTGATCTGTTGTTGTAGTTAGTTTCTTTGATCTGTTGTTGTAGTTAGTTTCTTTGATCTGTTGTTGTATTTGTTGTAGTTAGTTTCTTTGATCTGTTGTTGTAGTTAGTTTCTTTGATCTGTTGTTGTAGTTAGTTTCTTTGATCTGTTGTTGTAGTTAGTTTCTTTGATCTGTTGTTGTAGTTAGTTTCTTTGATCTGTTGTTGTAGTTAGTTTCTTTGATCTGTTGTTGTAGTTAGTTTCTTTGATCTGTTGTTGTAGTTAGTTTCTTTGATCTGTTGTTGTAGTTAGTTTCTTTGTTCTGTTGCTGTAGTTAGTTTCTTTGATCTGTTGTAATAGTTAGTTTCTTTGATCTGTTGTTGTAGTTAGTTTCTTTGATCTGTTGTTGTAGTTAGTTTCTTTGATCTGTTGTTGTAGTTAGTTTCTTTGATCTGTTGTTGTAGTTAGTTTCTTTGCTCTGTTGTTGTACTTAGTTTCTTTGATCTGTTGTTACAGTTAGTTTCTTTGCTCTGTTGTTGTAGTTAGTTTCTTTGATCTGTTGTTGTAGTTAGTTTCTTTGATCTGTTGTTGTAGTTATTTTCTTTGATCTGTTGTTGTAGTTAGTTTCTTTGATCTGTTGTTGTAGTTAGTTTCTTTGATCTGTTGTTGTAGTTAGTTTCTTTGATCTGTTGTTGTAGTTAGTTTCTTTGATCTGTTGTTGTAGTTAGTTTCTTTGATCTGTTGTTGTAGTTATTTTCTTTGATCTGTTGTTGTAGTTAGTTTCTTTGATGTATTGTTGTAGTTAGTTTCTTTGATGTATTGTTGTAGTTAGTTTCTTTGATCTGTTGTTGTAGTTAGTTTCTTTGATCTGTTGTTGTAGTTAATTTTTTTGCTCTGTTGTTGTAGTTAATTTCATTCATCTGTGTTTGTAGTTAGTTTCTTTGATCTGTTGTTGTAGTTAGTTTCTTTGATCTGTTGTTGTAGTTAGTTTCTTTGATCTGTTGTTGTAGTTAGTTTCTTTGATCTGTTGTTGTAGTTAGTTTCTTTGATCTGTTGTTGTAGTTAGTTTCTTTGATCTGTTGTTGTAGTTAGTTTCTTTGATCTGTTGTTGTAGTTAGTTTCTTTGATCTGTTGTTGTAGTTAGTTTCTTTGATCTGTTGTTGTAGTTAGTTTCTTTGATCTGTTGTTGTAGTTAGTTTCTTTGATCTGTTGTTGTAGTTAGTTTCTTTGATCTGTTGTTGTAGTTAGTTTCTTTGATCTGTTGTTGTAGGTAGTTTCTTTGTTCTGTTGTTGTAGTTAGTTTCTTTGCTCTGTTGTTGTAGTTAGTTTCTTTGATCTGTTGTTGTAGTTAGTTTCTTTGATCTGTTGTTGTAGTTAGTTTCTTTGATCTGTTGTTGTAGTTAGTTTCTTTGATCTGTTGTTGTAGTTAGTTTCTTTGATCTGTTGTTGTAGTTAGTTTCTTTGCTCTGCTGTTGTAGGTAGCTTCTTTGTTCTGTTATTTTCTTGATCTGTTGTTGTAGTTAGTTTCTTTGATCTGTTGTTGTAGTTAGTTTCTTTGATCTGTTGTTGTAGTTAGTTTCTTTGATCTGTTGTTGTTGTAGTTAGTTTCTTTGATCTGTTGTTGTAGTTAGTTTCTTTGATCTGTTGTTGTAGTTAGTTTCTTTGATCTGTTGTTGTAGTTAGTTTCTTTGATCTGTTGTTGTAGTTAGTTTCTTTGATCTGTTGTTGTAGTTAGTTTCTTTGATCTGTTGTTGTAGTTAGTTTCTTTGATCTGTTGTTGTAGTTAGTTTCTTTGATCTGTTGTTGTAGTTAGTTTCTGTTGTTGTAGTTAGTTTCTTTGCTCTGTTGTTGTAGTAAGTTTCTTTGCTCTGTTGTTGTTGTTAGTTTCTTTGATCTGTTATTGTAGTTAGTTTCTTTGATCTGTTATTGTAGTTAGTTTCTTTGCTCTGTTGTTGTACTTAGTTTCTTTGATCTGTATTTACAGTTAGTTTCTTTGCTCTGTTGTTGTAATTAGTTTCTTTGCTCTGCTGTTGCAGTTAGTTTCTTTGATCTGTTATTGTAGTTAGTTTAATTGATCTGTTGTTGTAGTTAGTGTCTTTGCTCTGTTGTTGTAGTTAGTTTCTTTGTTCTGTTGTTGTAGTTAGTTTCTTTGCTCTGTTGTTGTAGTTAGTTTCTTTGCTCTGTTGTTGTAGTTAGTTTCTTTGATCTGTTGTTGTAGTTAGTTTCTTTGATCTGTTGTTGTAGTTAGTTTCTTTGATCTGTTGTTGTAGTTAGTTTCTTTGCTCTTTGAGTTTCTTTGATGTATTGTTGTAGTTAGTTTCTTTGATCTGTTGTTGTAGTTAGTTTCTTTGATCTGTTGTTGTAGTTAGTTTCTTTGATCTGTTGTTGTAGTTAGTTTCTTTGATCTGTTGTTGTAGTTAGTTTCTTTGATCTGTTGTTGTAGTTAGTTTATTTGTTCTGTTGTTGTAGTTAGTTTCTTTGATCTGTTGTTGTATTTAGTTTTTTTCTGTTGATCTGTTCTTTGTAGTTAGTTAGTTTCTTTGATCTGTTGTTGTGTTAGTTTAGTTTCTTTGTTAGTTCTCTTTTGTTGTTGTAGTTAGTTTCTTTGATCTGTTGTTGTAGTAGTTTCTTTGATCTGTTGTTGTTAGTTAGTTAGTTAGTTTTTGATCTGTTGTTGTTTAGTTAGTTTCTTTGTTCTGTTGTTGTGGTTAGTTTCTTTGATCTGTTGTTGTAGTTAGTTTCTTTGCTCTGTTGTTGTAGTTAGTTTATTTGTTCTGTTGTTGTAGTTAGTTTCTTTGATCTGTTGTTGTATTTAGTTTTTTTTTTTGCTCTGTTGTTGCAGTTAGTTTCTTTGATCTGTTGTTGTAGTTAGTTTCTTTGATCTGTTGTTGTAGTTAGTTTCTTTGATCTGTTGTTGTAGTTAGTTTCTTTGATCTGTTGTTGTAGTTAGTTTCTTTGATCTGTTGTTGTAGTTAGTTTCTTTGATCTATTGTTGTAGTTAGTTCCTTTGATCTGTTGTTGTAATGTTGTAGTTAAGTCCTTTGATCTGTTGTTGTAGTTAGTTTCTTTGCTCTGTTGTTGTAGTTAGTTTCTTTGATCTGTTGTTGTAGTTAGTTTCTTTGATCTGTTGTTGTAGTTAGTTTCTTTGATCTGTTGTTGTAGTTATTTTCTTTGATCTGTTGTTGTAGTTAGTTTCTTTGATCTGTTGTTGTAGTTAGTTTCTTTGATCTGTTGTTGTAGTTAGTTTCTTTGATCTGTTGTTGTAGTTAGTTTCTTTGATCTGTTGTTGTAGTTAGTTTCTTTGATCTGTTGTTGTAGTTAGTTTCTTTGATCTATTGTTGTAGTTAGTTTCTTTGATCTGTTGTTGTAGTTAGTTTCTTTGATCTGTTGTTGTAGTTAGTTAGTTTCATTGATCTGTTGTTGTAGTTAATTTCATTGATCTTTGTTCTGTTGTTTATCTGTTGTTAGTTTCTTTGATCTGTTGTTGTTGTTTCTGTTGTTGTTGTAGTTAGTTTCTTTGATCTGTTGTTGTAGTTAGTTTCTTTGATCTGTTGTTGTAGTTAGTTTCTTTGATCTGTTGTTGTAGTTAGTTTCTTTGATCTGTTGTTGTAGTTAGTTTCTTTGATCTGTTGTAATAGTTAGTTTCTTTGATCTATTGTTGTAGTTAGTTTCTTTGATCTATTGTTGTAGTTAGTTTCTTTGATCTGCTGTGTCCTTTGTCATGTGCTCGTACCTTTTTAGTAAATTTCTCTTCTTAGTTTCCAGTGTGTGATTGTGGCTGGTGAAAGAACATCACGAAACGTCTGGTGTTTCTAGTTTATTGCTCATTTACAAAACTGACCACTGCCATTTTAACAAAAAATATGTTTTGACATTCACTGATATGTTTGTGGTGTTATGTGTTTGTTATAGTTTGTATGGAACACCGTATCTGTGTAATTTTGCTTATTGTTGTGTCTCTGCTGTGCGGCTATGAAATAAATAAGTAAACTATCTGGGTATCCAAAATTGTTCAGTGGCGACACTGGAATTACAAGTAGTACGTTGTAACGTGCCGTGTTTCAAGAATCAGTTCTTTGACGCGTGTGCTCTACACAGACCTGGCCAGATTAATCGTTGGTCCACTTTTGACCTGGAGAGACCAAACGTGCATCCAGAACTGGCCCTAATTTTTATAAATAAGAGTTTTGCTTTGTTGTGGCTCAATCTAAGACCAAGATTCACAGTTTAGACAATATTCCGAATACAAGCGATCATTCAGTTTAAAGTAGGTGCTAAAAAAACGTAACTTGACATACCAAACGTTTGTCCACTTTTAATCGATGTAGTCAAAGCTTACGTCCATTACTGGCCTAGTTAGGTCAAATGTACGGCTACATACCTAGTTAGGTCAAAGATACATTCTGTAGTGATCTATTTAAATCAAAGATACGTCTCTACTGACCTGATTAGATCAAAGGTACGACTTCTACTGACCTGGTTACATAAAGAGTACATCGACTACTGATCTAGATAAACCAAACCTATGTCCACTATTGACCTGAATATATTAGCTTCTGATCAATATCATTTTTGACAAAAATTCAAATGAACAGTAAATATTTTCCTCACAGAAAATATCTTGGGTTTATATTGGCCAACACGTGGTAATATGCCCTGGACATTACATTCACTAATTTATATAGTTCAAGCCATGATCATTCTCACAGGAAATTGTATTTGTTTTTGGAAACCATTGCATGACCTGTTTTGTACGGGTACCCTCAGACATTCGCCATCTGCCAGATTGGTCCCGGAAATCCGTTTAAAAGTGCAATCTGGCATTCAAGTTTTGTTTGTTGCGAGGAGTCGCGCGCGCGTTGTAGATTAATTAGCGACCACCAGAAAATCCGCAGAGAATATTCCCGTTATTTCGTCGCCAGGAAAGCCAAAACGAGTCATTTCGACTGTAATCTTCTGTCTTTGGTCCCAGACTCACGCCCCCCTCATTAACACTCATGTATTCATTTGTCCGTTATCTGTGGCTACCATCTGTTTACTCTTGCTAAACGTCCGGGGAGAATTTCGCTCTCTTGCACGCGCGTTCACCCACATTCATACACATCCATATCGTATACATCATTACACACACAAAGATAGTACACACGTATGTACTATAATAGATTCACACACGCATACAAACTTTTATTGTTGCAACAATAAGTTTCTCAGACAGAAAGAAGGAGTGAGAGACAGACAGACGAAATAAAAAATAGACAGAGACAAAAGATCTAACAACTGGAATGAAAGTCGAAGCAGTAGAAACGAGCCGCAGCGGGAGGCTGATTGCCGGAGAGAGGATGGTGTCTTCAATCCATGCACGCGCCGCTGGTGAGAATAATTAAAAGGTCCCATTTACAGACGCCCATCTTGTCCTCAGGCAAAGTAGGGGTCGCTGTCATCGGCTATACTAACCAAGTTCTGTCATTGCTGCGCCCTTCACTCACTCTCTAGCTCTCTCTCTCTCTCTCTCTCTCTCTCTCTCTCTCTCTCTCTCTCTCTCTTTCTGTATCTCTCGGCAATCTGCGGCTGTCTTAGAATTTTTCTCTTGGCGACCAGACGTACAATATTGAGTATAGCGACTCCAGTTTGAGCAGAAACGTGAAACATGAAATGAAGTGACACTTTAACTGAGTGTCAAGATCTATAGGTATTTCTGTTCTTCATCTTACTCTCAAAGCTGTTACTGACAAAGCTGTTACTGACAAAGCTGTTACTGACAAAGCTGTTACTGACAAAGCTGTTATTGTCAAAGATATTACTATCAAAACTGTTACTGTCAAAGATATTACTATCAAAGCTGTTACTGTTAAAGGTATTACTATCAAAGTTGTTACTGTCAAAGATATTACTTTCAAAGCTGTTACTGACAAAGCAGTTACTGACAAAGCTGTTATTGTCAAAACTGTTACTCTCGAAATTAGTTCCATACATATTTTTCTCAGTGAGCCTATTCTGTGAACGTTAGCTTTATAGCGCGATAAGTATTTGAAAATTGAATTCATAATATTTGTTAACAGAGTTAGCTTTTCTTGTTGCAAAAATCTGTCTACAGCAATCAACTTACAATGTTATCTATAACAGTTTGATAACCAACTACTGACTGTTGAGCGGTACGATACTTTAGAAGAAATAGTTTGTTGCGGCTAGATATGCTTCTAACAGCTGATTTTAAAAAAAAATTATTATTTCGTGTTTCTTTAGGGTCTTATACAACAATTTCTGGTTTTCTTGCGCATCTTTTTCTAGCTTTTCTCCAAATTCTTCCCAGGACTTCTGTTTTGCTGCTAGCACCTTAATCTTTGCTTCTGTTCTGAGTATCACATATTCTCTTTATTTCTCTATTTGTCCTGCTGTGTTTTTAGCTCCTAAGTATTGTTTCCATGCCATTTTCTTCTCTCTTATTTTCTCTTTGACTTCCTCTGTCCACCAAGGTGTCCTCTTTCTCTTGTTCCCAAGTCGGACTTCACCACATGCTTCTGCAGCAGCTGTCTTTATGATGTCCTTGAATTTAAGCCAGAGGGTTTCCAAGTCATCAGGTTGTTCTTCTGTGTTTCTCACCGCTGTAGCAATAAGCACCTGATATCTGGTCTTAATTTCTGGCTCTCTCAGCTTGTAGGTCTTAATGCTCATTTCTTCCGTTTTGTCGTAGATTTTAGATAGGAGTATTAAGACTTGGGTTTGGTCCCTTCTGAATAGGTTGGAATGAGTGATAGACACAGTGTGAGCTGGTGAGAAGCAATGGAATTTCCACACGTGAGATGATAGAATGTGATATAGAGGCTGTCTTTGAGAATCGAGATAATCTTCTCTCTCTCTCCTATCTTCTACGACCGCTTTTAAAGGCGTCAGACAGTCTAAACACAGATATATATATATTAATATATCTCTATCTACTCACGGGCACGCACATACACGTGACGACAGGTAAACACGCAGACGTGGGAAAACTATAACAATGATTATACAGATAATTGGGATCGAGCTGACCAACGCACTGATTTTTTTTTTCCAAGAGAGATATTTTAATTATCATATCAAAATTTCTCACAACACCAAAAAATTACATCAAGGAAAAAACATATACAAATAGTCATAAAATTTAAGAAAATGCTACAAGGATGATAGCCCGTTAAAATCTTACTCTAGGTTTAGCCCACAGCCCCGTTAAGAGAACAGATGATGGCCCAAAGAGTTATAGATACGTAGGGTTGAGGCTAAGAGTTTTTCTTCTTTTCTCGTAAATGTATGCACAGAGTTGAATAATCTGATTTAGCCTAAGAAGTAAAGAAACTCTAGCAAATAGTAACAAATTCTGCAGGTTAAACAAAAAGAATTAAGACAGTAAATGGGTGACAATCTATAACTGTAAAATAACACTCTGATCTGCGTACACTCATTCATTCAGCCATGGCTATGGGTACACAGTTATACTCACAACTTTGCTCGCTGCCTCTGGGAACATACTCAATTCTAGGACCTTCACACAGACCCGAAAATGCAGTCCTTGACCAAGAAATCCCCAGTTCCAAAAGACGTACTAAACTCTCAGGGAACGATTCCTTGGGTGTTCTAATTTTTCGAATGTCTGATTAAGTCACATAAAATATTGTCCAGGCACGAAAGTTAGCAGAGCACAATGTCATTAGCTTTGGTTTCTAGAATTTAAGGAATGTCAGATCGGTGTCTACTTTCAGGAAGTTACTATATTTGGTCACCACAGTACTAGTCAAAACTCTGTCGGAATGTTTCTGATCTTTGCTTGCCACAACGGGCTGAATTGTACTGAAGAGTTATTCTGGAAGAATTAATTCTGGCGCGAAGGCCTCTTACTTCATTTAACTGTTACAGTTCACGTAATGAAAGTGATTTGTTTCTTCCCAAATAAAGTTCACGTACTAGAACGCTGGTAAAGTTGGGTACCACCGTTTCACTATATACGAGGGGCGGTCGAAAAGTTTTGCACTTTAGTATGAAGGAGTCAAGTCCTGGTCGTTAGAAAAACGACGTCCACGAAGCTTTTTTAGTCTCCGGGTCATAGAAATGCACCCAACATTCGTCCACAGTAACCAGTCTACGAAAAAAAATCATCTTCGTCAGCATTGCAAATCTCCAACACCTGTGCGGATGTTTCGGCTCGATGCTCCTTTTGGAATGGCGTGAGAAGGCGGGGAACCCACCTGAACCAGTTTCCCGCCAATTTCTCTTTCACATGGCACCCCGCACGCGCCATGTACGCGCGGGAAATGTAAACCAATAATGTGTCTTTACAATGATACACAGCAATCCCGCCTGTCTTAACGCTTTCTTAGTAAAGTGCAAAACTTTTCGACCGCCCCTCGTAAAAGAAAGAACACATATCAAATAATTTTACAATATGTACCCACTATAACTTACATTATTAAACCGCAAGTGTACTGCTTGACTTATCATTTAAATTTCCCGTAAAGTAAGTTATATTTTTTTAAAAAATCATCAATCCCCATGAATTTAGGAACACGTGCGTGTTCCGTCAACATCTCATGAGGTTTCTAGCATTTGTAAGTTAGTTTAGAAAAATATGATCTCGTCTGATTTCTTAGCAGTAAAATTAACTTCATTATAGCTACATTATTGTTTAGTAAGCTAAGATATAATTTATTCTGCTATCCACTGAAACACGTCACTAGAAAATAATACAGACTATAGAAATTTGGCACTCTGCGCAAAATCTAACTAGTGAAATATGAAATAAGCGACTTAACACTTTATCATTTCACAAATACTAGATATAATATATATTACCTCACACAGAACTACAGGTAGTCGCACAACTTAAGAATTATATGCTGAATATTTAAGGAAGTCTAGAAGTTCGACAAATTGCCGAAACAAACTGAGAAACTTCGCTAACAGCTATTCTGTTTCGAACAACCTGTCTACTGCGAATATAGGAGCGAGAATGAAATTAAAGTTTCAAACTCGGGCCAATATCTTAAAATCAGACAAAGGGCCCCAACTTATTTCGCCAAGCGAAATTATCTCCCCTACTCCCAACATTTACGTCAGCTTAACGCGTGACGTAACTGCCACCAGTGACCGAGAAATGCGCGTGACAGTTGCAAATCTCAGACAACCGTCTACAACTGCGTCGTACAGATGCCGGGTTTGACACCTTAAGCTAGTGACAGGTGAACAAAATGGTAGACCAAAAGTCTGCTCTATGTCCAGCGAAACGAATTTCTCACACCTTCACGTCTTACCTGCGCGACTGACATCTGATGCAATAAGGTTACTAGTCAGTATGAGAAAGAAAAACGATGATGGGAAAGAAATATATTTTTCGCAACGAGTGATGCGAAAAAATACAGGAAAAACAAGTACGGAAAGATAATAAAATGAAAGGATTAGGGTGAGAGAATAGGAAGAAGATGTAGGTAATTTAATGATATAAAGACCCACGTGACAGGACGTCCCCCCTTAAGATATGGAAGCACTCCATGTCTACGTTATGGAATTAAATTTCCTATAACCGTAGCTTCGGGGTGTCTGTCTTCTTCCCTCTCATCTTCCCCCTCCATCTCTCTGCAAGTCCTACTCAAGTTTCCTTCCTCTGCAATGTCTCCCATGCTCGCTTGAAAGAGCGTCGCCGCTTCTGACATTTTTGAAAGATTTCTTGTGATAGCGGTGGAATATCCCTGCCACTATCATCATCTTCGTCAGCTCTGGCGATCGTCGGGAGATGGTCGGAGGTTGGCACTGGTCTTTCCAAGTATCTCTTTAAGAGATTTAAATGGAAAACCTTCTCCTTTCCTTGAATAGATATCTGGTAGTTAGCCTTAGAAATCTTTTTCAGGACGGTAAACGGCCCTTGCCATCCGATCTTCAGTTGGTTGTTCTCGGTCGGGAGTAACACCAAAACTTTCTCTCCTGCTTCCAGTTCTCTCTCTTTTGCGACTTTCCTGTATAGGTTAGCGTGCTTGGTGCGTGCTCGCTTAAAGTTAGTCGTTGCTAGTTCCCACCCTAGTTTCAACCGTTCCTTTAAAACCGACACATATTTACTGGCTGAGACAACTGTCTCATCAGCCTTCTCGTCTGTCAGAGACTGAAGTAAGGCTTCAAGCGGGCCCTTAATGGGTCTGCCGAATAAGAGTGTAGCTGGCGGAAATCCTGTGGAAGTATGAGGAGATTCTCTGTAGTCAAATAATGCTGCAGGAATACAAAGATCCCAATCTTCAGGTTTCACTTGTGCCAGTTTACTTAGCATCATGTTGAGGTTTCCATTTGCACGCTCCACAAGCCCATTTCCGGCCGGAGTATATGGCTTAGTGTGGATGTGTTGGGTCCTCAAGATCTTAACGATCTCATCCATCAACAGGTTTCGGTATGGAGATCCGTTATCCGTCAACACTTGCTGAGGGAATCCCAACCGAGTGAAAATCTGCACGAGGGCTTCTGCGACATGCTTGGCATCTGCGCATGTTAGCGGGATAGCTTCTGCCCATAAAGTGCATGTATCGACTAAGGTCAGGATGAACCTGTTCCTTCTTTTAGTCCTTTCGAAAGGCCCTAAAATGTCGATCACAACCCGTTCGAATGGTGTTCCCACTATTGGCATTTCCCCCCAAAGAGACTGGGGGTGCCCGTTGCTTGGGTGGCACACGTTGGCACTGGGCACAGGATTTGACATATCTGATAATATCAGTATTTACTCCTGGCCACCAATAATGAGTGGTTACACGTTGGTTTGTGGCGTTCTGTCCCATATGTCCGCTGAAGGGAAGAGAGTGCCCCAATTCTAGGATTTGGCTTCTGTACTGTTTCGGTACTAGGAGCTGGTTGTAACCTTGGTCAGGCTTGCCCGTTCTGCGATAAAGTACGCCATCCTTAGAAAAAATGTCCCCGTGCTGTCTGGGTTCCTTAGCCATGGGCAGTTTCCTAAAGCAGGGTGCCAAAGTAGGGTCCTTGTATTGCGCTTCTTTAAGTTCCTTGGGTAACAAATTCGGCGCAGGCTCCCGTTCCTTCATGGTTTGCCCTCTTGTAGTTACTGCTGCCACAATCGGCTCTTCCGGTTTCCCAATACACACGTATCTCCCGCCAAGTATGACTGGGTAGATGGGATCATCCATAACAGCCGCTTTGATCACGCCTCTGACAAAGTCAGAGTGTATCTCCACCAATGCGATGGGAAGCGCTGTAGGTGCATCACTCTTACGAACTCCACAAAGTTTGACGGTCTCTCCTGTCTCTTGACCGGGTTTAACCAGGTTTCTGGCAACAATGCAATCGTAAGAAAGCCCCGTGTCAAATAAGCAAGAAGTTTGAGAACCGTTCAAAGTAACAATACCTCGCGTTGAGGGTCCATCCCCAACAGGTTGGGAATCACTGTCAATAATTCCGCCTTGCGAGACTGTCAATAAGCATCCGATGCGTTTCGGCTCGGTGTGCTCGGTCTGATCATATGTCCCATGCTCAGGGGTTCTCCCTTTGCCACCTTGTCCTTTCTGGCTACACTGCCATGTAGGGCGGTCGGGTTGATCAGACTGTTTGGGGTGGTTAGGGTACTTGTTCTTGTAGAACTTGGATTTTTCAGGAGGGGGGTTTTGAGGTCCAGTTTCTCTGTGGTTATTCTGGTTAGAAGCCTGAGAAGATTGCTCTAGGTTATTTTTTCGAAAATGCTCTTCTGTCGGTTTACGTTTTGAGGCCGGTAGTTCAGCCAGCGCATTGTGATAACGCTCAGACTTCTCTAAGATGTCTTCAAGCTTTTCTGCACCTTGCTCAGCCAAAAATCTCCGGGTATCAGCAGACAATGTGTTCTTTATTTGTTCTGTTAAAACAAATTCCTCAAGACCTTCATAGGTAGAGGGGAGCTGCGAGAGCTCAAGGCACTTAGTCAGATAACCCTTCAAACGAGACGAGAACTGCTGAAAAGTTTCAGAATTCTCTTTCCGGCTGTTGCGAAACAGTTGCAAAAATTTGCGAGCGTTCATTTCAAAGCGCTCCAGTAACGCTTTCTTCAACAGATCATAGTTGTCTTGTTGGCTGCTCTCCAGTTTTGCATACACATCGTAAGCAGAACTTTTCAAAGCCTGGGAAAGCTTCATATTCCAACGCGACCTCTCCAAACCGTACAGAGTTGCAATTTTCTCAAATTTTTCTAGCCAAGTGTCAATCTTCTCATTTGGGCAAGGGAAAGATTCTAGCGGAAAAGACATAGCAGTGAGGTGAAGAGATTGACTGTTAGAAGGATCAGTTAAGGAAGAATGAGGAGAAGACTCTCCATTGCTGGAGGTAGAGGCAGCACCACGACTTTGGAACTCTAGAGTTTTAAGCGCCAACTCGTGCTGTCTCTGTTCCCTCTCCTTCTCGTGCTGTCTCTCCTTCTCCTTCTCTCTTTCCTCGTGCTGTCTCTCCTTCTCTTTTTCCTCATGCTGCATCCTGCGAATTTCCATTTCTTTCTCAATCTTCTTCTGTTCTCTAGCTTCGGCTGCCTTCCTCTCCGCATCATATCTCTCAAGTTCATCTCTGACAAAAGCTTTCGCTTCCTCTCCTTCCAGTCCCTCCTCTCTCGCTTCGTCCCTGAGGAGTTGTCTAAGCTTTGCCCTCTCGGCCATATTATGTCAGTGACTGAGACTAGTGGAGAAAGAAATTAAGAAAAGGGATACACTGGTTCCTACAACTTACGAGAACAAAAGTTTTTTTTTCTTCAAAAAATCAAAAGATGATATATTTAACCCTGGGATACCTCCTCCAAAAATAAAATCTAACTATCGCTGCTATTATCGGCAATAAAGCACTTAATGCAAAACACGACTACGCCAACTAAATGGTAGTTAAGATTTACTCACTGAAAAATAAGTTGCTACAGTGGAAAACACAATGATTATAGCAAAAATTAAAGAGAAAAATAATCCCTTAATTTTAAAATCCACTATAAGTTTACCCGTGAAGACAGTTAGGGTGAGGGAGGCAATTAATCTGGACAAATAGTCCGAAACGCACTCCTTAGCTTTGCTCAAACACCTACCTGCTTCAGAACCCTTGTGAATGTTATACACTCACAAAACTTTACCAGCGTTTAGTATTACAAAATCACTAATTAACATGTATTCCGACAGAATCAACCTGTAAACCAAATGTATAATGCTTCTTAATGCTGTGGAAAAAACTT
The DNA here is from genome assembly GCA_024509875.1 of Oreohelix idahoensis. Lineage (NCBI taxonomy): Eukaryota > Metazoa > Mollusca > Gastropoda > Stylommatophora > Oreohelicidae > Oreohelix > Oreohelix idahoensis. The sequence goes on from JAMPIV010015213.1 coordinate 472,104, forward strand.
ATCAGTTTGTGTGGTCAGCACGCCCGTAAACAGATCGTTAGTCTAGGGGATAAATTATTTTTAAAAGATACAAAACTCACAAGACATCACACTCTTACTCTATATCAGAATAAAGAATCTTAGGTTCAAAATCCAGATAGACAAGTCCACATTTGTCGTACTCGTCTTCCTATTCTAAGTTCAAAAATCCGTCGGGCTAAACCACATTTGTCGTATCGCCTTAGGATTTTGGGTTCAATTCCCAGTAACGAGCGACCATTTGTCGTATCGCCTTAGGATTTTGGGTTCAATTCCCGGTAACGAGCGACCATTTGTCGTAGATTTTAGATAGGAGTATTAAGACTTGGGTTTGGTTCCTTCTGAATAGGTTGGAATGAGTGATAGACACAGTGTGAGCTGGTGAGAAGCAATGGAATTTCCACACGTGAGATGATAGAATGTGATATAGAGGCTGTCTTTGAGAATCGAGATAATCTTCTATCTCTCTCCTATCTTCTACGACCGCTTTTAAAGGCGTCAAACAGTCTAAACACAGATATATATATATATATTAATATATCTCTATCTACTCACGGGCACGCACATACACGTGACGACAGGTAAACACACAGACGTGGGAAAACTATAACAATGATTATACAGATAATTGGGATCGAGCTGACCAACGCACTGATTTTTTTTTTTCCAAGAGAGATATTTTAATTATCATATCAAAATTTCTCACAACACCAAAAAATTACATCAAGGAAAAAACATATACAAATAGTCATAAAATTTAAGAAAATGCTACAAGGATGATAGCCCGTTAAAATCTTACTCTAGGTTTAGCCCACAGCCCCGTTAAGAGAACAGATGATGGCCCAAAGAGTTATAGATACGTAGGGTTGAGGCTAAGAGTTTTTCTTCTTTTCTCGTAAATGTATGCACAGAGTTGAATAATCTGATTTAGCCTAAGAAGTAAAGAAACTCTAGCAAATAGTAACAAATTCTGCAGGTTAAACAAAAAGAATTAAGACAGTAAATGGGTGACAATCTATAACTGTAAAATAACACTCTGATCTGCGTACACTCATTCATTCAGCCATGGCTATGGGTACACAGTTATACTCACAACTTTGCTCGCTGCCTCTGGGAACATACTCAATTCTAGGACCTTCACACAGTCCCGAAAATGCAGTCCTTGACCAAGAAATCCCCAGTTCCAAAAGACGTACTAAACTCTCAGGGAACGATTCCTTGGGTGTTCTAATTTTTCGAATGTCTGATTAAGTCACATAAAATATTGTCCAGGCACGAAAGTTAGCAGAGCACAATGTCATTAGCTTTGGTTTCTAGAATTTAAGGAATGTCAGATCGGTGTCTACTTTCAGGAAGTTACTATATTTGGTCACCACAGTACTAGTCAAAACTCTGTCGGAATGTTTCTGATCTTTGCTTGCCACAACGGGCTGAATTGTACTGAAGAGTTATTCTGGAAGAATTAATTCTGGCGCGAAGGCCTCTTACTTCATTTAACTGTTACAGTTCAGGTAATGAAAGTGATTTGTTTCTTCCCAAATAAAGTTCACGTACTAGAACGCTGGTAAAGTTGGGTACCACCGTTTCACTATATAAAAGAAAGAACACATATCAAATAATTTTACAATATGTACCCACTATAACTTACATTATTAAACCGCAAGTGTACTGCTTGACTTATCATTTAAATTTCCCGTAAAGTAAGTTATATTTTTTTTAAAAATCATCAATCCCCATGAATTTAGGAACACGTGCGTGTTCCGTCAACATCTCATGAGGTTTCTAGCATTTGTAAGTTAGTTTAGAAAAATATGATCTCGTCTGATTTCTTAGCAGTAAAATTAACTTCATTATAGCTACATTATTGTTTAGTAAGCTAAGATATAATTTATTCTGCTATCCACTGAAACACGTCACTAGAAAATAATACAGACTATAGAAATTTGGCACTCTGCGCAAAATCTAACTAGTGAAATATGAAATAAGCGACTTAACACTTTATCATTTCACAAATACTAGATATAATATATATATTACCTCACACAGAACTACAGGTAGTCGCACAACTTAAGAATTATATGCTGAATATTTAAGGAAGTCTAGAAGTTCGACAAATTGCCGAAACAAACTGAGAAACTTCGCTAACAGCTATTCTGTTTCGAACAACCTGTCTACTGCGAATATAGGAGCGAGAATGAAATTAAAGTTTCAAACTCGGGCCAATATCTTAAAATCAGACAAAGGGCCCCAACTTATTTCGCCAAGCGAAATTATCTCCCCTACTCCCAACATTTACGTCAGCTTAACGCGTGACGTAACTGCCACCAGTGACCGAGAAATGCGCGTGACAGTTGCAAATCTCAGACAACCGTCTACAACTGCGTCGTACAGATGCCGGGTTTGACACCTTAAGCTAGTGACAGGTGAACAAAATGGTAGACCAAAAGTCTGCTCTATGTCCAGCGAAACGAATTTCTCACACCTTCACGTCTTACCTGCGCGACTGACATCTGATGCAATAAGGTTACTAGTCAGTATGAGAAAGAAAAACGATGATGGGAAAGAAATATATTTTTCGCAACGAGTGATGCGAAAAAATACAGGAAAAACAAGTACGGAAAGATAATAAAATGAAAGGATTAGGGTGAGAGAATAGGAAGAAGATGTAGGTAATTTAATGATATAAAGACCCACGTGACACGTTTGTTTACTTGGTTTCTTGCGTGATGATGGGCAGTTCCTAGGCTGAGCAACTCTTTCAGTTGTTCTTTTGATTGTAAGTAGGTAGTGATCACTTCCAATCTCTGGCCCCCTCCAGACTCAAGCATCCCGGACATATTTGAATGAGCTCCTCCTAACAGTGGCATAGTCGATCACTGACTTCTCATTCTTTGTTGGTTCACACCTAGTGTATGCATGTATGCGCTTATGGGGGAACTTTGTGTTTGTAATGATCAGATTCTGCTCACTGCAGAATCTGAGGAGTCGCTTTCCATTGTCATTGAGAGTATCTTCTCCATATCTTCCGATCGATAACTCCACCCCATCTAGCATGGTCATTTCCAACTCTGGCATTGAAATCTCCGAACATGATAATTTCATCTAGGCAGTCATCCACTGTCCCTTGAAGCAGCTCAAAGAATTCCTCCTTGACCTCTGCTCTTTCATCCTCATTTGGCCCATACACTATGACCAGGTTGACTATGGTTTCTCCTTCTTTTAGTTTTACAACCATAATGCGCTCCGAGGCAAAGTTCCATCCCTTGATACTATCTTTCTGGTTTTTGGCCACAATGAAACCCACGCCCCCTTTGGCTCTTTCAGATGTGGGTACACCACTGTAGAGCAGCGTGTTGCCATCGAGATTCATGACTTCTTGTCCCTTTTTCTTTGTTTCCGTAATAGCCAAAATTTCTAGTTTTGCTTTCCTCATCTCTTCCACCAGTCCTCTTCTTTCCCATTTATACTTCTTGTGTTCCAAGTTCCATAAGTCGTAGTCCGTTGTCCGTTCCAGTTCGTCGCCTTCAGAATCAGTTCGGTTTTCTCTCTTATATTACTCGTAATCATAGTTTAAAGCAAACAGTTGATTGGCCTGTTGTGCCTTTGCATGGTGGAGGGGCTGCCTCCTTACGGCCTCCATGCAGGCCGCCCTCCTCCTTTTTCAACCGGGCTTGAGACCGGCCTAGGCGGAGTTCTGACCTACTTCTTTGCTACTTTATTATGACCAACCTTGGCTCAGATAAAGCGTACTTACGTTCATTATTTTCAATCGGTTCTGGACATCCCAACAAAAAAAAATATATATTTTTTTTAACTTTAGCCGGCTGTGTAATCTGAGGCTTCTTCTGTAACTATGATGTCATCTGGCGGAGGTAAATAAGTCACTCCATAACTTTCTGGTCCCTTTTAATCAATTATGTTCTTGACTTTTTTCCATACCACAATGTCAAAGTGTCCAGTATTTTGTTTCTTTATCGTCCTCATCTCATTTTCCTCCAGTTTTGCCTGTTGTCCCATCATCATATATCAGCTCCTCTTATCATAAAATGTCCAAAGAAAGTGGGTCACTTCCTTCTAATGTCAGTATTAGACTTCACGTTTGCTTCACGGTGTCTAGAAAGCTGTATTAAAATTAAGTAAAGTGATTTAGACAACACCAACAAAAACTAACTAAATAGTTAACAACATTTACTAGCTACCTATAATTACACTGACAAACAACATTTTTCTTTCTTATATAAGAATAAGTGTTCTTAGGTCAGTTTCTTGCGCTGATTTCAAGTCTGAAATCCGTTTATCTCTATCACGTCGGGTTCTTAAGATATTTGTGAATAAATATATTTTTGGGAAACCGTTATTTGCTCCGTTTCATTTTTACTATATAACTTATTAAAAATTAATAAAAAGCAACATAATTCTACTTTTTATACTGCTAAAAGATGCATGTCATATGTTACGCGATTTTTTAAATAGTTACTGTATTTTGAAATAATTCTGAGCAAAATATGGCTTCTAGAAGTTGTAGAAATTCGGCTGATCTGTTCTGTTACGTGTGCGGATATTTTACCGATCGTGTTGACCAGAAAAAACTTTACACCATTACTAAAGAAAGCATATGAACTTTATTTCGATTCGAAAGTTGATGATGCAAATAAATCTTGGAAGCCCAAATGCAGTTTGTTCGATACATTGGCAGGTTGGTTACGAAAATCGCCGAAGCATAAGTCGATGCCTTTTGGAGTGCCAGTAATATGGCGTGAACATACAAATCACACTACTGATTGTTACTTCTGCTTGACAAATATCCATGGTTTCACTTTTAAAACTAGAAAGTCTGTGGTTTATTCAAATATTGAATTGGTTTCGAAACCAGTGCCTCATGATCCAATCACGTGTCCGATCCAAGTACCACCAGAACATAATCCGTTGGACGTGAATGAACCATCAGAAAGTGATAGTTTACCTGCTTTAGAAACTAATTCTGACTCCGATTATATACCGGTGAATGATTCTTCTTCTTCCGTCCTTAGCCACCGACCGTCAACGCAGTCAGTGGCCATTACGCCTAGTGGCGTCTTAGGGCAACAGCAGATAGGTTTTCTTTGCCATTGTTTCCCATCACGCCTATTGGCGTCTTTAGGGCAACGGCAAATCAATCCATTTGCTGTTGTTTCCGTAATCGAAGTGACTGGCAAACGGGTGATCAGCCCGTTGGTCGGTGAATGATGGTGTTTACTTAATTAACCATTCAGGACTTTCAGATCTAATACGTGATCTCGCTCTTACCAAAGGACAAGCGGAATTACTCGGTTCGCGACTCAAAGAATGGAATCTTTTAGCGCCCAATCCTCCGATATCTAAATTTCGTCATAGACACAGAGAACTTGTTCAATACTTTGAGATGGATGA